>BGPR01000004.1:5511041-5682767 GCA_013235015.1 Araneus ventricosus | reverse complement strand
TTCTAATTTCATAGCTGCTTCAGTATGGATCGGAAGCAAATAGCAGCAATATGGTCTTGCATCCATCAATCAAAAGAAACGAGACTATAATCGCCTCACTTTTGGAAGAACAACGTGCAGATGAATGTCTGTAGCATCTTTTGATGAATTCCACAACCGAATAAAAAATTATACTCTGCGGCAAAATACTAACATTTGGAACTGCATTCAACCGACAAAAATGTTAGCTGTGACTCTGAAGTAACTGTGTTGCCTGTTAAATCATAGGTAGGGGTGAAACGTCCTCCCTCTGCTGTGAGACGAAAGTTTGGAGAGGGGGTGCCAACTCAGGTGTTGTCCTAGTCATGTGACCGCGGTTCAAAATGACGAGGTCCGTCCTAAAATAGCCCTCGTGTTGCTTCAAAACGGGACGTTAATATAACTAAACAAAATCGCAAGCAACTTACACTTACTTTTAAATCTTAATCGTTTGTGTTTAAAACATAAAGTGTTATAGGACTTTTTAACAACGAAAAGGCAATAGCGAAAGTGCGACTGTTTATTACTTAGCAAAAACTTATAGGTTTTGTTTTTACCATAATTACATAAAATAAGTTCATCCCTAGATATGGATTTTAAAGTCAGTGAAATAATTTTAAGCATTGCAAATGTATATATTAATAATATATTACGTAAATCGATTATACATAATTTGTGGAACATGGATTTCATTTGCGCGCAGGATTTTAAAAAACTAAGCAACCCATTGCAAACAAATGTTATGAAAATTCCCTTCGAAATATCACAGCTTTAAAATCATTTAACATGGTAAATAATCAGATATGCTTTAATCACTTTTTATGACTTTAAAATAGTATACCTTTTTCTTGAAAATTATATGTAAGATACCACGCATTGAAAAAAACTATAACGCAATACTTTGATTTTGCATGTTCTTTCATTGTGTTTGTATAAACATAGCAGGGAAATTTCTGTGTGTTTGATGAACAATATTTTAAAAATCCTGTACGTAAGTATTTAAAGTATAAATCACTCACCAAACATCTCTTTATATTGAGATGGGTTTTGACTATATTTTCTCAATTATTTAAAGTACACTCATGTGCAATATCATGATAAATTCATGATTTAAATTTTCAAATAAAATCATAAAAAAATCGGAAACTTTAATGGAATCTCCATAAAGAGTTCAAAATACTGAAGAATTCTATAAGACGGTCGGAATTACTTATGAAAGGTAAAAAGTTTCTTGAAATTACGACTTCAGAAATAAAACATATGTTGTTATCTTAGAATTCAGTCATGATTATTAGACACTGCTATCCAGATTTTTATTTATTTACATGAAATAGTATATAATTCGTTTCCAATATTTTATACGTGAACGTCTTATCCAAAGGGCAAATTAGGCAGAAGAACAGGGCGCTATTAATCCAAGGGATCATAAAAACTTTCTTTACTGATTTTGAACCAAAAAATTTATTTAGTTGTAATTTTAAATATGTTATACAATTTTATATGTTATAATATGGTATAGAACCTAGTTAATAAAATAACCTGGGAGAATATAATGTTATCAAAACATTATAATGCTCCTGAATTATTTTTTAGTTAGGTATTTTGTTTGAGCCATAATACCCAATTTCCTAGTTAGGGTGCTTATGGAGCGGCAAACATTGTAAAATCTTAAGACGGCCCTGATCTTACACAATATAAAACTACATAAAATTCGTTAGCATTGGCATATTTCGAAATAAAATAAAATAGCTAAATTTTAAATAGGAAAAAATAACGAAAACATTAAAAAATTACACAGCCAATACTCAAATTAAATGAAAGTGCGTTCTATAATAACAATGAAATCATTTAAAAATAACAAAGACAATAGTAAAATTAAATTTTGAAGCATTCTGTAAAAATAATGGAATCATTAATTAACTGCAAAAGCTTCGAGAAGGCAAAAAGAACAAGTGCCCTTGTGAAGGTGACGGACGGCAGCCGGATGAAATTCGCGCAGTGTGAAAGCGTCAGCATATTTTCATATATTACTACTAAGACGAAGTCGAAAAGGCACCGTTCTATTCAGTCGCGCACGCGGCTGGTTTAAACCCCAACAAACGGACTCAAACCGCGATCGGCTAGTGTGAAATCTCCCACTCATTTCTTCAGTTTACCACCAAGAGGCGGCCTAATGCATTCTTGCAGTAACGGTTCAACCGTATAATGTGAAAGGGGCCTAACTCTGCTATTTCACTTTAGTTTAATATCCCACTTGTGCTTCTGAAAATGACATATTTGAATGCATACTATACGAAGAGTAAAATGAAAATACAAACGTTAATCATCCTCTTCTGTGTAGTTTATATATTGCATTTTTTTATAAATATCTACTTCGTTTCGATAATATGTAAACATTTGCTTACATTTGTTTTTTAAGTGCGATTTTTATCCGTAATTATTCATTTGTCAGTATATATCTGTGTATTATTAACCACTTAGCTGTTTTGCCTCTGTGTCATGATCAGCCTATTAATTAATTTACAAACTAAAAATGACTAGATAAAATTAAGTATAAACTAAAAATGACTATATATTTATAATAACCAGGATTATATTTCGAAATAAAATTTGCCAAGAATCCATAGATATCTCAACTCTGTGGACTCTTAGTTGAACCAACACATTCCCAAAATAGAGGGTGGCATCTAATTAGATAGCAAAAACAAAAAAAAGTAGTTATGTGGGGGAAAAACAGCGGCGAGTATCGCTACCGTTGCTCAAACTTTCAGGCTATGACTGAAGATAAGCAAATGAATCAGAACCCCATCTTCTCGCTTGAACAGAACGCAGCATTTACATTGAAATGTAGAAAGCATTCAAAAAAATGTCAGTGGATTTTTTACCAGATCCAACCAGTGGCGAATCCAGGATTCGGCTCGGGGGGCTGAGGTCAAATATTTTGTACTGTCGTGACGTATGTCAAACCTCATGGCTTATGTAAACCAAAACACTTTAATTTTACAGACTTTACTCACCTGACAATAAGAATCATAAAGAACACTACAATACTTTCGATAATTTAATAAAAAATACAATGAAATAATTAGCCAAAAAATGTTTTCGACCTCGTCAACGCTACAACTACAAGTGGAATGACTAGAAAAGTCGGAAAATTTTCGAGCCTGTCAAGCCAGAAAGCAATGTTGTCACGTTTTCATTAGTTTTTTAAAAAGGAAATTAAGAGCAAACTGTTGTAGTGATTTTAAATAAAATCAAAATTATGGTTTAGCTTGGGGGGCTACAGCCCCATCGCCCTCCCCGGATTCGTCACTGGATCCAACGATACTGTGAATATTCTTTGAAGTTTGAAAAGCCATTAAACGAAGACTGAGACAAAGACGACTATTTGTTGCATGCCCGTTATTTGGTTATACTGGATTATCTTTTTTAGATTGGCAAAAAACCTTCTAACATCCCAATCTAAAGTGAGGCTTAACATTTTTGATGCACAAGAAAAGTAAATTTGCCCAGTGCTTTAAAAAAAGATTAAAATCAAAATAAAAAATGGTGGCATGCGCAATTGATTGTTGTCGGGTGATATTAAACAATGAAAATTAATTCAGTTTGAATGGGACACAAATAACTGATATTTAAGAATTTTTTAGCATGTGTTATAAACATGAGACTACATGTTCCTACCAGATGTGAACAAAATTCAGAAATATTCGTTATTGGTTGCGAAAATTTGAAAATTTTCTTCCTCTTTGAAATTTCAAGAAATTGAGATAGGTGGTGTTGCTAGTTAAGCGACGATTTCTAAGCCGAACTTCAAATAAGATAAATAACTATTACACAAATAAAACATAAGAGCTATTCTACTTTTGAATTTCCGCTTCAAAAAAGTTCTTAGACTTCTTTATGTATCTCTAACACAGCTGCAGTAAGAATTATTATATGCAACAAAAGTGTGCAAAATAATCTATTTCACGATTCCTAGAGAAGTTTTTTTAAAATATTAGGAAATGAACCTATGCATTACGAGAAACCATAAACTATAATAGGGAAGGAAGTTAATCGCAGTCAATGCTAAAAAAGTCATTGATTTGAAATAATGGAAAGTTTTTCAACATTTTAACGATATTTTAATATCTTTTGTAGTGAAGAAAGATGGGGAATTCACTATATTGGTATGGATATGCGAATTCAGAAGTTAAGCTAGTCTATTTCAGTCTCCCGAACTCTTAATATTGCATTCATTTTGGAAAAATCTCTTAATATAATTTGGCAGTAGCATAGTTTTCTGGAAAAAATATTAAATTATACAGGAAGTAAAGAAAAACGACGACGAATTGATTCTTAAAAAGAATTTATTCCAATTTTATTCCGGGAATTTCATCTGGAAAAGCAAAAATTTTTTCGTTCACAGACATGGCATCGTTACCCAAAAGACTGCATGTCGTCGAAAAACCCCATTACCCTCTATTTGCGTGCTTTTCAAGCTAAAGTGTTCGCCACACTAGTAACCGTGGTTTGAATTCAATATTAGTTAAGCTTTGTTTTAGCTGTGAAGAATGATTTCCATCTCATGACATTGAAACATTACTTTTAGTTTAGAAAATACTTAACTTTGCGATATGAAATTTTTGTATTGTGTCTGAAATACCTTTATTTTCCGGGAATGAGGGAAAATCGCCTATTATATATTCTGTCACTACACGAACAAGTAACCGTTGCGATTTTCGTTTTTTAAACTAATAAAATTCTTAAAATACTTCATCTGAAGTTACTGCATTTCACAAGAAATAAGCAAAATAATAAAATTTCTTCGCTAATAAACACGTTATCTAATGAACTTATTTAACAGAACACATTTAGGCTAATTGAATCAAAGGAAAATATGGCAGATGAAGATACTGTTCTACCCTTTAAAGAGTCATTTTTTATAGTAGTGGCATAACAAAATAGCTTCGAGATTGACGTCAGTTTAAGAAAAGGAATTTATTTAGCTTATTGGATGACATAAATTTTTTGCTAATTAATTTTATTAATTAATAATTAATTACCAAGTCAAGACACTTTGTTATGATTTCAGATAAGAAATTGAAACGTGAAGGTTTTTGTTTCGTCGAAAAATCTGGAGAGAACTTATGCCATTTATTTGTCATAAAAAGAGAAACTGGAAACAGGTTGGGTAAATGTTTAATTTACGTGGTGAAATTAGCATATAGAATGTACTAGTTAATTTTAACATATATTTATGCTAATAAGGTTGCTAAACACTCAATAAAAGTTCGGTAAACATTTTTAAGAATGAAAACACTTGAGTATATCTATATCTAATAATAATCTTCAGCACACCGTGAATATTAATATCTAATTACTTTAAAACTTTTTTGAAAGCTTCTCCCTCTAGTGACCTCCGTAGCAAAATATATACTAGATAACTACACTTCAGAAACTGTTGATTGTTGTATCTCAACAGGTAAACAAACAAAAGTTCATTGGTTTCAAAAGGCGAAGATAAATAACTATACAAAAGGTGGCGTCTTATCAAAAGAAATCAACGTTGTATTATTTTAAATTCTGAAAGTAAGTGCTTTTGAAAAGTGTTAGGTATTTGATAAAAGAATACCTTTGATAACAATACATTTCTCAGTCTTTAAACAATCTTATCTTTAATATCAAAGAGAGAACTTGAGACTCAATTGTATTAGGATGAATGTGTCTCGAAGTGATACTGATAAGTCTTCGCTGAGTAACAGTAGTTTTGAAACGTCTAACAAATGCGTATAAATTTATTTTTGAGATAATGCATTGCACAAAACTATGTAATTTTTCTGGCATTAAAAAAGGTAATACCTTTATTATAGTCATTAAAACCGCAATACAAGTGGCTCCCATCTGTATTGGTGAGACTAAATCTTGCTTTCACAGATTTATGAAATACAGTTTGTGAAACATTATCACAGAAAATGCAATTCAAACATATTTTTGGTATCACTAGTAGAATTTTGGTTTGTTAGTCAACTGTAAATAGAAGAATGATTAGTTGTGAAGAAACCTACAATTTTTTCCGGGTTTATTTTCCCTTTTACTACGTCATAAGAAGGCATTTGCCATTGCTAAGACTTGACAAATTGTTGCGGTTTTGAGCAGAACTATGAACAATGTCTCAAAATTTAAAACGTTAAAGATTTTCAAATAATTACAAACAGTCATTGTTGAAATAAATAAAAATGGCAAAATAAAAGCACATTTTTTCATCATATTAGTGGGGATATCTAATGATTAGCTTGTAAGTCTCAGAGAAACTGACAGTGCAGAATTTCTGTCAATCTTTTAATCTATGAAAGTTAAATTATTGAAGACTGCATTACCTTTTTGCATTTAAACGACCATCAATTCAGAAATGAACCCTAATAGAAACTAACAATTCACTTTATAGTTTAGATTTCCTTAAATTCTTTGATTGTGTCAAAATCCATAATACATTCACAAAACAGGAAACCGTGTGATTTATGTTTTCTAATTTATTGCCAGGTTTGAGTTAATAATCATTTTTAAAGTGTGAGTTTCGCTTATTTGGATTTCCGCGGAATTCGTCAAATTACTTCAAGGTGTTGGTATGCAGATATAAAAGTCAGACAATTATATATTTGGAAAAGTAACGAGACATTATTCTTTACCATATGTTATCAATATACTTGAACGCAGTTGAAAATAAGGAGAAAAAATGGTGAATAAAATTTTTTACAACCTAAAATTTCTGTCAAAATGTTTGTTCTACTTTTGTATCCCCAAATGAAACATAAATCAGTTTAAATAACACTTTTAACATTTGAAAACTATATCTGTAAAACAATAAAATTAAATAAAAAAAATTAATGTCAAAATCAATTAGTTGAAAATTATTGTTTATTAGTGGGTTTTTTTATCATCCGCTTTGGTCAATAGTTCCATAAAACTTATTGTCTACAAAGCTTCTTAACTAATCCATACCTTCAAAATTTTAAATTTATGCTTAGAGAGTTAATTTTCATTCTTCAGCAGCTAATAAGCTTTTTTTGTTTACATACACATTATACATTTCATAAAAATATTTTTATTAATCAGGCATGAAGTGCCTTCATATTGCATGATCTATAATACGAGCATTGTGAAGTTAGTAGGAAGTGTTCTGAACAAGTAAAGACTCTGGTGATAATGGATTCAGTTCATGCTCGCGTAGTACATGTGCTGAATTAATTTAAATTTGGAAGCAACTGCGCATTTTTCAGGGGCAAAAAGGGTTTCACGTCAGAACGCTAGTGGCGGCGATTGGGGGGCAAAAGTAGGAGGCAAAAAATTTATAAATACCTAAAAGTACCCCGGAGTATAGGAGATAGACACCAAAATTTGAAATTTAGTTTTAGAATTAGCTAGTTTTCCCGGACACTATTGTTTTTTATAGAAATCCTAGCTTTAGGCAGCTAAATGAAATGAAATTTAATTATTTTCCACAAGGAAAAGGGGGGGAACCGCCCACCCCCTTAGTCGCCGCCACTGCAGAATACAGCCTAAGACCACGTACTTTTAAAGTTAGAGGACATGCGCAGTTACGTTTATCATGTGACTGCGACATCACTTGGCTTATGAACAAAAAAGAATAAACAGAAAAACATAAAAGTAAAATGGACAGAAAAAACATAAACAATAGAGACAATGGGGCATCTGGTGCGCAGCAGCATCAGGATTGCATTAACAAAAATACAATATTAACTAACAGAACAGGGAGCCCTCAAAAGACAAAAATCAAATTGTAATATATGTCAAAACACAATAAAATTGAAGAAATAAAATTGAAAAACAAAGGAAGACGAATCCGACGGAGAACTTCTTCAAAGGTCAATGGTTGTTAGAATTTTCTTTGTAAAATGATTCATTTTGTTATCTTGTATATCACTTGGCTTAATTTCATCAATTTTCTATTTTCAGTCCTTTTTTCGTTACTGATTTTTGGTTTTAGTATTTTTTATCTAACATATAGATAAACTTTACTTCTCATAACCTCACACTTTTTCTTATCTCAGAGTTGTTTCAGTAAGTGAGTTATTTCCTTTTAAACAGATAAAATCCTCTTCACAATAAGTACTTTTTGAAATATTTTAAAATAAAACTTCCTAGAGGTAAGATAAAGACGATTCTATATTTGACTGTATACTTTGTAGCTAAATTGTATGTCATTTATACAATCTGTAAAAGAGTATCCGAATACTTCTCGTTAATCACAAACGTGTGATCATTTTAAAACTAGTCGAGACTCGCGATAAAATCATTTTGTGAATTGAATTCGCACTTATTAACCAATGAATACGCATGCCCTCTTTTGGCTAATTGTGCGTTGTACTATGCTGTGTTGTGAGGCCCCTTTTGCTCCTAAAAATGAACAATTAGTTCCAAAATTAAATTGGTGTGGCACATTTGATGTATGGGAGAGGGTCCCCGAATTTGGAACACCTGGACATTTTTTTAATGTACTAGAAGTAATTTTAATGAAAAAGTAGTAGATTTTTTGTATTTTATTTGTCTTCAGAACAATCCAATTAACTTTTTATGAAATACATTCTATATTAGATAATAAGCAGCTTAAAAAATGTGTTATCGGTCCAATCAAGGAAACTTGTCTAGATTGACCACTGGGTGCCCAGATTGGATCACCAATTTCTTTTGGCTCAATTAAAGCAAAAATAGTTTTTTGATTCTCATATTCACACCAGCACACAATGCATGAATCCAAGTATGGCATTTTATGCACTGTATCACTTCCTCGTCTCACTTTTTATCCTCATAAATTATATGTTTTATAGATAAGTAAAATGCAAAAAAATTTTTCTTTTGCTTTCATCTGGCGGTAGCGCATCGACCCTAAACTTTTCGAAAATATACGATTTTAATAATTTTTCTAATAACTAGAAAAAAATCAAATGACTTCTATAACAAGTAGCTATAGGTATAGTTTAGTACAACAAAGTGTAGGAAAGATAAATAAATGAAAAAATAATACATTTTGCAATTTGTTAATAGCGCATTATACTAAAAAATCCCACATTTTTTCACAAAAATTGAAAAATTTCCATTGAAACAAAAAGTTGTTTCTGATTTTGTAAAATTTCAATTTGTAATCAAATATAGCCCTTTACTTGCCTTCAGTTTCTTTTGGTACTTTGAAATAAGATTTGAATGAAAAACTTGGCATTGAAGGTCTTGAAAGAAGTGTGTTTCTTATAAAACTATCCAATTTGGAACCAACTGCTTTTTGTTACCAGCCTCACACATCGTTCCACTGCTTGGGTGCGACATGGGAACTTGTCAAAGTTCCACTCAGCCGATGTTCCAACTGATTGGACCTTAGACCAAATCTCTTGATTCGAGAATCTTCGCAGCAAAGGTGGTGGTGAAAGTATAATAGTGTTCCAGTGAATCATTTCAATATAGTATGTAGCTGGGAAATTGATTTTTGGTGGTTGGAATCTCCTGATTGACTTTCTTTTAGAAGCCTAATTTCTAGCTTTTATAATTCTTCTGAAACCTAACTCTCTTATATGATCCCTCTTATCTACTATCATACTCAAAAGCACGTTTCCTGGATGGGCAAAAAATGCATTTCTCTGAATTACTGGGTCGATGACTTTTAACAAGTTTTCTAGCAGGAATCTTGACGATTTTATAACTTCAAATACATGTTTTGGTTCATTTGTGAAGTACTTACCTTTCTTAATATGAAACCATACAGGCAAATATGACTTTGGGATAAAAGAAACTAAGATCTTGTGTACATTTGTTGGGTTTTCAGTATTTAAATACAAACGGAGAACTCTATTCGCCGTTGTTAACCACCTTGAATGGGAAAGTGGACCAGGTTCACGAACAGATAAATCTTCAGGAGAGCTGCCTGATTTAACAGCATAACTTATGTCCAGCAGATACTGTTGATCTTTGCTTAAAATTTTCCGTTAAATTTCTGAAATCTCACACTCATTACTTTTAAAATTTACCACTGGGAGTTTCTCACATTTACTGAGCTGTGTAGCAATCGGACCACTAAATGATTTTGACACAGTCGTTTCACCATCTAGATTTATGAACAGATGCCGAAATGGCAATTCATTAAAGTGTAAGAGGCACACACCCCACTGTAGTAGTCTTTTAACTTGTTTTTCAATTTGGCAAATAACACCTGTTTTCCACTATTGGTAAACGGTTCCATCACATCCAATTACGTCCAGTTCATGTAGTAAAAATCCAGTTTCATTCAAATAAGAGAGAATGCTATTGACAATGTTTCGAGCAGACCCAGAAGAGGGTGCAATGCGACCAACGAACACAGAACCCGGTTCTTGTGAAATTGAATAATGTTCCTCTTTTATGGTTCTTCGAAACTGCTTTGAGTTTAATTTTTCAATCACGAGGGTATCTTCCCATGTCATACCCAAGCAGTGGAACGATGTGTGAAGCTGGTAACCGAGGCATCACAAAAAGCAGTCGGTTCCAACTCCAGGGATTGTTTTATAAGAACTACACTTCTTTCAAGATCTTCAATGCCAAGTTTTTCAAGCAAATATTATTTTAAAATACCAAAAGAAACTGAAGATAAGTAAAGGACTATATTTGATTACAAAATGAAATTTTACACAATCGGAAATAATTTTTTGTTTCAATGAAAATTTGTCAATTTTTTGTTAAAATAATGTGTTTTTTTAGTGTAATGCGCTATTAACAAATTGTAAAATGTATTATTTTTCATTTAATTATCTTTACTACACTTTGTTCCACTAAACTATACCTCTAGTTACTTGTTATAGAAGTTATATGATTTTTTCCTGTTATTAGAAAAATTATGAAAATCGTATATTTTCGAAAAGTTTAGGGTCGATGCTCTACCGCTAGATGAAAGCAAAATAATTTTTTTTTTTTTGAATTCTACTTGTCTACCCTAGAGGCAAGTTTTTCGCACTATAGCGTTTCGAAAAGAAAAAAAAAGTTTTTTTCGGCCCACCCTAGTGCCTAGTGCATAACTTTATTATTATTATAACATAATTTAATGAAAACTCAATTCCGAAGAAACCGGCGACGCATTTGCAGCCATAAATCGTCAAAAACAGTCACTATTGAAAACTTATTAACAGCACTTCTCGAAAAATACTTCGAAATTGGAACTATAAATTATGAGCACGTTTAAGTTACCGTAGATTTCCGACATGAATTTCATAGAAAATCAGAAGAAACGTCGAAAAAGTAGAAAACAATACATTTAAAAATTTGACGACGTAAAAAAAGTTTGGCGTTTGGTCTTTACGACTTAAAAAAAGGCAATAACGATCAAAATCAAGAGACCGCCAATGATAATTTCCCATTACTGCCCCTTCTTGGCCTTTGATTTGTGGCCAAAAATTACTCCAAATCGCCAATTAACCACAATTACATAGGGGCCTTAATATAGTGGGATGGGGAGGGAGATTTTGTCCGTTTGCTTGAAGAACAAACTTGTTTACTTTATGGTTGGTTCTAGAGCTGACAATACCTACCCACCCCACTGTCTAAAACGTTTCGAACCGACTATATTATCATGATGTTCGGGTTTACAATATCATCTTGCTGCACAGGATGACTTGGGGCGATGATATTTGTGGTAGGGATGAGACAATGAGTCCCAAGACCGGATGTTTGTTTACTTGAGCACCAGCACAGTTCAAAATAAACGAGGCAGAACATCCCCCCCCACGCACCACACAATAATACTAAATCATTACAGCATCGCATTGCTCACCTGCAATTTGCTGCGATTAACGATTGTTAAAACCCATGGAAATTATAACTATAATATATAACGTCACTCTTTCTCTTTAAAATGATTTCATACACCCCATTTACAACGTTGCAGCATAATTTGCCTATTTTGCGGCAAAAATATTTACTAGATTTGGAGTTCTACTCTGCTCCTTACTCGCTAAAGCTCGCCAACCCCCTGTGTGCCAAATTTCATGGCTGTAAGTGCGATAGATTCGTCTGGACATCGCACACACGTACACACGCATACACACATACAAACATTGCCTTTTATAAGTAGAGATTATTTTCAAATAATAAATAAGCATTTATTTTTAGTCAATACTGAATATATGATGATTCAGTTGTCAAGATGTTGTTCCCCAAATATCTTATTCTAAAAAGGCGAATAGTCGTTTTTTTCGTTTTCTAAAATGACTGGACTGGAAGGATTTGTGCATTTTATCAGACGTATTCAGAATTTTAATGTATTTGAAATATCATTTACTCTCTACTGAATAAACTGTAAAATAAACTGCCTTTTATTTTATGAAATTATTTTCTGTTCTTCATTTCTCTTTAATAATTCCTTTAAACGAAAACATTTTTATTTTTAAATTTTAATAATTGAGCTTGGAAATAATATCAACTTTGTATTGCTGAATAAGCATTATAATATTTTACGTCGTTCTAAATCCCGTACGTCATGAATATCCATGTATAAATGATTTAAACTGCGAAATGAATAAATGTGTGATATAAAAATAAACGAAAATTCTCGCTAATGCACCTACTTGAATTACAAATTTTTTGAACTACTTCTTCATTTTCTAAACCTATCACCAACCTCAGCAAGGTTATATTATAGTAAAAATTTGATAAATCATTCCAAGTTTTGTGAATGTTCTTAGAGAACTGCATAATGTTTTCTTTTGTATTTCTAGGATAACAGATCAAAATAAAGTCAATCCAAACAGTTTACTCTGAAATTGCTTTTTAGAAGAAAAAACTCCACACAGAAAATCAGATTTTATTTTTTTTTAAAGTATGAAAACAGCATTTTCAAATTTCTGATTTTAAACAAAAATTTTTTGAAATATGAAATAATCAGAATAAAAATGTTTTTAGTGAAAAATTAGCAAAATGCTTTCTAGATAAATTGTTTTCAGAAAACTAGCTAATAACAAAATTTTTTCTAACTAAAAAGTTTTCTGAAATTAAATTTCTAATAGGCGCATGTATGAGTAGATACTTATTTTGTACATCGTATTACATACTTATATCGTTCGTTTATAAATTTGAGTGTAATTTTTATTTATATAATCTTTCTTTCTTCTGCTTTTGTTCTTGCAGACAAATTTCAGGTATGCTTTTTCATCTCTCTTTTAGAGTTATTTTTCAACTTTGTTTCTGTAGTACAATATTTTTGCTATTTGTTATTATTGAATACATTTCAGATAAAAGATTTTTTTTATTAACAAACGACAATTGGTGTTTTCTACTCTTTTACACGGTGCAGTTTTCATTATAAAATGTTACTTATTTGTAATCTTTTTATTATTTTGACAAATTACATATCAAAATCATTTGGATAAATTTTAAAATATACGAAGCATTTTGAAGATTGATACGATTTAAATATTCTAAAACCGAAACTGTCAGTAGGTTGTGAATAATTGTAGATAAGTTTGTGATCAGGCGATTCTATTTTTTAGTTTTATATTTTTGGTCTATTTGTTATTAAATATGAAGAAATAATGAGTCCAACTTTTAAGAACTCATTTCATAATCTAAGTTAAAAGAAAATCTCATTCATACGGTATGAAATTTTATTTCAATACTGTAATCGTAAATCCACAGAAAAATTGAAAGGGCGAGAGGGACTTTCTCAATTGACTGCATGGTTAAAAATTATTTAAAGTTTCTAGAACTTTCATATTTTGAAACTCTAATTGAACCTATTTTCTCATTTTATAATTCTAATTTTAGCACTGAAAGTTTTCAAACTGAACTGTTTTTAATATTTCCTCACAAAAGCAGGAAGACAACATGTGTTCGCAAAAAATAATTGAAGAATTTTTTTTATTTAAAAAGGAATGCTGGAATTCAATTATCATATTCAAATAGCTGTTTCAAAATGAGAATGACAAATTATTTAATTTGTACTTGCGTCAAATAATCGAATCCTCTTCAGTACCAATGACTGCGCAACCTCTGCATTATTTAAAGTTACTTATAAGTTTATCTGAGTTTATACTTTTCTCTCCCTCTGAAATATATTTACAGTATTTATTATTAAATATTCAGTACGTTTTCGTCCTCGTTCTACAATAATGGGAGCACACACAAAAAATTGTGTGCTTTCATACTTGAATCAAAAAGTGTAAAAATATTTAAGATTTCTTTCGTTCAAAAATTGCTATAGGATGAGGATGTTTCCCCAAATCTGAGAAATGCTCTTCAGATACTTTTAACAATTTCAATGTCTGTTGCTAGCTGTAAACGCTCATTCACTAAACTGATATTAATATTGCCATTTTCTCGAGCAACCATGGGAGATGGCCTGAGTGACCTTGGATTTCTTAGCATCGAAAAATACACTTCTGATAAAATTGATTCGATGGAGTAATTGATGAATTTTCCTCCATGAAAGCAAGAAAAGTGCATGTTTAATCGAAATCCAATATAATTCGAACTATTATTTGTATAGTATAACACTACATTACTAAGTATTGAATATTTGGATTATTTAATCTTCCAGCAGTCACACGTATTGTAGGAGAAACTTATATTGTGCATCGTATTACTTGCTTATATCGTTCTTTTATAAATTTAAGTGAAATTTTTATTTATATAATATTTATTTAGTATGGAGCAATTAAATACAGATTACATAAATATAAGTTGCATTCATTTTTGCTAAATAACACGATATAAATATAAAATAGTTCTGTTCTTACGAGAGTGGCATTAGCACCGGTGTCCACCAACATCAAACAAGGGATACCGCAAATAGATCCTTCCAAGTAGAGTCCATTTCTTCCTCCGCAAAGTGCGGAAACTTTCAGTCCTTCCTCAGGGGCTTTATTGAGAAAAGGCAGCCCTCGCCCCGTAGGACGGCCATACATTAGTTTTTCCCGGTTGGGCGAAATCGTCTGGCACTCCCTCTGTACGTGCCCCTTTTTGTTACATTTCCAGCTAGTCATGTTCGGATTTCGTCGAGGAGACTTCTTCCTAGCAACATGACTGTTTAATAACTTTTCCAAAGTTTCCAGTAAACAGTCGAATTTTTCATCTTTTTCTTTCAGAGTACCATCCTCTATCTCTATCGATCTTACATTTCGGGATGTTTTGGAAACAGTTTTCGCAGCCTCATACTTCATGCTATATGCCAAAGCCGATTTCAAATCTTTGGCATCCTTCAACCTTGTTGCGTGCTGAGTATCTTCATCTCTGATAGCGTCGACAAATAAAAATCATATAGTGGAATCATATAATGGAATAAAAATCATATAGCTCATAAAACAAGAAAATAAACAATTCAGCAAATTTAATAAGTTAGAAAGAGGTAGTTCTTAATAATAGAAGAGTGTATATCAATGCATAGGTTGAAACTTTTTTATACTGCTGTGAATTTTTACAATGATTCAATAATATAATTTTGAATTAGATTTTAAGAGTCCTACAGCATATCAAAATATTTTTCTGTAAGTCTTTAATGTTTAACATACATCAAATAGCTTCTTAATACCCAGAATGTAAAAACGAAAATACAGTATTGATGAATAAAGTGTACAAATTATCAGTATAAGCTGCATAGATTTACAGAAATTTAAATTCTTTAATACTGTAAAAAATATAAAAAATCATGTTAAAGCACACTTAATTTCTCTGTAAAATGCAACTATATACCAAAGGATGCATTCAAACCATGTTCTTGAGGAAATTTCCAATTTCACACATTTATAAATAAAAATATGAAGCACATTATTTTTTCCCACTGAAAATAATTACTATATATTCTAACAAAATCCAATAATGAACTATATAATAACATTACTCTATAGTATATTTAATATATGACGAACAGTAATATTAACTTGGAAACACACCACAGAACAAAGCTTTATTAAATACAAAGACAATTTTCTGGATGTCTTCCAGAAAATTGAATTCTGGAGACAGTATTCATTCCAGTTAATGAATACTGTCTCCATGCAGATCAAAAGTGTTCTAAGCAAGAAGTGTTTTAAAGCATAAAAGTATTATCAAAGAAGGAATGCACTTGTATTTTCATAGAAAAAAATCCTTTTGAAAAATATATATAATACTCTTTTCCATTGTATAAAACATAATTAAACATAGGGTCCATCATTGTAAAAAATATGGATATTTTAAACTTATCTGACCAATAAAAGATTTGCTTCTTTTAAAATAAAAATAAATATAGAACATAAAACAAAACTGTGCAACACTGCAAATTAAATACATAAGAAAGAGGTCGTGATTAGTGATACAGAGTGGCTAAATAGGATTATACGAGAATGTGTAGGCTGAAATATTTATATACTGCTGTGTATTTTTAATTATTCAACAATAAAATTTTGTATTGGATTTTAAGAGAGCTACTGTATATTGAAATGTTTTCATAACTATTTAATAGTTCAGATATATCAAAATAATTTATTAATACTCAGAACACAATAATGCAGCATTAATGGACATAGCGGATAAAATTTCAATATAAGCTGTATAACTTGATAAAGAAATCTAAAGTCTTAAATACTGCAAAAACTAATTGCTTAAACACAGTAATATGAACTAATTTCTCTGTAAAACTCAATTTTATAGAAATAAATGCATTAACTTATGAAACTGTTAATTACACAATCAAATATAAACATTTTCCTTATGGAAAATTTAATTTTTCTTTTTCCACTGAAGTAAGTGTTATATAATCTAAATCCCACAATGCAAAACACGAATAACTCTATAGCTAAAGTAATAAATAAATACAACTTTTTTTTCTCATCAAATGAGACATAGAAACCCAGCTTGCAAAATAAATAAAATTATGCATTTAAATTTATCAGGACAATAAGAGATTTATATTCTTAGTAGTAAAAATCATATAGGATAAATTTAATAAACAAGGATTGATAGTATACACTTTGGAAACACTGTGCAGAAAAAAAGCTTCATTAAAAATAAAGTCAATTTTCTGAATGCGTCACCGGGCATAGTGAAAAGATTCATTTTATTTATGGTAAATATGTGTAATTAAATCTACCTGAACAATAAACAGCTTGCATTCATTGGAGTATACAGTAAATAACCTAAAATTAATTGTCCATCTTTCTTTAACACATCAGTTCATTACTCATGAAATAATTATGTGTCAGCCATGTTCGCTGCTAATAATTGTACACTGAAAGTATAAAAATTAGCTTGTATTGTTGAAACCGACAAATATTAGATAATCCTCTCGAAATCGAGATTTTATTTAAAAGCGTACTTATTGAAAAGGAAGAGCCAAAAAATAGTAGTGAAAAGGAGTTTTCTCCACTTTACATACAAAAAACTACACTAATGGTGTTATGCTAAACACCAAAATATTCTTCCAGATAGATCTTTCTCCAAAAATACTACTTTTACAAGCCATGCAAATATCCAAAACATTGAGCCAGAGCAATTTTTTATTCTACTGCACATGCACACAATGATTCAATAATATAATTTTCAATTAGATTTTAAGAGTCCTACAGCATATCAAAATATTTTTCTGCAAGTCTTTAATGGTTCGCATACATAAAAATAGTTTATGAATACCCAGACTGTTAAAACGAAAATACAGCATTGATTAATAAAGTATATAAAATATTGATATAAGCTGCATAGATTGACAGAAATTTTAGTTATTTAATACCGTAAAAAAACTGATAAAGCACTCTAGTTTCTATGTAAAATGCAACTATATACCAGTGAATGAATTAATTTATACTGTTTAATATGCATTCAAACAATATTTTTAAGGAAATTTCCAACTTCACACATTCATAAATAAAAATATGATGCACTTTATTTTAATCACTAAAAATACTTACTATTCTAACAAAATCCCATAATGAACTATATAATGAATAACTCTACAGTACATTTAATAAATGAGGATCAATATATTAACTTGGAAACACACCACAGAACAAAGCTTTATTAAATACAAAGACAATTTTCTGGATGCCTTTCCGAGTATACTGCCTCAATACATATCAAAAGTGTTATATTATTTACAAAGAAGGAATACACCTGGTAATTTCAAGAAAACAATCGTTTTCAAAATATAAGGCTTTTATATTATGTATAAGACATAATTTAAGATACTGTCCATCATGTAAAAAACATGGATATTTTAAATTTATCTAACCAATAAGAGAGTTGCTTCTTTTAAAATAAAAATCAACATAGCACATAAAACAACTAAATAGTACAACACAGCAAATTTAATGAGTAAGGAAGAGGTATTTATTAGTTATATATAGAGTGGCTAAGATGGAATAATGTTAGAGAATGCAATTTTGATAGCAAAGTTTGATAACATAATATAAAACTACTTCTCATCAATTAAGACATAACTAAACACAGTTTTAAAATATAAAAATATGAGCATTTTAAATTTATCTGAACAATCAAAGATTTGCATTCTTGTAGTAAAAATCTTATAGGAAATAAAACATCATGCATTACAATACATATAATAGACAGTGATCAATATTTTAAACTTGGAAACACACTGCAGAAAAAAGCTTCATTAAATATAAAGTCAATTTTCTGAATGCATCACCAGGTACAGTAAAGACATTATACTTTTAGTTAATATGTGTATTTAATTTACCTGAACAATAAGCAGTTTGCATTCTAAAAATGACAGCAATCCAGGATAGATATTAATAACATGAAATACATCTTGAAACAAAATTTAGCGGCAAGAAGTTATTATTCTTCACTCGCTTACTAGTTAGGCTAAACACCAAAATATTCCTCAGATTGATTTTTCTCCAAAAAAAAATACTCTTACAAGCGATGCAAAAATCCAAAACATTCAGCCGGAACGATTTTTCATTCTACTGGCACATGCGCGCAGATTGAGCTCGATGCCACGATAACTCGCCAATTTTCTGGGATCGAAAAACGGGGGGAAAAGGCGCCCGACAATCCGCTCTTTTGGCATGGAGAATAAGAAACCGGAGTGCTGTCACCGGTGTCAGTGTCAACACGCGTTGGTGAATAGCGCCGCATAAGGCTTGTATATGTTCACAGGCTTGTATCATTGTCAAACTAGAGCTACTTCCAATGGGTTTCGTGAAACACATATTGCGAAGGAACTGAACATGCTATAACACAAATAGCAATGTTTTGTTTGAACCGAAATTCCGTTACATGCCTCTAATATTCGTGAACTTGGAAAGATCATTATTTCAAAACATTCATATTCTGCAGCCAGTACAGCAGCACTGTCTGTCAAACTAATTTGAATCCTTAATATGGCATTGACTAGAAACGACTGTAAACAGTAAACAAATGTGAAGGTGGGAATTGTTTTTGGCATTAGGGGATAACGGCCTTTGTTGCTAAAAATCCCATCTCTTCACATTTCAATCAATCAAGGTGGTAATTTTTTTTCTGGAACGATTAGCTCTGCATCTTATTGGAAGTAGGGGATAATAGCCATCGTTGCTTTAAGTCCCATAACACAAATTCAAGTTCAAGGTGGGAATTATAAGAAACTGAAACTAACAGAATCCCTTAACACGAGTGTTCTGATACCTTCTATTTTGATGTTGAATATTCATTACGAAATTTTTTGATAAGCATTAAGTCACGTATTGTTTAAGATATGGAAATTGATAACAATTTAGGTGCAATGGGGGAGGCATGTTGTCAGGATGTTTTGACTTCTTGTAGATATGACATTCGCAAGATAATATTATCAGCAAGTGAATTAAATTTATCATTCAGCGAAGCTCGCGGGAAATGTAATTGTGGTCTTGGTTTCAGCAGGTTCTGTTTTCGATGGGCGTTGCGGACGAAAAGCGTACTCTTATTCCCCATGATTCTACGAAGGAATATGGGTCAATTTCACAAACGGATTCGAAACATGCGGCTCATTGCCAGAAAAAGTAATGTTATTTTAAGTTCGTTTCTATCTTTAAAATTCTTCTATAATAATTTTTATTTTCCAAATGTTTAAATGAGATATTTTACACATTTTATGTATGCATCAAAGTTATAAAAATATAAATTGATAATTTATTGGTATTTATGAGAATTTTAATAAAAACTTATTGATAAATTTTTAAGTAACATATTGGTGCCATAAAAATGTTATGTTTTTCTTTGAAATTATGAGTTGTTTATTGAAAAAGGATTTAGATTTATGAATTTTAATAATTTTTACATTAGTATTTCGGTTTATGTGGAGTTTACGGTACACACTTATTTCGTTCCTCTTAGGATATCCAACTCCTTGCCGCCAAGAACAGCGATGAGAGAACATTTGTTTTGGATGCGTCTAGATGTTTTAACGAGTGACAAACGCACATGCACACAAATTGATCTTTTCATCTGTGTTTTCCTTATCAGGCTATATTGCGCCACGTTTTAATTGGACTGTTTTGTTCAACTCTTCGACGTGATTGGTTGATGAATTCAAAGTTGAATAACACTTTGTTTGGAATTCTTTGGATTGAATATCGGTTCAGTACTGTGTATGTCATTCTATGTGTTTTGTTTCTCAATGAATAAGCGAAGCTACAAGTATTCCACTATGCTGAAAGTGAAGCCACTGATATTTTTTAAGTTAAAAAATTTGCCCGTACCTGCTTGAAATACCACAGGCATCGCGTGCGGAAATTCTCGTTTTCAGAATTTTTTAAAAAACGCGGATTCCTAACATTCAATGAAAAAGCGGAGCTACTAGTTTCCTGCTATGCTGAAAGCGAAGCCGCTGATGTTTTTTAAAGTTTAAAAAATTTGTCTGGTACACGCTTAAAATGCTGCAGACATTGCGTGCTCAATCTTTTCTTTTCAAGTGACACATGCGCAAGAGAGCAATAAAAAGCGTACTGCACATCCAAAACAGTATTTGGTGACTGCACATGAAATTGCGCCAAGAAAAATTGGCGAGAAACGGGTGGGTATCAAAAACTCCACATTAACCAGTATTTCATTCAGGGCCGTCTTAAGAAATCTGAGCACCCTGGGCTAGAGTAATTTGGCACCCTATCGGAACCACATCTAAGAATTTAAGCTCCTATTGTCCTACGAAAATATAACAAATAAAATAACTGAGTAGCATATGAAGTTATATAGTATATTTATTATTATAACGTATTTGTTATATAACATATAAAATATTTAAATTTATATTTAAATAATTTTTTGGTCCAAAATTAAAATAAAATCAGTATAGTAAATTTTTAGGCTCCCTTGAATGAAGGGCACCCATCTATAGCCCATTGGATGAGACAGCCCTGATTTCATTATATATAGTTGTACTTTTGTATATCATCTGTATATATGGGAAAGACATTAAGTTTTGAAAAGATAATGGCATTGTTTACACTGAAATAATTTTTTTAAGTCTGTGAATAATTATATGTTATTGCAGAGTTTGTTATATGGATATATAAGTTGAATAATTATTTTAATTAAGCATGGAAAAATATGTTAACATAGCTGGAGTGATGAAATTAAATGTTGGATTGAATAATTTTTTGAAGTTAATATTTCTATATTCATTATTTCAGGAGAAGTCATGAATTTTAACTGAAAATAATTTATCAATTTTTTATTATTGCCTTTTCATTCCTGTGTCTTTTGTTACATTTCATCTTAAAAAGATTAACTTTTGTATCAAGTTTACTTCAGAATCGTAATGTGTCGTACATGATCCTCAAGTACTGAAATTTATCATTTAGACCTTTTCTTGCATTAAAGTTTATGAAATGTGTATTAATTTAAAAATGGTTTATGATAAAAAAAAAAAAAAACACCTTGATTTTCAAAGAGTATCTCTTATGCAGTTGCTGCTGCTTCTGTAATGTCTTTCGGTCTAAACTATCAAATAAACATTCTCATTCCTAAAATATAATTAACTTTTGAAAAGTTAATGAGCATTGAATTTTAAAAATCAATTAAATGATGTATAGTTGTTTACTGACTTCTGTTTACTAAGCTGCTATCTGCTTAGTTAAGTTCTATTATATTGTTAATTTAAAAAAAAAATGTCTCCTAATGCAATTTAAGTATTGAAACTTTTGATCTCCTCTTTGTTTGGTTTAAAAATTTCATTTTCCATTTGGGTTTCAGTTGATCTCTGTTATATTTGATGTTTCCAGCAGTAAAAATTGGCCTTTAAATTTATCTCGAATTGGCTGTGTCAGTATACAAGCAAAAGTTGTGGATGTGAGTCTTCCCTTATCTAGTTTGTCTACTTTGAAATAAATGATTCTTCATAGAAACTAATAATAAAATGGAAGTTTTTCCGGTTGGTATCTAGAAGTTGGAATACACGCGATTTGTTGCCAATATCAAGGAATCAAGCAGATTAGTTCCATTGTCAACCCATCGGTTAAATCGCTTATGTCATGGCAAGCGTTTTGCGTTTTTGAGTTGTTTACATACTACACGGATTTTTATAAAACTTAAAGATATTTATTTAATATTTAATTAAATAATAAAATACATTTTAAATAGGATGATTTCAATTAGTAAAAAAATGACAAATAGAACATGGGTTTATTTAGTGATTATATATTTTTCCGATCACATAATTGAGAGATTTTTACTTTGCTGTATACTAAAAATCGTTTGCATGGAACTTTTGAAGTTGGTTGGTCATATTTTGGAATTCATTATTTGGAATGCTGTTTTCACCTACATGATGGTTTCCTTGATGCTCTGCATTGTTCATTTTACTTTTTCATATATTAAGAGCGTTTCCTCCCAAGTGCAAATATTAGAACTGAGTTAGTGTTAATTTTTTACTATTACTTGTTTTGAAGAACATTTGCCCTTAGTAGCGGATACTATGAGCAAATGTTCTGCTGCTTCATTAGAGTAATTAAAAGAAGCTGATTCCGTACATTCACTAAGCTAGCGAAGCTACTAGGATCCCGCTTTGCTGAAAGCGAAACCGCTGATGTCTTTTTAAGTTAAAAAAATTTGCCCGGTGCCCACTTTGGATGCCGCAGGCATCACAAGCACAATTTCTCCTGCATCATTAGAATAATTAAAAGAAACAGATTCCTTACATTCAGTGAGCTAGGAAAGCTAGTAGTTCTGTTGAAATTATACACTTAAGATGGGAGTAGTGCAATGACAAACCATAAATGCAATAGGTTTGAAACACGATTAACTTTTAACTGTGACTGATGCACGTTTGTTTACCATTAGCATCCATCTTGCTTTGGTGCACTGGCACTGTTTTAATAAGAGTGTGTCCCAAGTTGTAGATTTCAAACATTTTTCATTGAGAAATAATTTGGGGTAACCTGGAGCTTACGGTGCCCACCTACTTCGTTCCTCTTAGGATCGCCAAATCTTTGCCACCAAGAATGGCGATGAGAGAACATTAGTTTTGGTTGAGTCTAGATGTTTTTGATGAGTGACAAGCGCGCATGCGCACAAATTGCTCCTTTCATCGGTGTTTTGCTTATCAGGCTATCTTGCGCCACGTTTCGATTGGACTGTTTTGTTCAACTCTTCGATGCAATTGGTTGATAAATTCGAATTTGAATAAAACTTTGTTTGGAATTCTTTGGATGGAATATCGGTTCAGTACCATGTATGTTATTCTGTGTGTTTCACTTCAAAGCAAACATTCAAATTAAGATGTATATATTTATATATATGTAAGATCAGGCTTTAAATGTGAAGTGTAATCCATTTTGGTCAGAGAAAAGACAATAGTTGGCTCAATCTTTCTTTATTCCATCATTGAGGCTAATTTAGGTTAGTTTAATCATAATTTGCTATTATCCATGACCAGAATTAAAGTGGTTATGCCCGAGCAATGCACTGTTGTTGTCAGCTTACATCAAAAAGGGCAGATAGGAATGTGCAGAAAGTTTAAGTACCCAGAGAAGGGAATTTCCCCAGAAAGACTCGTGACTCGAAATGAAAGTAGTCGTGTGATTATTATGATGGAAGTAGAAGTAATTAAAAATGAGGTGTCTTTAAAAATGATTTAAGAAAGTTAAAAAATTAAAATATCACATACACTCTGTCCCAAAAGTTTATAGAATCTTGTATTTTGCCTATATTTTTTGTTGTATATGATATATTTCGATATACCTTACTGTATAGATATGTTATGTCTATTAAATTGAAAAAACAGCAGTTCTACCCCGTACATTTAATGCTAATTTTTAAATCGTAGAATAAACTGAAATAACTTGTCCCAAAAGTTTATAGACAAATGCAATTTTATGCAAATATGGTATCGGTAATCATGACATCGATCTGGAGCCTAATAAATATGTTGTAAGAAAAGGAAAGTGTTCGTTTGTTCTGCGTTTCAAGATGCCTAAAGCGTAGCAGCTCTCTAATGGAGAAGTGAGTAAAATTCTGTATTTGAAATTACTCTGTAAGACTGTTAAGGAAATATTGAAACTTTTAAATAGTTCTAAAAGCATGATTTGTCGTGTATTAACCCGTAAGACGCCATATGAACCAAAACCTCCTTTGGGAAGACCACGTGTGACGGATATTCGCAGTGATAGACGGATACAAAGAATGGCTTTCAAGTCAGAAAATGTCGGTTCGCTAAATTACTGGGGCTTCCCGGTTGCAAATCTCCAAGAGCACTGTTCATAGATGAATTATAGAATCTGGTTATATGATTCACGCAAAAATGGTTCGCCGATTACCACTCTCAAATCTTCACATTAGTAAGAGATTACAATGGGCTCGTAATCATATGTCATATGGTGATAAATGGATGGCTGTCCTTTTCAGTGATGAAAAAAATGGAACCTCGATGGACCTGACGGGAATATAAAATATTGGCATGATTTACGAAAAGAGCCCAGGAGCTTTTTCAGTAGGCAAAGTGGTGGTGGATCTGTGATGGTGTGGGCGGCTTTCAGTTTCAACTGTCAAGTGGGTTTGGCCTTTTCAGATGGCCGACAGAATTCTCCTAAATACATAGAAGCCCTAGAAAATCATCTTATGCCATTTGCAGAAAACATAGGGGGACGAAATTGGTAATATCAGCAAGATGATGCCTCCCATCCATGCCTCCAATGCTACGAAAAATTATTTAAACTCGTAAAATGTTACTGTTCTTGAGTGGCCACCGATGAGTCCTGATCTAAATCCAATTGAAAATATGTGGGGCATTATGTCTCGGAAGGTATATGAGAATGGAGGGCAATTTTATTCAGTGAATTCCTTGAAGACAGCCATTGAAAGCGTATGGTACAACTTGGTACCAGAGATATTACAAACCTTAATTATGTCGATGGAAAAACGTGTATACAATGTCATACTGAGAAATGGAAAGAATTTAAACTATTAAGAACATTGTGTTGAACATCTTTTGTTGAAATGTCATATATTCTATAAACTTTTGGGACACCTAATATTTCCATTTTGCTATATAACTGAAATAAAAATTGTTATTTTTTCTAAATATTTCGTTGAATGTAAGTCGCATATGGTTTGAATAAACATATTTGTAATTGTTGTTTGTATGCCTTTCCGTTTTGCTAAAACATATGTTTTACTAGATTCTATAAACTTTTGGGACAGAGAGCATGTAATATAAAATTTCAAGATCTCATTGTGTGTTTAAATCTTCAATTCAATTGTTAAAACATGGTATTTTCCATATAAATTGTTTTCAATGTTTTCCATTGATACACACTAATGTAACTATTTTAATACTTTTACTATTACATTTATAAACAATTTCTCAGGAAAAACTTGCAGCATTTTGTTTAGCTTAATTTTTCAAATAGCATCTGTTTGCTATAAAATTCATTGAGACCCTAAATTTTTAGTGATGAATAATTCATCTTTGTATGTTAAAGCTACAAAATTCCTTTTAGCAGGATGTAAAGTGAAAACTGACAGAAAAAACCATTCAAGACTCTAGAAACAGTTTTTTAAATAACAGAATGCTTATTTATTAGTTTTTTTTTTCATTTCTAATTTCTTATTTAAATTTTAAGTGTGCATTTGCTTGTAACTAGCTGAATATACATGTTCATAAAAGGAGGGAATGGGGAGGGTGCTTTTTCAGTTCTACATTGTTTTCCTTTTCTTCTGTTGTTACAAACCCAAGGTAGTAGGAAAGAGAACCAAACTATTCATAGTGATTAAATCCTTTTTAGAAGGCATAAAATCATAGTTCTAATCAAAGAAAGGAAAATGATAAAGATATTATTTAAATGTTTGGCAACTTTGTGTAGGTACTTAATTTTTAATTTTTCCATAATTACTCAAAATATGTATGAAGTTATAAGCTATTTAAACAAATCTCTGACATGCGGAGGAAAGCAAAGTTCCATAATATGCAGATGTATATAAAATTACTTTTCTCAGTTTGTTTGTATAATTTGATGTAAATTACAATATTTACAATTTAATTCCATGAAATGATAAGCATCTATTAGCTACTTTGTTCTTAGAAGTCATCAAAAGTGGTTATGCTAAATGGAAACTTCATGTTCACAAAGTTTTTACAGTTTATTTACAAGGGTGTATATCTTCTATTTGTTGAACAAGAAGAAGTCACATTTCTGTTTATTTTATATATGGTAAATTTTTCAGTTACTGATTCATTTAGAGAAATCTTTCAGATTGGAATATTAAAATACTAATTACTCCCTTCAGTAAATTTTCACTTCAACTTCGCTAGAATTTTTTCCTTAATTCTACTACTGTAGTCTAGAATTGGCATTTTTTTTTATCACTTTTTGTTGTTTAATGTGACTTGTTTCATGTTTGTAAAGATGGAATATTGTAATTGATTTTTCACTCACTTTCTGATATGTTAGAGATTTGAAATTTTGTACACTTGCTTGTTATTGATGACAATACGCTGCTGTAATATTTTCAGAACTTAGTTTATCAGTTAATCGATTGATTAATTTAAATTTGGCTTCCATTTGAGTGACATCACCTGTTAGTGAATTTAAGAAAAAAATTATTTTGAAATTTCATTATATTTATAATATTGAATTCTAAATTAAAGGCTAAAAAGTAGAAAATAATTAAAATAATAAAATTCAACTTTTAGTACATTACTAAAGTGTGTTTTTAAAAACTGTTTTTATTAAATTTATTTCCTTATTGTTTTTCAATGTTCCTTTTTTTTTTTTTCTTGCCTTCCCTGTTTTTGAGATGTATGTTATTTAGCAGCAGAATCAAGCCGTGATATCTGATATGTGGTGCAAAGGAAACTCGTTTATAAATAATAAATTATTTCTGTAGAATGTTATAACAATCTGCTTGCTATAACAAACTTAGAGAATATGGAAATATATGTAGTTGTTCTTGGTTTTAGAAACAAATCTAGCGATTTTCATTTAAATTTGTGAAAATTGCACCTTTGGGGCATAATCTCAAAATTTTGATTAACCACAGTGAACAAACCTACTGCAACTGATGTTGAAATTCTCTGTATCTTAATGCAACTGAATGGATGTTGAAATCCTCCGTATCTTAATGCAACTGAATGATTGCCGAAGTTATAACAATGTCTGCTTGAAATGGCATTGCTTTATAATAGTTTGTGCGTACATCTAATCAAATCCAAATATCTGTAACTTTGTTTCCTGTTTATTTTGAAAAAATGCATTATTTAAAAAATATACTTCTTTTTTTGTATAATAGAGCTTCTGAAAACTTTTCCTGATGCTATCTTATTTTCGTTTAAAAAGTTTTTCTTTTGCTATAATATATATATTTGCGGAGGAAACAATACTATTACAGAATTAGTTGAAGAAGATAGAAGATTTATTAATTACAGATATGTGAAAGCTTAATTGAATGAACTCGAATTAAGTTAGTTTTCTTAATTATTTTTGCCTACAAATGTGAAAGAATCTTACAGAAACACAAGCTGTCAATTTTCGGTATCCGTAATTAAATAAACTCAGTCTTTTATCATTTTTTCTTTTTCGTATACGCGAAATATAGAAAGTCTTGTGATAATCAAAAAGTTTGATGAATCTCCACATTTTAGACTTCTCAGAAAAACCATTTTTGGAATTATGTCTGTCCATCTGTGAACACGATAACTCAAAAACAGAACGAGCTAGATGAATGAAACTTTGTACACAGTCTTTACACAAAAATTGTAGATCTTTATTAATTTTTGGACGAAGTTCGTCAAATGGAAGCCTATCTGTCCGTCCATGTGCATGTAAACACGATAACTCCAAAATTGCAACGAGTTAGATGTATGAAATTTGGCATATGGTTTTATCAGCAAAATTGTATATCCAACAAATTTTGGACCAAACCTGTTTACGGGTTGACTTTCTGCTTGTTTTTCAGTCCGTGTGTATGGGAACATGATTATTCAAAAGCGCAATGGGGTAGATAAATTGCATTTGCTATGTGGTCGTCACTGCAAAATAGTCCATCTGTATCTAATTTTGGACCCAACAGTTAAACGAGAAGAGGTCCGAAATGCATAGAGTGAGGTGGGGTCAAGTGAGTAGTGGCGTAAAATAGGTAGCCCAAATATATGGTTTATAACAAAAAAACAACAGATTTTTAATTATATTTGTAGTTTTTTGAGTTGGGCATTCTTTTTAGCTGTTCTGTATGCGATTCGTAATTAACAAGCGTTTGGCGAAGTATGGCCCTTGTACCATAAAAACCTACTTAGCCGTTCTGCCTTCCATTCCTCAACTGATATTTTTTTCACAATTTCTTTATAAGTGAGTGGCAGCACATTAAACTGAAGTGGGCAAGTTTATGCCACATGTTATGTGTTCTAACCTTCATTGCCAGGACCAAATTAGCGAGGAATTCTTATTATAGTGGCATAATATCTTTTTTTTCGATATTTCTGCTGCTGCTGAAAAAAAAACAAAAAAATCTCGTATGTGGTTAGATTCTGCATTTTGTGTAGGATAGATACAGCATGATTTTTTCCTTTATACAGGGCGAGTTTGACCTATTCTGCCAAACGAAAGAGGATGATAGAAGAGCCCATGGGGATCTTAAAACACTATAACATTCCTGTCCCATCTCTCACTGTTTGTAAGAAATGATTTTGCTAAAAATCTTTAAAAAAACCCCAAATTTTAAAAGTTTTTGGCAGATCTACGTTTTAAAAAAGTACATATTCTGAAAGAGCAGTTAAAATCCTTTAAGATAACACCATTTTCATCAAAATACCTGGGTTTAAAGCCGAATTACAAGCGCCGAAACGTTGGCGAAATGCAAAATCGAATTGTCGCCAAAATCTTTAATACTGAATACCGCAAACTCGGTTCAAGCTAAAATGTGTCAAATTAACCAAAAACTTGTCCATTCTATCAGCTTTCGAATGAGCGTACCATAAACCATATCAGTGTTTTATTTCCGGTGAAATTTAGTCTTTCGTTGGCAATACATCACTGAAATTGGTGTTCGTCGAAATAGACATTCGACAAAAAGTCGCCATGAAACGATGGTGGATAAATGAAATGTATGCAAATCCGACACTATGAACTCTTTCGGATATGCAGATGTGTTCCAACCTATTTGCTTTTAAGAAAGAGTTCATAGTGGCGGATTTGCATCAGGGGTGGCGCCAGAGGGGGGGGGGCAAGGCCCCCTGTTGCGGAAAATTTTTGTACCGGGTATTCGACTAGTGGATAAATTAAGATCTGGAGAAAATTTGAGACCAATTTCATTACATTCGTCCCCCCGAACAGCAGATCGTATCCACGTCGGGCAAACTCTAACGCCACTCCTGATTTGCATACATTCCATTTATCCACAATCGTTTCGCTTGGCGAATTTGTCGAATGTCTATTTCGACGAACACCGATTTCAGTGATGTATTGCCAACGAGAGACTAAATTTCTCCGGAAATAAAACATTGATATGGTTTATGGTAGGCTCATTCGGAAGCTGATAGAATGAACAAGTTTTTGGTTAATTTCGCAGATTTTATCTTGAACGGTGTTTGCGGTATTCAATATTAAAGATTTTGGCGACAATTCTATTTTGCATTTCGCCAACGTTTTGGTGCTTGTAATTCGGCTTTAAACCCAGGTATTTTGATGAAAATGGTGTCATCTTAAAGAATTTAACTGCTCTTTCAGAATATGTACTTTTTAAATGTAGATCTGCCAAAAACTTTTTTAAATTTGGGTTTTTTAACGATTGTTAGCAAAATCATTTTATCCGCCGTAACTTGCAAACGGTTAGAGATGGGACAGGGTTGCTATAGTGTTTTATGATCCCCATGGGCTCTTCTATCACCCTCTTTCGTTTGGCAGAATAGGTCAAACTCACTCTGTATAAATGATTCATTGATGATATATTAAAAATTAATAAACCAGAAACATTTTATGTCATAACTAGTTAAAAAAAATCCCGCACGTAAAGGATCAGGAAAACTATCAGCTTTCTCTCCTGAAGAGGAGCCCAAAATGGGGAAATTCAGAATTTTTTAAAATTATTTTTCTAATCGATTGAAAATGCTTCAAAATGAACAATAACATTAAAAAAAATTTCTAGGCAGTTTTTTTATATATATATATATATTTGCAATCAAAGTTCGCCTCTCAGATTTCGCGGGAAAAACTATCCATTTTGTGGCGAAGCGGGTCTGACGTCACGTGTGTCCAAACAGGAGAGAGCTCCCGTTCGCTCGCTACAGAGATTTTGCTTTTTCTCTATATTTTCCGACTAGCACATCAGATAAAATAATGTCGGGAAAGATACAAGTATTGTCTTTTTCCTAAATGTGTTAATACAACTATAACGACACTCGATGAGTAATTTATCTATATTATATCTATTAAAATTGTATGTCACGAAGCACAGTAAAAAACAGCCTTGAATTCGATATCCGTTTTGTTTTGAATATAAGTATAAGGTGAGATTTTAATTATCAATTTTAAAACAAATATTTAAATTTAATTAGTTTTTTCCTTCTATTTGATTACATGGAATTTATATTTTAACCCTTTGAGGGGCGGTGGCACACAGGCTGTCCCAACTTCTTTAAGATTTTTTAAAAGAAAAACTTGTTCTTGTTATATTACTTCTTGTATTATTTCCATGGATATTCAAATGTTTCTTATATTTTTTTAAAATTACAGTACCATTGAAAATTAATAAGAATTTCGTAAAAATAAGTTTAAGGCTTATTTCGTAGAATTTAAAAAATGCCTTTTCCCAAGAGATGGCGCTGAAGTTTACTAGGCTGTGACGTCATCTTTTCCATCAAATTTTTAGCCTTTTTGCCAAGAAGGAAATAACTGGTACTTTCTGGCACCTGAAAATAACTCAAGGGTTCCCTACCCTCATAAAAAAACCGCAAGGACAGTTCTTTCACATTACGAAAAGAGGAGAACCCCTTCGCCTTCAAGAGGGTCGGGCTCTGGTTTGAGAGCAGGTCAGTCAAATTCCCGTTCTGTCAGAAAATAGTTTGATAAATTTTTCTCCAGCTAGTTTTTCAGTCCATCTTAGTGAAAAAAAAACGCATATTCCTTGATGATTGCCTTTTCTTTTTCCCAATCTGAAAATCCTGAACAAATAATGTTTCGATAACAGTATTTTATGTTTCTAGAATGACAAAGTACTGAAATAAAATTTAAATCAATAATATTAGCCTTCCTTGTTTAGAATTTCGTGTTATTTAAAAGCAATAACTAAGCAATCTATAACCAAAAAAAAATCAAATTCGCTTTTCTGCAATCAAACCACTGAAACGCTTAATAATTGGCTAAAAACCAAAATAACACTCACTTGGGAGAGGGGGGGGGGCCTTAATAAAAATATATAATGGCATTCCGCACACCTCTAAGAGCTTCTCTTGATTTAATTCTCATGCCAAGGTTCCACACCTCCTAACACAACCCAAATTTCTTTTACCTTTACGATAATATTTGTAAGATACACTTAGATGATCAAAAGTATCCAGACACTTTCGGATTTTGTCACTTTTTAGAGCTTCTCAGGAAAGACTAGACCAACTGTCCTTAAACTTCATCCATGTAAAAAATAGACTAATTCATATTTTACTGTGAAAATTCGGTCACGAGGGCATTTAAGGGACAGAGCGGAAATTGACAGTGGTGTCGAATGAGTGGAAAGCATGAGGCGGCAAAAGATTTATAGACATCTAAAATACCCGGGAGTATAGAGGTAGACAGAAAAATTTTAAAAATTAGCTAGTTTTTCTGAACACTATTGCTTTTTTGTAATTCCTAGCTTTAGGCAGGGAAAATGATATAAAAATTTAATTTTTTCCTAAAAAAGCAGTGGAGCGAATGCCGCCACTGGAAATTGATGAAAACGACAAAAATCTGGGCTCACACCGTTCCACAGAAGGCTGATAATGGTTTACAAATTTCTTCAATGGTTTTATTTGCTATGCACATTGCTTACATGGATTTTTGTAAAAATAGCAAGTTTATTCTGGTAAATAAACTTGCTAACTAATGGCTTTTCTTTACAAATCCCATATTTTTTCGCATTTTTTTTTTTTTTTTTTTTTTTTTTTGCTTATACAAATTTTTCCACGAAATAATACGAAACTTATATAACTTATAGAATACTTGACAATGTGTTAGAGAATTATTCCATTCAAATTTGAAGTTCATGCTAATATAGTATCCCATTTTTTGTTCTGTAATATTTTGCGAAAGCACTTATATCTCTATATGAATATTTTGGAGTAACTTCCATATTGCAAAGTTTCATCCAGTTATGTTTATTAAATCATATTAATTAAAATATTAGTCATTAATTATAATGTTAATCAATGCGATGAACGTAAAATCAAAAGTTATCATACTCTAATAGGTTTTCCTCATTTTAGAAAAGATTATTTTGACTATAGAGAATATATTTTTTTAACTTCAACCCTAAATAATTTAGATGTTGGAGGTTCTCTTTGTTACTCGCGATAGTCTTTTGTTTCTAAAAGTTACTCGCGATACTCTTGTTTCTCGAAGTTACTGGTGATTCTCTTTTGTTTCTCGAAGTTACACTTTATTTTCTTTTATTTCTCGAAGTTACTCTCAATTCTCTTTGGTTTTTCTGAAATACTAATGTATGTTAAATTGGCGAAATAAAATGAAACTAAGGTTACAATGAAAATTGTTTTATTTCTTCATAAAATATATTACAATGTTAATTCTTTTGTTTTGAATTCTTCAATCGTGCGTGGATATGTTACAATTCTGTGTAGGATCGGTCGATTATATGAAAAGTAACATGCATAATTTAATAATTCGAGACTAATGTTTCTTGTAAAAGTTGAATCAATATATGAATTTCCCAGAATACTAGGATAATTTGTTGGCACCATGTTCAAATCTAAATGCTTCTTCATGAAACCGAACGCTTTCTCATTCCTTTTGACATCTACATTAAAGTCACCCATAACAATAATTGGACATCTTTAACTATATGAAACTCTTCATCGATCTAAAATAAGACAGTAGTTATGTTTTCAACATATGTAGCTACCGAGATAAAGAGGATCGCATCATCAATTCATGCGTATTTTTGCCCAACTTTGCGACTCACTAGTCGCAAAACTACAATTCCGATTTTCAATTTTTTTCTTCTAACTTCTGTTGCTACCCTTTATCTCTAAAATAAGACATTAGTTACCTTTTAACTTATGTAGTTACCGAAATATAGAAGATCTCCCATGCAATGTTTCCTGTGGCGTGTGAATCAAAAATTCCTTCCTGAGACCCCAATGGGAGGAACGTAGTCCTACGTTAAAAAAAAAAAAAAAAAAAATATCAGACGGCAATATGGGATTTACAGTCAGGACGGTACTGATACTTCTACTCTGATATTATATACTGACGACTGAAATGATATATGATATTCCTGATTAGTTATTTTTCAGTAGAAATTAACTACATTATGTAAAAGTTTAAGCATAATTCAGTAAGTTTTTTTTTTTTCCATAAAATTGACTAGTGGAGTTTTATAACAAGTAAATGAGAATATTACAAGAATTCTATAATTAAAAATGCTTTGATTTGATAATTAATAAAAAGATTTCATAAGATTATAAAAATTCTAAATTTTCGATGAAGTTTAAATGGTCTAACTTCTCGATTCGCTTCAAATTTCAGAATTATTTCACCCTCTGTTGCTTCCTTTGGTCCTCCCCTTTAGTTTATAATTCATAATTATGAATATTATGCAATCTTAAAATCAATATTTTCTGGAATTTTCCACCGCGTGGCGTCATTCGTATGGAAAAAATGCAATTAAATTAATCAGTTAACTCATATTTAAGTCCTGAAAATATTAAAACAATGCAGTGTCATCGAGAGCACATAAGTGTGCAAAATTTTAAAACTTTAGCACACCAGTGAAGAGTGAAAAATAGATTTAAAAAATTCCATCTTTGCAAAAATGAAACAACTCAAGGTAAAAGGTATAAATAGATCTAAATTAAAAAAAAACAAAGTACAAAGTAAGTAATCAAAAATCTTGATACAAAATCAGGATACGTGCAAAAAGCATGAGCAAAATGTTTTCTTTGTGATTTATTTTCAATAGATTAATCTGCATTTGTAACATTTGAGTGTCAATATTTCATACGTTAAAAAAGTTGGGATAAAGGAACTTTTTAAAAGCTACTTTGTAAATTTTTTTGTTACTTCCTTTAAAAAAAACAGAGCCCGAGGTGGCCTGGTGGTAGAGGCTCGGCTTCTGGGCCGGATGGTACCAGATTCGAAACCTGATTCCATATAAGAACCGCAATATATGTGGACCCAGTGTAATCTGGTCAACGAACGAATCGATGGTCAAACTTCCTATCATTGATGTGGTGCTGAAGTTCGGAGAGGAAGGTATCGGCCCAGGTATCGTCCTCGTCATCTGACCACGGTTCAGAAGCATCCCGATGTGGCCCTCCTGTTGTTTCAAAATGGAACACAAATATATTAAATAAACTAAACTAATAAAACAGTTAATACAATAAGAGTCAATCTGAATTGCTGGATGAAGGAGGATTCGAGGAGTTTCGAAGTTATATTATGGACTATATTGCATTTATCTCCTAATGAATGCAGATGACAAAGAACTGCCATTCCTATTTCAGATGTGCTAGCCGTACTAGCTTCGTCCTTTTAACCTACGACTGAATTAAGAGATTTAAAATTTTGTACTATCGATGACAGTACAGTGTTTTGATGTTTTCAAAATTAATTTCTTGTTAATTGATTAATTCAATCAAATTTTGATTCCATATGAGTACATACGCGGCACGCCATCGCTCCTCCCATCCCCGCTTGAAGTTCAGAAAATGTATAACTCCAATAAGTATCCTATTGTCAAAATAATATTTCTTAAATAGGAAAAACTATTTGAGCACGCTTAATTTTGACGATTGTGAGTCTATCACAATTTTTAACGACCTAAGTAATAATTTTGTATGTAATATTCGTTGAATTTGAATAAAAGTAATAAAATTGTTAACATCCTGAATAATAATAGTAGAAGAAATTATGATACTACATTTTTCTAAAATGAATTATTGTATTATATGAGAGTGCAACTGATTGTGTGTGTGTGTGGAACTAGCTCAGTTTTTATTTGAAAGTCACATCAACAGGGAAAACTAAAATTACCTTAGCTCCTAATTGTATAACTGCGTACGAGTTATTAATTACATTTCGGAATATATCAAATTATCTAACAAATATTGTTTCAATAATAGCCAAAAAAATCGCGCTGAGGCATAACCGACGGTTGTGGCTGAAGTGTGGTGTGGAGACCCACGTTAATACAAACAGAAGCCCTTTTTCACAACAATGAAACCAGGATCAATTACTCTCAAGCATACACATCCCAGGAAAAAGCAAGTCCCTTTTCAGCGTTGACCCCATGTGGTTAAACAGGGTTTCTATATTTTAAATTGGCGAAAGGAAATCTAGTAGGGACCAAACCGCCAAATGAAAAAACCGCCAAACCTGAAAATTTCACTTCTTCACTGATTCGACTGAATCAGATGCAGCGCCCTCTAGCGAACAAAAAGAGTATTTTAATGATTTCAATATATTTATTCGGTTTATAATTATAATGCAGTATCGATGCAAACAAAATACTGCAATATATTGGGGAAAAAGGTACTTTATAGATCTCCACAGAGTTTCAAAGTAGTTAAACGTTTTTTTTCCAAAAAGAAATATACATTCGTAATTATTAATTGTATCCATCTTTGCGTATTTATTTTGACCTTCGTATAATTTTTATACAGAAAAGGCTTTCAACTAATTCTAGAAGAATATTTCTGTAACAATCATATGAAATTTTGTAATCATCAGCAAATTTTTTCTATCCCAAAAGATGGGTTCAGTGGAGCCCTTCGCTTCATTTTTTCGCGAAGACATCCTTAAATCATGACTTTTTTTGATGATGAAAATCGTTTTCATGTTTAGTGCAAGAAAATAATTCACAGAATTTTTGTTTCAAAATAAATCATTTAGATTCAATGAATATATTCAAATCAAAATCAGTCTTCAAAAAGTCAATTAACTTACAAATTATTACAATTGAAAAAAGGTAGATAAATTTATCTCACCGCGCATCTAGGGTTTGTTGATTTGTATATGGCAGCCCTGAAATTCCTAGATTAGCCTTCCAGCGGTCGCGCGTTTTCAAGAGATGCTTGCACTGTGCATCGTATTACATATTTATAACGTTCTTTTATATATCTAAGTGCAATTTTTATTTATAAAATCTTTGTTTACTATTAAGCTAATAAATACAGATAACATACATAAAAACTGTATTTATTTTTGTAAAATAGCATGATGTATTTATGTAATACGATGCACGATTTGTCGTAAAATTTGTGCAGGCGCGCCCGCTGGAAGGTTAGTCTCATTCGGTTGTGTTTGAATATTATTATACATTTTTTATAGGTTTCTTTATATAAATTATTTTTACCGGATTCTTTATATTAATTACTATTAACTAATATTTTAAAATTAATACTTGTACAAAAGAAATAATTTATATTCTTCATAGCGTAGTAAAATAAAACTATATAAAATAAAATGAATTTTTCAAAGGAACACGTGTATTGAAAAAAAATAAAAAAATGCCCTACCTGAATTTATTTTGAGCGGAACTTCTGAAATAAGTATATTCCTGGGTTTTATTTTGTTTTGATGGGTGTTTTTTGTGGGCATACGAAATTTCACAGATCATGCAAAATCAGGTCCTTAGCTTTTCATTCTTTCTTGAGCGACAGCAATCGCAGCGTGTCCTCGGAATGTCCGAAGGCCCCTCTTCAATTTATCTCTGCCTAACGGGTAGCTTTGAAAATCTAGCCGTTTTTCCTAAGGCGAAGCTATTGTGTTTATTTAGTCAATATACACGAATTCAGCTTCGTTCCAGTTACTGAATGTATTCAAGGGAAGGTCCGAGCAGCGGTTTGTGTCCAGTTTCTTTGTCGGAACTGAATATTACAAACACATGTACTGACAACACATTTGTGTTGCTTCCCTTGTAATAAACTAAGAAGGAGGGACGGGTTTTACTGACAGAAACTGTGTAGCTTGCTTTGTCCCGAAACTTTCAAAGAGATCTATACAGGCCGTATCTCAGTACAGAAATTTTCAACGTCTTCTGACAGCGGTCAGACTTCTAGGTCCTTGGAACCGGTTTTATTAGCCCGAGAAGCGTCGTCGGTTCTTTTTTCTTTTGCTGAAAAGCTACCGCGAATGCCCGTCATTGAACCAATCAGGTTCGACTTGCCAGTGACATCACTGACAACTAAGGCGCGATTTTCGTTAAGGTTGGCTATTTCGTAATCGTCTTATCGCCATGGATGCAAAGAAGTATATTTGGTTTGCTGAAAAAGAGTCGGCATTAATTGAAGAAGAGCCGGCTCTCTGGAATCCGGTGGAATTAAATTACACGAAAAAGACATACAAGAAACTATCGTATGAAAACATATTGTCAGAAAAATATAATATGAAATAATTTGCAGTGTGTTTTTGACTTGATAAAGTTTGCTCTGTTCATTTGTTTTAATTTCTTATAGAGGCAAATAGAATTAAGAGTAGTTTTGTTAATGCATTGAGTGGAAAAGTAATAAATAAAATTTTCAAAAGTTCTTAATTTAAAAAAAAAATTCTAAATTACTGCTAAACTTATTTAGAGCTATTGCAAACTATGGCAATGATAAATGTTTATAAATTGTAACCTTCTGACTTATTTATGTTAGTTTATTGTTGTTTAAAATAACTAGTTTGATATAAGTTAATTTTATTTCAGTATTTTTGAAATGAAATTTTTAAACCCGTTTTCTTCCAGTTTGTTTTTTCACGAAATCATGTCTACGGAAAAAAAGCTAAAAGACAATTACAGTTTATTTAATCGCATTTGCATGTAGAAACGGATCTTCGAATTAATTTTTCTATAAAATTTGCAACATAAGACGCCTATTCACTTAAGAATAATATAAAAATGCATATGGGGAAAATGAATTATTTAAAAATTTTATTTGCCAAGTACTTATTTATATGAGTATATTTTAATGAAAAAATGGGTACATTTTTTTCAAAAGCAAGAATTCAGTTCTTGAATTTCAACTTAACTGTCTTCATTTTTAACCACGCGTGCTTATTTTTTTAAAGTAATTTAAAGAATCCATTACAGAAAGAATTCAGATCCAGGTGTAATTACTTTTTTGCATATTTTATCTTCTATTTCTAAACTTTAAAGCTATCAATCATGTAAGATATGAAGAAAAAACTTTTATATATTATTTTTACAATATTCCAATTGGTAACATTGACCACTTCCGATAACTAGACACGCATATGACATATAATAAAAAAATTCTGAAAATTGTTTTTACCGAAAAATACAGAATGTTACACTTTATTACTTTATGTAGATACGCCACTATTCTCAATATTTTATCAAGCTGATCTGCTTGTACTACAGTGATAAGCAGTAAATGAAGAAAAAAACATGTAACAAAATTTAGAAGATTCGAGAAGAAAAAGATTTTTGAAGCTATATATACTTGCTGCTAATTTGAAAATTCAATAAACGAAAATTCATTTCCATAAGTGAATTTTATTTCATCTATATATAACACTCCTAATACAATTATTTACTATATTCACATATGAACATTACTACTCTTGTTGCATTACTATTTTTATTATTTATTAATAAGAAAAGCACATTACAAAGAAAACTCTAATTACAGAGGCCAGACACAAAATGAAAATCTTAAAGATATTAAAAAGTGTACTCAGCCATCATTAAAACAGAAGAGACGGGCACATGTGACGTCAAAATCTAATCGGCCAATGAGAGTGCGTTTCGGATTGCATCATCGTTTCAGCGATTTTAGTGCATTTTTCGCTCTCAATATTTAAATAATTAAATTTTTGTGCAAAATTTCACTTGCATATTTGAAATCAGAATGATTTTTTCTATAAATACGGATTGCTTTCATGCTTTTTTAAAAAATGCTGAACTTCCTCATTGTTGAATCTTTAAAATTTATGGCAAGATGTGGTTATCGGAAAGATCTAAAGTATATAGTTAAAAACTTTATTGAGGCATTAGCTCCTTCAAGGGAAATGAAAATACCGCTCAATGACTGCAGCAGGTCCTGATTGGTTTCGAAATTTTGAAAAAAAGTTCTTATAGTGAATTGTACAACAGAAAACCAAAATTACTAACTAAATCAAGAGCAGATGCGATGACACACAAATCGTTAGACATTTTTTAGAAATGTATGAAGAATTATTAACAGAAAACAACTTATTGAAATGTTCAGAAAGGATCTTCAATTTGGATGAAACGGCTTGACACAGACGTAAGAAACTGTGGTGTTTTTGTTTCAAAAAATGGCAGCTGTTTTGCGGCAAAACAATGTTTTCAGTGCTTTTTTACGTGTCAGCCGATGGGAAATGCATGTCACCCTTCACAATGTACAAAAGCATACATATCTACGATGCATGGACCAGTGGTGGACTTCTAGGTGCCATGTATGAATACACTGAATCAGGATTGGTGACTAATACAATCTTTGAACAATGGATTAAATACTTTTCAAAATATGTTAAATATCTACAGAAACCTGTTTTGCTCACGTGATGGACATGGAAGTCACCTAAGTTGACAGACTGAAAAAGGCCCTTAGCACTAGGGGAATCATCCTGGCTGAGAACCAAAATGTTGGCCCTGAAGGTAAACGTCCCGATCTTTTTGTGCAAATTGGAAAAAGAAATATTTGTCTTTAACGTGACTGACTATTCCTTTCGAAAATCGTTGGGATAGTTTCGAGCGAGCAAGACAACTTAAAATTGAGAAGTATGCCCACCTTGTTCCCTTCTATTCTCAAAATGGTTTCACTGCATCTGTTGTTCTAATCATTGTTGGGGCATTAGGCACATGGGATTCCACGAATGATAAATTTCTACAAAAACATAGACCAAAAGCTGCTTGAACAAGTTCCGGAAACTGTGCGTCAGCGACGTTCTTCAATGGTCACGCGACATCTTCATTGAACACGTAACCGGACATCGTCAGTTCACCGACAATGCTAATAATTCCAGCTCTTCCACCTCTGGCGAGCGTGAAGCTCACAATGAAGATCGTGGCACCCAAGAATCATAAAACTCTCGTGATTTGGACTTGGTGTTCCCGTCTCCCTGTTGTTGTTTTCTTCTGATATTATGTTTGGAATTGTTTTGTTGTCTCCTCCCCAATACAAGACATGTACTTCAACTGCTCGGTGTAAGTGTATTTGCACTACTGAAAAAACGGTGAAAGGATATATTGAAAGCGTGATTTCGTGAAAGTCGTTACCAGAGTGTATCAAATTAGGTTTTCCTTTACTTCTGGGGAAACTCTTCAAAAATATATCGGCCATCAATGTCATAAAAGGTTTTAAAGGCAGTGGAATGTATCCTCCAAACCGAAAAAAGCAATTGCACACAAAATAACACTTTCTTTGGCTGTTGCCGAAAGTTTGCAACCAGATGTTTGTGTTTTCTCTGATATGCCTTCAAGTTTTTAAAAACTGTTCTTGTCTCCACCCCAAGAGTGTAGATCACAAAGCACAATTTCTTCACCATACAAATCTGAAATGCGCAATATTGTCAGTAATATCGCCAAAAGCTTCAAATTTCACAACCTTATGCTTGAATAATTCAAACAAAAATGCAAATGTGTGCAGACAAGTGCTGGAGAAATTTGAAATTTGTGATCTACACTCTTGGGGTGGAGACAAGAACAGTTTTTAAGAACTTGAAGGCATATCAGAGAAAACACATTTGAAACTAGTGAAGATGTTCTAGAAAGGCTAAAAATTGAAAGTGGAAATCTCCATGAACAAAAACTCAACTAAACTAATAAATAAATAAATAGATAAAAATAAATAAAAAAATCAAAGACTAAAGAAAATTTCCTTGCAGAAGAAGTATCTGGGAAATATTACTGAAAATACAGCTCTGAGACCTGGGAAAAGTATTACATTTGAGGGAAAAAAGCAAGAATTCGTTGACAAAATTATGGCCGTTGAGGGAAATACCTATGAAGTGAAGAACTTGAAAAAGTCTAAGATGTGCAACTTTTTTTATTTTTCTGGATGTAGATGGCACAGATTATATCAAAGATAATCAAATAATAAAAATTTTGAATGAGCCACAATTTAATAACAGGTTATTATTATTTTTTTAAGGAATAACAGATACACATACTCATATGTTGGGAAAAATCACTATTTTATTTTTTTGCCAAATTTACTATATAATCTGATCCTTTTTAAATAAATAATACATTTTTTAAACCTAACTTTTATTGTTATTATATCACTGTACTGCAAATATATATATATATATATATATTCATTTTCTACTGTATTAGATTCGCATATCCATTTTCACCTGCGTGGGGTAATATGGGTATACAAAACATATAGTTAAAAACTATCTCCCAGCAAACATATATATATCAAATTACTAATGAAACTTACTTAATTTTACTCTTAAGATGTGTAATGTATACTCAAAAACAAAACAAAAAAATAGTTTTCAAAAGTAATATTTTGAAATACTTATTTTATTCCCATTTCACCCCGCCTGACCCTACTCGATTCTCATTTTACTATGAACCCAACCACAAAACGCGCAATGTTTTGGAAGTATACGAGAAAAACGAGGGGACAATACACCCGCTGGTTTAGCATGATGTTTAAAATAATCAGATGAAGGAAACTGAAGAGTTTTACATGATAAAAAGTGCTTTTCATAATTACATAAATGAATTAAAAGTTAAAGTTGCTCAAAACTTCTTACTTATTTGGTTTGGAACATTACTTATTTTTATTTTTTTAATGTTCCATTTCGTGAGAACTGAATTCGTATAATTGTTGCGAAATACCTGCGAACATGGCTCAGAACTATCATGAATAGGTAATTTGGATTTAAGTTTTGTGTGAAATAATTCATATTCAATTTGAATTGTTACAGACATACATCCAAAATCTATTAGATTGTTTGGATAGAATTGACAAATAGCTTTTACACGCCTTCAAGGTATATTTTCCTAACTCCAATATTCCATATACACAAATAATCAACTCGTGTGTTGGTATGCTTTGCTGTTGATAGCAGTCCTCACTTATGAACGTTTTCACCTTTGGAGGTAACTAAAACACTTCGAAAAATCAATTCTCTAAGCTTAAATTCTATTTAATCTGAAAGCCTTGTTTCTTTTCCTTTCCTATGTTTGTAATATTTTTTCTTTATTTTCCTTTCAGCAGTTTTCAAATACGTTTTTTGATAACGATTATCAATTTTCTTGTGGCACAAAAGACTTGTTTTTAATTGAATTGTACATGCAAATAACTTCGTAGGTGAAAATGTTTATGTTGATGGATTGTTTGCATATCTTTTACTTTGTGTTTTTGTATGCGATAAGTAATTAAGCTTGAACATCGTGATTTAGACTTTTCCTTCCCAATATCTCCTAAAGCCTGTTGTTATCTAAGTTGCTTTTTTTAATTCCTACTATTAGTTCACACTCTCCCTATATTTATATATCTTGTTCAAATTTTCAATCGTTAATAAAATACTTTTTATTCATCCATTCAAGTTCAAATACATTTTTTAAAACTTGTAGTGGATGAGATGATGTGAATACAGATACATTGATGTTAATACAGTTTTTCAAATATTAATTCATTAATTAAATTTAATTAATTAATTTTATTTATTAGAGCCTCGCAACTTTGCCGCTAAAATGGTCGCCAAATTTGGCGCCAAGTTCGCCAAATTTATCGCCAGGTCGCCAAGTTTGTCGCCAAGATTAGGATCTCAGGGAAACGACTTTATAGCTTTGTAACAATATGGAATATGTCATTGCACAGTAGGGTGGATCGAAAAGTATAGGAAGAAAATTTTTTTTTGAAATTCTTTTTGGCATGGGGCGGGAAAGTTGTGTCTTAAGTATATTAGTTTATATAATTTTTTTATTGAAATTCATTTATATCTTCCGGTGCCCCAAGCGCCTCAAAAATAGTTAAAAATTGAATTTTTTATGAAAATTTACAATTTTTTTGTTTTATTTTGAAATTATTTTTGGCATGGGGTGGGAAAGTTGTGTCTTAGGTATATTAGTTTGCATATATTTTTTTTATTGAAATCCATTCATATCTTCCAATGCCCCAAAAATAGTTAAAAATGACATTTTTTGGGGGAAATTTATAAAAAATATTTTTTAAATTTCCTTTAGCGCCGGGTAAGAAAGTTTTGTTTTGGGTATATTAGTTTACGTTTTTTTTATTATTATTAAAGTTCATTCATATCTTCTGGTGGCCCGAAAGCCCCCAAAAAGTTTAAAATTGGCATTTTTACAAATATCTATTAAAAATTGTGAATTAATGAAAAATATTTGAAAAATTGGCAGATTATTCAAGTATTAAAGTATAAACTTATAAATAATTATAATTTTATAATAATACATGAAGTATAAATTTAATAGTCAAAGCAATAAATCACAAAACTTATAAAAAGTGATTACATAGATTTTTTAATTCTATTAGTTTGAAGATTTACATATTTCTAAAGGATGTAATCCTTCTTGGTATTATAATGCTTGATAAGACTTTTTGATTGTATCTATTCAATATGAAGCCGTGTCTCTTCTCTTCTCCATGTACACTTTCGGACGCTTCAGACACTATGCGAAAACATCTTTCTACAGCTTGGGTATGGCATGGATATTTTGACCATTCCTCCTTCTAACTTTTACCATGGGCTCTATTTCTTTAAATGGCGCATTCATCAAAAGAGGTGGTTCAAATGTCCAACTCGTTGCCAGTTAATAAGTGCAAAAAAATCCTTTGCTTTAAAGTCTATTTTTGGTACTTGAAAAATTCTTATTCTGATGATCCTCTGTTTTCATTTCTAGCACAAATTAGTTTTCGTAGTGCTAAAGACTTTATATCCTCTCTGTTATCTGTGAGAATTGACAACAGCAAATTTTCTGGATGACAAAAGAAGCTATTTTGTTGAATAAAAGTGTGTACTATATTTCTTAAATTGGGTACCAAATATCTAAAAAATGAAATAAGTCTCCAAATATGCAGCGCTCCTTCTTTTATGGAGGGCTTTGTCTTGATATGGAACCATACAGGTTGCGTATACCTTCATAATATATGTTGCAAGAATAATAAGATTGTCAGATGGTTTTTCTGTGACCACATACAACCTTAAAATTCTACCTGCAATTGTTAGCCACCTTGAGTGAACAACTGGACCAGGCTTTCTTAATGTCAGGTCAGAATAACATTCACCGCGTGATATCGGTAGGCAAATATCATATAGATATTGTTAATCATTGCTGAGAACCATTCTATCTATATTATGTGGCATATTCTCCATACTTATTGAAGAAAAAGGAGCTACATGTAGCTCCTCGTAGGTTTTGATTGCTTTACCAAGTGGTTGACAAAATTCTTTAGGACCAGTTGTTGCACCATCCAAAGAATTTAGTAGATGACGGAGAGGTAACTCATTTGTTTGGAGCAAACAAATTCACCATTGTAACGGTCTATTGAGGCCAGTTCCATCAAGCGAATAATACCTCCCTTGTGCCCAGTATTAACATTTGTTTCATCGCATCCAATTACTGTTAGCCCATTTAATTGCATATTGTGTGTTCCAAAAATTTTGGATGAGTGAGTCCAGTGATTTTTCGATCCACCCTATTGCACAGTGCATGGCAACATGCAGTTGGATGTGAATTGACAGGCAGAGTTGTGTTTTGCCATGTGTCTCTGACATTGGATGAATTGATTTCGTGTGTTGATTAGGAATTTTATTTAGCAAATTGCTGTTTAAATAACATAAAGATAGACAGATACATAAAGCAAGAATGTTGCACTTATGATTACTATTTTTTGTGGAAAATTCTCATTTTTATTTTCTTGTATATAAAATTGAATTTATATTGTAATCGTCAAAAAAGTTGGTCTTGTAAGTAGGAATTGACTTTACATTTTTTTTTTTTATATTACTTGTTTTGAATTAGATTGGTAGCGATAAATTTTTCTCCAGGCCCGCGTAATCGGAACGAGACCAATTTATTTTTGAGACTTAATGGATAATGTGTTGTATGTTCGCGGATTCCGAAACCCTCCGCGCTTTTGCGCATGCGCCAGTCGGAGTTATTTCACCAAAACGGGAAGAGTGAAGAATGGAGAGGAGATGTTTACATTTTACTTAGGCCCGGTACACACTTGTAATTTGTGTCGCAGAAGCAATAAACCAATATTTTGCAGTAAAAGCCAAACTTTCCCTGTGACTGATACGATACTCTCCTCAGGGGGGCATGTTGGGACTGGCTAGGTCTTCTCAGTGTATTATGGCTTTTACTGCAAGTGATTGGTTTATTGCTTCTGCGACACAAACCGCAAGTGTGTACCGGACCTTAGCGTGATCTAACAAAGAACTCCGGAAATGTGCTCATCTTATTCTTTGCCTGACACCCCTCTCCGGTATAAAATCGTCCAAAAGTGCTAGTCTCGGGATATTGAAACGAACTATGAATTGTTTTAGGAAACGATTTATTTTTCAAAATTATTTATTTTGTAGGGGTAATTTGGAATCACGTTTAGTTTTGCTAAACTGTAATAGATGCGTTTTGAGTAGAGAGGGGAAAAAATTATTTTGTTTTATGTAATTCAGAACGGAAAAATGTTAGATGGCCTAAATGAAACAAAGAAATAATTTAGATTTCAGAAAAATTTATAAGATAAGAAGAAAAAAAAAGTTCAACATCAACATTTTGATTGCCTTAGTTTCACGACAAACTCTGCCCAGAAACAGACTTTTTTCCCTCTATGGATTTCATTAAAGGTCATATAAATTCTTAAAGGATTATAGCAAAATTTTTGTGACATCTAAGTCATGATTGAAAAAATGTCGTAAGATATGTTTAAGATAAGATTATCCAAATGAAACCTTATTTTCAAACTTTTAAGGCATGTTACATTTTCACCGACCGTTTTGATTTCCTCTTCTCATAGATCATTGGTAATCATTCGGAATTACATATGACAATAAAGTGTTCCAATTTAAATCTTATATAAGTTCCCTGTACAGATTTTTGTTTATTAAAACTTAAAAAAAGAAACAAACTGATACTTATTTTTATGATACACGTTGATTGTGTTCGTCATGTATTTTTACGATCTCCTAAGCTATTTTGAACGAAGTATCTCGGTTTATAGATAATCAGAAAAGTTTAGAATAAGGTAAATTCATATTTTTAGAGAGTAGAATCATTAATTTCACCTGTTAAGAAATTTCCAAGTTAGGAAGACTATTGTATCAAATCTCATACTATAATCAACAGAACGGTTAAATTTCGATTATTCTTTTGCCTTTCAGTATCTTTTTCACAATTTTGAGAAAGGTTTAGCTACTTTTTTAAATTTTTTCCTGTCACTTTTTGATCTTTGAACCTTTCCGTGCCTGTCAACAATTATTCATCATTCTCAGCTTACTTTCGGTAAGATTCTGGAAAAATGGTGTTTCATCATCTGTAGCTATGTCAAATAAGTTTCAATTTTTTTTTAATTAGAAGTAATGCAGCATGTAACAGTTACTCAATGAGATGCAATTTTTTTTCTAATAGTTGTACTGCATGAAATATATCACAGCATTTATTTTTGTAAATATGTTTGCACGATTTCCATTGTTGATAGTAAATAAATCCGAACAAATTTTGTTATTTTATTGTATTTTTCCGAAACATTCATTTGAAAAAGTGAGAATTCCAATCTCTGAGGTTCTTTTACACAAGACTACCGATGTAATTATTGTTATTGCAAAAAAAAGACTGAAAATAAAATAAAGCACTAATTACTCTCAATTTTCAAGATAATTCATCCTGCATTTTATTAATTGAAGGCTGGGGAGAGCTTTGTTTAAAGCTGTTTCCTTCTCAATATCTATTCTCTACCTGTCTCTGCAAACTGAATTGTACGCGCTTTTTTAGCTGTCAGCTATGTGATCATACTAAAATTTTCTAACGCAGCAAATGAATATCAAAATGTAGTTGAACTTTTTATATCTAGAAGTATTCGCATGATTTGAATTTTTGGCCTTCAAAGTGAGTAGGCAGAAGCTGTTTTTCCCCCATATGTAATGAATTCAGACTATTGAAAATAGAGCTAATTGTTAGGGCCAGCCTTAACCAATTGGACCGACTGCTCCCGTTTGGGCCTCGCAACAAAGGGTGCAAATTGGGAGTTTGAGAGACTACAGTACTTACTACTAGACTACTTTTTTTTCACTTTCTTGTATGCGAAGTGTACAAAGGGCAAGTGTTATAATCGTCAAACAATTCGACGTCGAAATTTTGATGAATCTTCACGTTTCAGACCTCCCTGAGTCAAAGAAACACCTATTGGAAATTATGTCTGTTTGTCTATGAGGGCGAAAACGCAAACAAGTCGAATTCGTATTTTTCAACACTATTTTCTTTGAAACGGGTTATAAAAATTGTACGTAAAACACAAAAAATCGATCTATTTACGTATAAATACTGTGCATAATGTGAAAAATACGTAAGATGTGCTCTATTGTTTGTACTGTTAACAATTCAACCTGAAATTACGTTTTATTTTGAAATTTATATTTTGTGGTCGTAAGTTCGTATGGTCTCTAGTCTCATGTGTCGTAAGTGGAGGAGAAGATGCAATATAGAATATTTCCCGCTGCATCAGCTTCCGATATGATTGCCTTCAAAATGTGACGTCAGCAGAACTTCGTCATTAAGGATTCTTTTGGAGGTTATTTTATATCACAGTGATACATCACTTCGTATTTTAAATTTCTCACTTCATCAGGCCAGAATAAAGGAAAAACGTTTCATGAACTTCATCGAAAAATCAGGAGAAAAATATGGTTTATCTTTTTACCTGTTACTTGTATGTCTTTTTCTTTGTATTGTTTTTATTCAATATTTATGCACCAGAATCTGTTTTTGATTTGCTTTAGATTCTAGTGCTTTTCTATTCATTCTTTCTTGGTGCTTTGTATTTGGTTGACCACCATAACCCAAAATGACTCTCCTCCCCTCTAAAAACTCAATACAATCGCCTAATTTGCACGGCATTTAATACTTTTTAGAATATCAATTATTCAAAATTAAAATTTTTCAATGTATTTCTGTATTTTATAGATCTTAATCAATTTGTTTAAAATTTATTCAACATTTAACGATTGTCTAATGTTAATAACATGAAGTAGAAGTCCTCATTTTTTAAAATTCTGATTTCAAATATTTGGCCAAATTCTTTTCTTTCCATATTTTGATAAAAATGATTGATCATCAATATTTTTAACCGTCATACTCAAGCTTTCGTTGATAAATGAATTGTACTTAGTTTATTTAATATTTATTGATATATTTACTTCTGGTGTATTTATCTTAAATATTATTGGCATAGTAATACCCAATTCAAAACATAGAGCATATACAGTATAAACTTTATGTTTTGAATTAGGTATTTCTGGCTGTCATTTGCATACTAATAATAAAAAAATTGTTTTATAAATGTCTTTTCATATAAATTATTAAAAGTATGTTGTAAAATAAAGTGTTTATGGAGTGTTCAAAGTAATGTAATTATTTCATCATACTATTTTTCCCCAGTTTCTTATTAACATACTTAACTTAGCATGGAATTTTGTTTCTTGAGAAATACAAAGAAAAATTTGCGTTATATGTTACAAGCTTTCAAGCAAACGGTATTATTACAGTGAAGCCTAGAATTTACTGTGATACATAAGTTTCATATTAATTGAAATGTTACTTAATATTTTGTGATTTTGTCTGATGTTTTATAATATTAATTTTAAAATAGTACTTTTAATGCTTTTTTCAATTGTAATTTAACTAATATTTTTACTTTCATATTTATTTAACTAATCTGTTTACTTAGATGCATTTGTTTGGTTTTAATGTATTTTTTAAAATGAGAATTCTTCATTTCAGAAATAAAGGCAAGCAATCTGAAAACGTAGAAAAAAGCAAAGTATCCATCTGGCAGCTGGTAAGATATTTTTAACTTTGCTATTGGTGCTTTGGCTGTAATATATATTATATGCTTTTTTTTCAACGTTTAATTTTCCGAATTTTTTTAATATCTTTTTGAACAAACTTGAAATAATAAACTGTGCCTCGTTGACTGTGTTTGGTTATGTCAGAATATGTAAATGACAACGTTACACTATAGTAAAATTGTATAATAAACTTATGATTTCTCGCATTTAGCGGTTTTCGGGAATGGTGTGTGGCAGTTTTGGATTTCGTGGGCGGATATATGTTAGATGTAATTGTGCATCCTTGATTGATGTTATGTTGCGTTAATCTAAATATTGCCTACATTCATTCTTAGTTCGCAGGAGTTTCCTTATAGAGTAGAACATCGATTATCCGAAACAATTGGGGACTGGAGGTGTTCGGATAACTGATCATTCACGAAAAAAATTGTACGTGTCACAGGAGCAATATGAAACAAAGAAGCAGTGATACTGAACACAAAACTGTATGTATTTTGTATCACACCTCTTACATATACATACCTTACGTAAAGTAGTAATACATTAAAATATGCCTACAGTTTACGAAAACGAGTCCAAAATTTTCTTGTGCTTCAGTTTTTTGCCGCTAAATCTCGCACACGTTTTAAAGACAGAAATTGGACAGCATCACATTCTGTCATAGCTTCATAGCTGTCTCAAGGCAATGAAAAGCTTCCTCACTGGATGATCCTTTTTCAGCACGGTCGTTATCGCTAGGTTCTTCCTCGTCGTCACAAGGGCAAACGCTAAAGATTTCCTAATCAGCTCAGCCAGTTCTGAATTTGAGTTTTCCGACTGGAACGCTTTCGGTTGATCGGTATTCGGAAAATCGATGCTATACTGTATTTAAATCTTTATTCGTATTATTCGAAATTTACTTCTGAGAAGCAACATCACTTTGCAAGTACCCAGAACTCTATGTATTAAATATGTGCATTGATGTACTTTGATTTGTAGCATCAAACAGGTGATGAAAAATGAATTTGGAAACTATTCCACCAACATAACTGTAGAAAAGTTGTAACCATTGTCTAACAAGATTGGGAACATGAAGGTTATGAAGAAAATGATAGTGGTTTCAATGCCAACAATGTTACTTGTGCCTCGATTTGAATGTCTTAAAAATTGAATGCATTTCAATTTCGCTTTTTCTAAGCCAGTTTTATATTATACTAATGAGATGCCACGGATAAAGTATGTGCACCTACAAAACAGCATAACGTGTAAATAAATTGAGTGATTTATTGAAAGAAAGCTCATAATTATGACATTTTGTCATTTTTTGTGTTACTTTATTACAAGTTATAGCTAATCTCCGGTCTGAAATGTATCCCTTTCATTACTTTTTAGCGTATTTTCAAGTAGTAATCATATATGGTGACATTTTATTTTTATTATATTAGTGTAACCAAGTCCCTTACTCTTATACTTACGGCAGTAACACATTCGCGATCAGATGGCCGCGGGCTCGACTTTTGATTGCATAAAGATCTAATGTGTTTGTGGACTAAAAATATTATGGTGGGTCAATGTATTGCTTAGTATGGAAATCTGAGGTGTGAGGTCTTGTCCTTGTCACTTGACCGAGTTTCTGTTTTTTAAACACGTCCCCAATAATCCAAAAAGAATACATTAAATTAACATTTCTATCAAATCAGCACTCCTTTTAAGATGTTAATACATAACTGTCTTGGAAGCTCTTATCAGTTCATCATCTTTTTTTTTTCTCTTTACTTTGGACTAGATACAGTGTCAGATTTTGAAATATTTTATACCTGCTATCTTACATGCATAAGTTAGATGTACCTTCAGTAACAAAATTTAAGTTTTTATTATGTTTTGTTGATAAATTGTTGATTCTCTCTTTTCAATGTTATTTAAATTTGTAACATTTTTTATAGTTTCGTTATAGTAAAAAATGGGACGTATTTCTCATGATAATTGGATCAATTTTCGCTTTTGTCAATGGAGCTGGATGGCCAATACTTGCTATTGTCTTTGGATCTATGACAAATACTTTTCTGGCGAAATCAACAAGTCCAACACCTTTACCTAATGAAAACATTTCAGTATTTGTTAGTGCAGGTAAAATTGCTTTTTGTTATTTTGATAATGCAGTAATCTCATTATCCTACATTCCATTTTAACCTATTTTAGTTCTGAATTAATTAAAAATCATAAATCTGAAACTGGGCTCTTTTTCAAAATTTTTTGGTTGGCCGATTGCTAGATTGGTGTTCGTTTTGTTATTCATAAGGCTTATGGGTCAGGTGGATGCTTGACACCGGGTCAGACATACTGTTAATGTTGCTGGAGACTCCAAGCCGTCACGACTGCTGTGATATTGAATATTGGTGTTAATCTTTCGTTAATTCTTTGTACATGTTTTTGTGTTTTAATCCATTGGAGTTTCTTTGTGTTTTTCTGTACACCTTTTTTATTACGGCAACTAAAAATGAAAGAATTGTTATTTCAATGGAAGAACAGTCAGGTGAGGTCAGTGATATTAAAATGTCACATAAGGATGAACTAATTGCTATTGAAGCAACTTAAAAATACATTGAACAGCAAGAGGAAGTCTCCAGCGCGGACATGATATAGCAAATGGTAAACAATGATCCACAGGGAAGAAACTTACTGTCACAAACTTTTTTAAAAACCTAACTTTGTCTTAATAGATTCATTTTAATGTTGTTTTACTTTTCAAAATTGAGATAGGCCTATATGATTAGTTTTTCGGTCAACTGACTTCTCTTTATACATAGAAATGTAGCATTTCATGTGAGATATTAAGTTAAACCCTTTGCACTCCAAAAGATAATAAGATGCGTAATTGTGAGTGTAACTTTAACTAACAGTGTAAGGATTCATTTATCTCTTTAGGAAGCTAAAAAATATTGTTATTAATTTGTTTCAATTTCTAAAAATTAATCTCTGTGTTTTTGCTATTGTGTGGCTTTTATAATAAGAGCTATCCAACAAGAATGTGAAAAAGATGCGTCATTTAGAATATTGAGTCACACTTGCCATAAGAGTGCAAAGAGTATAAAAGTATTTTTCTTAACAATTATTCTTTCATTATTTTCTGACATCGTCAGTCCCTGTTTATGTCGGATAACTGAGATTTTACTGTATGTGAAATAGATTATAAATTAATGTGCCATTATTAGAACTTTGCATTTATATTTACAGTTTTAATATTATACTTTTTCTTTTAAGATGTATATCTGGATCAAATGACTGGAAATGATACTTTGGACAGCTTTGAAGAGTCTATGACAGCGTTTTCTTTGTATTATGTGTATATTGGTATTGGCGTGTTTGTTGCTTCAATAATTCAAGTAAATCATATAATTTATTAGTTATATAATTTATCATATTCTATATCAAATTAAAATCTTGTGTCTGATTAAGCACATTTATTTATTAGAAAGTGTATATGTTTTTCTGTTAACTAAAACAGATATGAAACTCTATGTAAAATTTTTATTTTCCCCTTATTCTGTTCTTTCTTTTAGAGTTGATGACATTTAAAAGCTATATCTTTTAATGATTATATATTTTCACTTGCATTGCTAAAATGAACTGCATTATTATTTATTCCGTCTGATATGATTAATTTGATTGACTAAATTAAGGACTTTTATCCCATGTACCTAAAGGATTAAAATTTAATGATAGGAAAGGAAACTGCCTGGAATGTTCAACTAAAAACGCATAGCTAATAATCTAAAAGCTTGTTAGTAAAGGTTTGCAGGGGCGGCGCCAGCTGGGGGCAGGGGGGACAATTGCCCCCTCGTCGGCAAGAAATTAAGACTTTCATCGGCAAAAATCTTTGCGATTTCAGGAGATGTTGAGAGCAGGGTATCAAGGAATCTAATAATTTTAATACCATCTTAAAGATATTATGTAGTAAACGGTGGAAATAAGCGATTTGTGTCCGAATTTGAGGACTGATTAACGGTTAAGTCAGCAGAATGACCGACATCCTTTTAAATTTTCGTCCATTTGGCCTGTAGTTCGCATTACACTTAGAAGAATAACGGACAAGGCGACAAGTGAATCAGATGTCGCATTTTGCCGACTGTTTTCGGTCGTCTAAGAGATCAACAAGACGGGTGAAAATTTGTATCTTTTGTTTTTTCCATCCGCTGTTTCGATCACTTTTCGGTCTAATTATTAGGTAAAACTAAAGTATCTGTATTGCTCAAGAATGTGACAATACATAGCGATCACTTCTCTCAACTGCCATTTTTGTTCGACACAATGTTAGATACAGATATAATGTTACAATAACCTCTATTAACCGCCACGCAGAGCAGTCGGGTTGGTCGCGAGTTCAACTTCAATAAAATACATTCCTTTCGTCTCTCCGACCGTGCACATTTTATTAAGAGGAAATGGAAGAAAGAAAGAACAAGAAATTCATACACTCAAAATCAACATCGGAAATCAGATAGAAATTAATCATTCCTTTCCAATGTGAAGAGAAAAATTTCGGGCTCTACTGGGTTTGGGCATTAAAGAGTTCATTTGTGCCTTTCAGGTGCTGATTCGAACTCTGACAACAAATCTGTTAATATTTTTGCGACCATCAGAAAATGAAATTTTCAGTTCAACGACTTTAGGAAAAATTGACAATATCATTGCCTATCCTGAACTACCAACGAAACAATTACAGATATATTTTTACAACTAAAAAAATTTAAAAAGTGACCTCTGAAAGAGCTGAAAGACCCAAGCAGAAACAAATTTTATCCTTTTCATAAAAAAGAGAGAGAGATAGAAATTTTCGGATAAAGTACTTTTTTTCTTTGGATAATTTTTAAAATTAGCTTTACCAGAAGTGATGAATTAGGACTTATTAATACCCTTTTATAGAGCGGCCAATTTTCTTGGGAACGGTGGGTGACCATTGTAAGAGAGGTTTCGGTGCGTTATATACTAACCGCCCTCTTCGACTAGCTTGTTCGTCAGGAATATAAATTCAATTGAATCTCACGTGCGTAATTTGATATTCATGGTTCCCTTAAAAAAGTAATTTTAAACTTCAAATTGTGGTAGACACTTAACCCGTGTTCTTTTAGTAGCTTTGCATCTGTTCTGTTCATTGTCTACATGAACGTCTCTAATGGACTAAAGTAACTGCATGTGTCATCTAACATCTAATTTCACATCTTCGGCACCTTTCTTATTCCTTATGCAAAATACTTGCAGCATGCTAGCTGGATTAAAACATACTGATAGAAAGAATTAAAACACAGCAACCATAATCATTGAGCTTACTAAATATATTTCTAAATATAGTTATTACCTTAGAGAAATTTGTTTACAGATTTTACAGAAAAAGTGATGAGACAAAGAAGAAAGTAAAATCCATTAAATCCACCTTAGCTTTCAACAGTGGAAGTGAAACACGCAATTAGATATTATTTGTGTAAACACTGGCAAGGTTTGAATCAGATTGCAACAATGAAAGGTATGGTTGTAAAATTATAATTGCATAAAAATATTTTTACAAATTTATTAAAATTAGAGAAAAAACAATACGGCAACTTCATTGATATTATTATAAACGGCGAGTTGCTGAATTTTCAGATAATGGCTCGTACTGATCAAAAATACTATTTTAAATTGCACAGTATACGTGGAGCATTCTGATTGGTTAGCTTATGCTTGCAAAAAGACATGAATTGGCAAAATCGGTCTAGTTGTTGAAACTAGGAACTCGGTCAAGGTCCCCCCTAAGGAATGTGCAATGAAGTAGAGTTTTTGAGATTTTTCTAGAGAATGAAGATGGGGGGGGGGAGTAACAATTGACGATGTATCTGGGATCATACGCTTTCATATAAAATAAAATTTGGCGAAATCGATCCAGTGGTTTGGGGGGGGGGACTCTCGCAAGAGCTTTTTCCGTAGAGAATTGTACATTGAAGTACCTAATGTTTTTCCGATTTCTCTTGAAAATGGAGGATGATGAAGGATAAGCAATCTTTGATGACATATGTAGGGGTCATAAGCTTTGATATGAAATAAAAATTGTCGAAATCGGTCCATTGGTTGGGGCTAAGGATTGGTCCTTTGGTTTTGCAAATTATTTTAAAAGTATAGACTAGCCGCCTTCAGCGACCAACTGTTCGCTCGTAATATTAATAGCTAGTATCTTGCAACTTGGTGAAATAAATTGGTGATTGTAGAGGTTGAGTGACTCTGCCAAAGTTTTATTTTGCGATGTATTTCGAAAATGGAAGGTGGTGGGTGGACACTGCACTGGACATTTGCACTTGCTTCTGGGGAGTTTGGTGTCTGGTCGGTTGAGCGAAATCCTCTCCCGCCAAGTGTTGACTTGTGCTATCATGCTGGTCGGGGCTACTTCGTGCGACCTCATCAGGAGTTCCAGATGGCTTTGGCTAAGACGGGAACTCTAACTGCATATATCTAGACGTCATAAGTTTCCGTATGAAATAAAAATTATCGACATTGGTTCTGTGGTTGGTGCTGGGGACTGTTCCACTGGTTTTGTCAATTATTTTAAACTTGCCGCCTTTGACAACCAGCTTGTTCGCATTGAATTCTGCATCATTTTATATTCATGGTTCCCCTAACAACGTAATTTTAAACTTCAGATTGTGGTAGATATTTAATCCATGTACTTTTAGTGGCTTGCACCTCTTCTGATCATTGTCTATATGAATGTCCCTTTGGGAGTTAAATAACTGACCATGTCGCGTAACGTGTAATCGCACGTGTTTGTGCTATCTTCACTTTCTTATTCCTCTTGCAAAATCTGCAGTTGATTTCAACATTAAAATGAGCAGCACATATTATGGCTAGCGGCATGTGAGTTGAAAAGAGAATTAAAAGATAGCAACCATAATCATTCGGGTTACTGGATATATTTCTTAATATACGTGAATGTCAGAGAGCTTGGTTTACAGATTCCACAAAGCATTTCACGAAATAAAATATGAAAGCAAAATGTATTAAGAAATTACGTCATCTTTCAACAATGAAAGAGAAACACGCAATTAAATTTTATTTAAACAATGGAAACTGTTAGAATTGCGTTGCAACAATGAAAAGGGTTGTTGTAAATTATGCCAAAAATATTTTTTTAAATTATTAAAATTAGAGGAAAACTTATAAGGCAACTTAATTGATATCATTGAAACGGTAATTTTTTAAAAAAATTTTCAGATGGCGTAAAAATAATTTTTGTGCTGTAATATTTTTCGGAAAGTATTAAGGAAAAACGGCAAAATTTCGCTTAATTTTTAATTAATTAAAATTTCAAAAAAAGGTTCCGAAATGCGCATTCCCACCCTCCAAAGTATGTTTGTGCCAAATATCATAGCCCTAGGTCCAGCGGTCTGCCCTTTAGAGCTCCAACACACACATTCTCCTTTCTTATTAGTAGAGATAGAGATATGCATTTATAGGTTTAAAATTTGTTAATAATTATTTTCTCTTGTTTCAGCTGTTATTTTATTTTGTTATGAGATTTAGACAATAATCTGCAAATTTTTTTCAATATCAGTGCGGTACGCTTCATTTCCTAAGAGACTTGTTCATAATTCTTCATTTTCTGTTACTGCTTGTTGTTCAGTCATAAAATTCTTACTGAAGCGACATTATACAAATAGCTAATTATTCCAAATGAATTCGCTAATTAATACTTAATTACCTTCAATTAAATATAAAATTAATTATGTGTTATTTTGAAGCTACCTAAATTAGAGAAATTTTGTTTGGCCCCCCCCCCCCGTCGGAAAATTTCTGGCACCACCTCTGAAGGTTTGGTAAGAAGATGGTTGTGATTAGCTTCTGATCCCACAAAAGATATGCTGTCTGCACAAGTGTGCTGTCTTTATGTTGATATGATGTAGAAATTTTGAGAATAGAATCTGACTTGGGTGTTATTCTTGTCATTTTTCTGTATTTCAAATGTATGAGATCAGCCTTCGTGATGTCCCTGTCAAACAGCAAAATAATTTAGCAGACGATTTTATAAGAAAATATAGAATACAGGATTTATATAGTGTCATAACAAAGTAAATTTTATTACTCATAGATGGTCAATAATTTTTCTTAGATTTCAAATAAAAAATATATATTTGGCTTTGATTCTTTTTGTTTGAAAGGTATGGATAGTATTATAATTTAAAAATATCACAAAATTTATTGCAGTGATAGAAATATTTGCCTATTACAACCTCGGACATCATGGTAAGACAGGCTCTCACTAGTGTGGTGTGGAAGTTTGAAGATGGGCTACCAGCTCAAATGACTTTTTCTTCTCTCATCATGGTTCAAAATAGAATGATATTATTATAATCAAACTGAACTAAAGCTCATTATGTTAAAATGATTTTCTTATTGTATTAATATATTTGTACTTTTAGATAATGTCATGGATGATGGCATGTGAAAGGCAAGTTTATATAATGAGACAAGAATTTTTCTACCAAGTTTTGCGTCTTGAAATAGCTTGGTTTGATAAGCATCAAAGTGGAGAGCTTACTACACGACTGAATGAGTAAGATAATTTCTTTTATCAATTGCATTAAAATTTTCCTTTTAAAAGATCGCAATCACTATTCTAGATGGATTTTTTAAAATATAATTATGACATTAATTTATTATTCATTTGGTTTTATTTCTAAAAAAAATGTCAATTGTATCATTTTCAAGCGAAAAACATTTTTAAAAAAATTATTTATTTTTTAGTGACCTCGAACGTATAAGAGAAGGAATCGGTGATAAATTCAGCATGCTAATTCAGTATGGATCTACATTTCTTGCTGGATTTATTGTAGGGTTCATCAAAGGATGGCAACTAACTTTAGTTATAATGTCCATGACACCATTACTAACTTTATCATCTGCCTTTTTAGGGAAGGTAATTTATGAATAATTTTTGTAATAATAATTTTTGATTTATGACACAACCAACTGAATCAATCTTGAGAATTCTGGTCTCTAATTGAAACTTCTCTTCAATAAATGAGTTTTGTCATTTTGAGTTTAAATTTATCAATTTTTATTCTTGTGTAAAGAAACTGAAATTATCAAGGTGTTTACAGCTAAAATTTCAGAGATATTTTTTAAAAAATGAAATTTTGGTAGAAGAACTTTAAAACATTGCCAGAACACACTTAATTAACACTAAAAGTTGTTAAAATTGTATGAAAACCAAATTAGGTTGTACATTATTTTCAGAATTCTTAAAGAGCTGTTAAAATTAAATGATTATAAGCAAATAAAAAATTAGACCTTGAAAAAAAAAACACATGCAGAAATAAGTCATACATCAGTAACTATTTTTACCTTGACTTTTTTTTTGCAAGCTGCCAGTTTGATCTTCAGGTTTAAAAAGGTAATTACTTATAAAAATTACTTATAAAATAACATAATTACTTATAAAAAATGTTTAGTGTGTATTGCACTTATATTTAAATGCATGCATTTTGTGAATAGTATTCTTCATAAATAATAATTTGATATATTGATAAGAACTCTCTTAATTATATTTTTCTCCTGTCAAACACTTTTAAGTAAAAGAAAAAGTTGTTATTTATATTATAGTACATTTGAGCTGTTTTGGTAATGTTGATTTACAAAGCTACAGCAAGAAATTCTCTTAAATTCATATCATACTTTTTTGTAAAACAATTTTAAGACTTGACAACTTAAATCAAGACAAATGTATGAACATTCAAAATCTCAGTTTTATTTCTTTTTCAAATATCAGTTTTGTATCATATGATTTTTGTTCATAACAAACTTATTTTCATGACATTTTTATATTAAGTTATAATAAGACTGTGAATGATATATGAACTTAAAAGTCAAATTAAAAGAATTAAATATTTATTGATTTATTTACTTGAGCTCATTTGCATCTTTGAAATGCTCCCTATGATCTTTAATTCATACAAGCAAGTTAAGTGTATTTGCTTTAAAGTTGTGTATCTCATTTCCTTTACTAGATGGTCTCTACCTCTTCAGCTAGAGAGCAAAAGAAGTATGCAGTTGCTGGAGGAATTGCAGAAGAAGTTCTGTCAAGTATCAGAACTGTTACTATGTTTAATGGTCAGGATAGAGAAATCAAAAGGTACATGCATCCCTTCTTATTTGATTGAAACTTAAATTGCATTCAGCTATATTTATTTCTTAAAGCTTTTAACTAGCCGCTCCTGTTGCCCTCCGAGTGGGCTCGCTGCCAACACCCACTTTGCTCAGCACTGCATCTGCCATCTCGCTGCTTCGAGATTCTCAAACACTACTTTTTTCAGTTTTAACTACTGCATGACGATCAGTGAAACAGAATATAAAACCATAGTAGATGTTATATTCAGCTTCCTTTAAAATTATAAAATCTTTGAATAAATCCAATCGAGTTGTATTTTTTGTACAACTTTCTCGCGCATTTCTGCATGAAAACCTTGAGATCCATGAATACAGAATGGTATCGCCCTAAATAAACAGTTCCATCACCTACAATAGGTATTTTACACTATTTTTGACATGCCATTTTGATGGAACTGTAGGGATTAGTGATGAAAACAAAAGGTCATCTCAAAATTAAAACGTTTATTCCAAAAACAACTTCATTCTCTCATTTAACAACTCTGCATTCCATAAAAGTTTTTTAATTACTAATTTTCTTGTTGCCAATCTAATAAAAATAAATTTCAAAAAGAAACAAAATCGTTTGCTACTGATGCTAAATTAAATTTTAACTAAAATAAAGATAATATTATTCATAGATATGTCTTAACAAAATCGTCTGCTGTTAAATCTAAATTAAATTTAATTAAAAAAGAGATAATATGATTATTGTTTATAATATGGTCATGCTACAAAACTGCATACAAATACAAAATACTATTTCAGACTTATGGAATTAAAATGGAGCATTCTGATTGGCTAGTTATTTTAAGGAAGTGACAAAATGAATTGACATAAAAATTAGCAAAATTGGTCCAGTTTTTAAGGCTCAGGAACTCCATTAAAGTCTCATTTTGCAATGTCTCTTGAAAATGGAGGATGGTGGGGAGCAGCCAACCACGATGGCATATCTAGATGTCATAAGCGTTCATATGAAATAAAAATTGTCAAAATCAGCCTGGTGGTTGGGGCTAGGGGACTCTGTCAAGGTTTTTCTCCATAGACATTGTTCAGTGGAGAAGTGTTTTTTCGATTTCATTCGAAAATGGGTGGGGGCAGCGACCCTTGATGAATTATCTAAACGTCATAAGCTTTCATATGAATTAAAAATTGTTGAAATCGGTCTGGCGGTTGGGGCTGGGGAACTTAACAAATTATTTTAAATATATAGATTGTATAAATTTGTCTTAGAGCTCTTATCTGTTTTGTAGATTTATACTGAAGTGAAAGCATCTTTTCATAGAAATCACACACTTATAATTGATGCATCTGTTTTTAATTTTTTGTTACAAAATACTTACAGTGGGTCATCTATGATGATCTTTATTGATTTTTACTACCATAATTGTCATTCCAGATTTTTTTTAAAAAAATGCATTGCTATGCTACTCAGTTTATTGCCTTAAATCTACCATAAACTTTCTTTTCTTTTAGATGTTTTCTTCTGTTTTAGTTGATACTCCATTGGAGTATTCTACTCCAAAGTCATTTGTATATCTTGTTTTGTTTCTGACTTATAAAATTCTAATATTATTACTGTATCTTTATCCTTTTAGTATGAGTTCGTTTGGTTTTTTTTAATTTCTATTTTGAACACTTTGAGTAGAAATTCAGTGTTCTGTAATGTTTGAAAAAATCCTGTAACTATTTATATTCAGCTGAAAATTGTATAATAATATGTAAAACATTTCATGTAGAATTGAAATAATATTTTGTTTATCAGCATTTTCATTACTAAAAATGCATATGTCTGATAAAATAAACATTTTGCAAAAATAATATAATAAATAAATATCCTTTAATATGCCAGCGAGTTTTCTTCTACTTTGCAATTTGACTGCTGTCATGCTTTTTACCTGTCAAACGAAAACTAATTTCAAGTGAAAAATACAAATACTCACAAATAATTCCTTTTGGTTCCTGTTCTTTGAGACTCATCCACAAATATGACTTAATATCAGTTAAAGGTACTATTGTCAGTAGATGAAAATTCGAATTTCAGTTATGTAATTTTTCTGTGTGGACCTTAATACCTTAAATGTATGGATACTCAATGTATAATATTGAAGTAGCTTATCATACATGACAGTATTTAGTAAATTAAATTTTCAAAGGCTACTCATTTAGCAGTGTGAGGTTTGAGTAAAATATGCAAGAGTCTCTGGATGACAAAAAATCTTTAAAAAAATAGAAAATAAATATATAAAAAAAATAGAAAATAAATGCATAAAAAATAGAATTTGAGACAAAATTTCTTTCAATTTTCACTGGAAATTATCACTTTACTGTAAACGTTTAATCGTTCACCCTAATTATACGTATTATATTGACCCTCCAAATTAGTGTTTGATTTTCAGTTTTGTGGATTCCATAAATCTAATTTACAAATTCTAGATTATATAATGAATAATTCTGAATTACATATGTCAAATAAATGCTTATATTTATACCTGTATTCATCTTTAAGGTACAAGTCAGCTTTAAATGAAGGCCTGCAGATTGCACTTCGAAAATATATTTTCGTTGCATTTGCTTTTGGATTTACTTTCCTAGTTTTATATGGATCCTACGCCTTAGCATTTTGGTAAGTTAATTCTTCCTTCTAATTTGAGATAAGCATAATTTGTGAGGCTGTCAAATTGTGCTTTGTTTTTAGATTTTCTTTTATCTTTGTGTTATTTTCAAAATGATTTCAAGCCCATGCATCATTTCAAAAATGGAAAGTGTGTAGAAGCAGAAAATTTAATTACATAACATTTAGATTATGAAATCCAAAATGAGAGAAATATTTTCGATTTTCAAAAACTTCAGCTGCAACATTAAAGTACCTAGTTGCATGATTTTTTTTTATTTAGTTGATCATAAAGATACACTTGTAGTTACGAAAAACTTTTACTTTCTTTGGTTTTATATTGCAGTTGAAAGAAAATTTACATAATTTTAAGTTAAAATGTTATGTACATTTAACTTTTATTTATTTAATTAATGCTAAAAGCATTGTTAATGCATAATGTTAATTGTAATTGCATAATGCTTAATTAAGCTACTTTTTTCTCTTTGGTCTTCATGCAATGTTAAATTTTTCCATTGGCTTGAAGATATCTATGATCAACATAATTTGTCTTTATTGGCAAATAGGAGCATCAGATTGCAGAAAATTGAATTTCGGTGATGGTTCTGTAAATACATATAACTAAAATTGGAACATGGTTTTGTAGATTTTGTTTCATAACATATGCATAATTAATGAAAATATTTCTGTTAAATTATATAATTTAAACTGAAAATTAACATAGTTTGTAAAGAAAGCACATAATTTGGTGTTGCAAAATTTGATTCATATTTGCAACACCAGATTAGATTTTCTTAATTATCTTAATCTAATTAGATTAGATATTCTTAATTTTCTTATATCTAATATTCATTTGTTGCATATTTGATTCCTCTTTTGGTTAAATTTTCATTTTTTTGAAAATAATTATGTATTGCAAAAATGCAATCTGTTCCAAGTATTAAGACAGAAAATGACAGCAAGATATCAATACTCTTTACTTTTGTTGTTGCTTGAGTTATATAAGGAGAAACATACTTTAATAGAACTGGAATCTTTATATCTTATTACTGTATTACTACCTTCCTCTTTTAAGAATACCCCTTCAAGTTGGCATATATTTTATTTCTCGGTTGTCCATTTGTTTTAAATAAATCGTGATAACAACATAAGGATTTAACTACAACAATAAAAAAAAATTTTGAATTAAAAGTTGCAGAAGATATTTAATTGGATTTTGATTTGTGAGTACGATGATAAACTGTACATGGAAGGAAAAATTCTGTATCACAGTTAATTTTTTTCATACAATTTATTTTGAAAGTCTTAGCCAAATATGATTCTGATTTCATTCATTAAAGAAATACCATCAGTTTTCTGAATCTTGTTATGTATCTGTTGTTGCCTCAATTTTAATTACTTGAAATTTATTTATTTCAAAATAAAATAATGTATTCAGGTGTTTGGGGAATTTCAAATTTTTAAAAATTTCATTCAGAATATAAATAAATACTTCATATGTAATTATACTCATTATGTCTGTTTCACAATATTAATATTTTCCTGATTTTTTAAGGTATGGAGCTGAATTAGTTTTAGCCAACAAAATGACACCCGGTGATGTATTTTCAGTAAGTAAATAAATAACTCCATCAGCATTTGTTTTTAGAGAAAACATGAATTCTTTTTCTTCTCTCCCCAATTTTTAATAATTTTATAAATATAATGAGATAAAATCCTAAACTTTATTTAGAATATATTCCTTTAATAATTCATTATTTATTACATTGTTGTTTCACAGTATTTTTTCATTGTTACTTCTTGAGATATACTCATAGTTTTTAATCTTCTTTCAAAAAGTTGCTCAAGTAAACTTCCTTTGACATTATACATCATTTGAACCTAAACCTTTTAACTCCTTTTAAATATTTTAAAATAATTGAACTTCACAATGTACTGTTAGTATTCAAAGCTAATGAATTAAAAAGAAGCATTTGCTCCTTAATGATAAAACCTTTGGCAGTTTTTTCACTCTGATTGTTACATTTAATATGTATTTTTCAGAAACCATTTGGTAATGATTAGACAAACCTATAGTAAGAAAATGGAAAACGAATTAAACTTTTAAGCTGAACAAGCTTCAGAAACAGCTAAGTTTTATTTTCATTGAAGGAATTGTGAATTAGACTTAGTACTGTTGTCCAACTTATGATAAGATTTATTTTTAAGAAATAGACAGATGAATAGTAGTTTCTTATGCTACTGTTTAAAGAAACATAATCGGCGGAACACAAAGTCTTTTTGTGCTTGTGCACATATCTTTTTTTATCTGTGTTCTCTTTAGTTCACTGCTCTATATGTTTGGCACAGCATAGTCATATCTGACCTTTGCCCCTTAAACCAAACTCCACTAACCTATTTCTTCAGTTCATCAGTAAACCGTGATACAGTTTTCAAAAATATATTATTAAATTTAATAAAGCAAATTAAAAATCTTTTAACTCAAAAATTATTTGTTCATGCTTTTTAAATGTTTTGTATTTTGAGATATCTTATTTTTGTATTTATGTAAGTTATAATGTAAGTATGCTGTGTTTCAACAATTCATGATATTACAATATTGTAAAACGCTTTTTGATCTGTTAATGTGGGATTTCAGTATATACAGGATTCCTAAAAGGTTGTTTACAAACTCTAAGGGTAGATTAGGCACACAGAAATAATTCATTTTTACAATAGGACATGGTTTCCCCAAAACAAAGGGGGACTTCTAAACTGGCTTTGGCAGCGAATTAAGTAAAAGAAATGTATGCACCAGATAAAGTGTACAACAAATATTAATAGAATACATATTTACAATAGCACAATGACACAATTGTATGAATAATAAATAACATGCAAAGCATGCATTACTTCGGACGGCAAGTACTCCAGATGTTTGTTGCTGATGTTGCATTCTACTAGCTGTTGTATGTCATGATGCATATGACTTATAATGTTGTTATTCGTGCAACTGTGTTGTTTTACTGTTATGAATTTGTATTCTATTCATTTTGTGTTGTTCACTTTATCTATTGTAACATTTTCTTTTACTTAATTCCCTTTCAAAAATTCTCCTATAACATTCACCCTATGTTCTATTGCAAAAATGTTTTGTTTCTATTTCGCTGACCTACCCTTAAAGTTTGTAAACAACCTTTTGGGACACCCTGTATAGTTTTCCGTTTGAAAGATTTGGGTTCTGTCTTATTTTGGAGCTATATGGCAAATTTTTATTAAACATTCCTTTACAAATACGAGTTATAACGCATGAATGAATCATGTTTTAAATGAAATACATTACATTTATATGAATGATAAGCAAATTCTTGTATTATTGCTTACCTGAGATCAGAAATTTTCATTGTTCATATTACTCGGTTCTTAAATGTTTTTTTCCCCTTAGCTTATATTAACTATAAAATATAGAGTATTTATATATTCAATTTTGATGTTATTTATTATTATTTTCGACATTTTTTTGGGACAGTGCAAAATAAAATATAAAATTTCTATTCTAAATACGAAATAAACATAAGTCTAAGAAAATAAGTATTTGCTGGTATTTTTCACAATTTCTCTTTTCGATCCTTAAAGATGTAATTGTAACCACTTTAAAGGTTTTGCTTTATTTTTCTGCATTTTCTTTACAAATAAAAATGAATTTTATTTTGTATTTTAGGTATTTTTTGCTGTAATGATTGGGTCATTTTCCTTAGGTAATGCTATGCCTCAGTTAACTTCCGTTGCTACTGCAAAAGGATCTGCAGGTTCAATATTTAATATCATCAACACGGTATTTATTGTTTCTATCTTTGCATCTTTAAATATTTAATGTTTTTATTCAGTTTCTTTTACTAAAGAAAATAACTTATAATTTTTTTAACATTGTTATTGAAACTACCTTGTTCTTGTATGCCGTTGCTTATCAAGCAACACCACCTTTCTCAATATTTTCAAATTTTAAAGAGGTAGAAAAAATGGAATTTTTCGCAACCAATAACGAATATTTCTGAATTTTTTATACATCTGATGTGAACATGAGATCGCATGTTCCTGATGCGAAAAAAAAATTCAAAAATATTCGGATTTGGTTGCGAAAATTTCAGTTTTTTCTTCTTCTTCGAAATTTCAAAAAATTTAGATAAGTGGTGTTGCTTGTTAAGCAATGATGTGCACTTACTCAAAGAAATTTTCATTGCATTATATTTTATCATTAATTTTCTTTTTATAGAAGTTGATTTTCTTTTAGAGTGATGCATTATATTAAATTATTAAATGTTATATTTTGTGTTGCTTTTAAATGTTATTTAAAAAGCAATAGTTAAAATTAAGTTTGCCTGTGCATACTTTAATATTTCATAGAAATTTATTTGAATTCATAAATAACGAATTTAATGTATATTCCTCAAATATCTATTATATTTTCAAACTCTTCCATATCCAGTCAGCAGTAATTAATTGTTTTTTACTTATAAGAAATGAAAATTTGCATTAAGTTTTGTTAAAGCTTTCCTCAAATTGATTCAATAGTTTTTCATATACTTAAAATGCTATGAAAGCACACAAGTAAATAAAATTCTAAACTGTTTTTTAAATCTCTTTCTGGGGAACTTTTTCTTTATTATTCTTTTAGATTGAAGTTGATATATACAATTTCATAAAATTATCTTTTAACTAATAATTAAGGTTACTAAACATGAAAAATAACTTTCACTTCCAAAAGAAATAATTGTCATCTTCATTGGTCTAGCTGTCAAATTACTTTTACTAATTCAACTATGCACACAGTTAAACACAGTTTATGTTTTTAAAATGTTTAATTTTTTTCTAGCATCTGTAAAAAAAAATGAAAATGATATTTTGAACTAAGATAAATGGTCATAACTATTCGTTTTGTAATAGGGGAAACTAGGGATACTTGACCCTACTTTTACTTTTACTTCTCAACTATTTGAATTTTTATCATCATAAAAAGATTTGTTTTTAAGAAGGTTAAATGTACTTATTCTAAACTGATATCTCATTTAATCATAAAATAAATATATTTCATGAAATCACCTAGGGTCAAGATCCCTAACCTTAGGGATACTTGACCCTACATGCAAAGAGTATTTAAATACTTTAAATAATTCGTTTTTACGCGAAATTAAAATATTAGGTTAATACTATTGCATTACAAAAGGTGTTTGTTATCAAAAAATATTAATGGAACAAATAAAAAAATAATATGGAATCTTTAAAATGCAGTTGTCATTAATAAAATCTAGTTAATAAATTAAATAAGTCTAGTCATTAAATTAAATTAGTTCAAAATTTAATAAAGAATTAAAATATTGATTTAATTAAATGATAAAAATGACAGCAATAGAACTGGGAACCTAGCAGTGTTGTTAGCGTGTTAAAGAAATGCTGATTTTCGAAAATTAGAAAAAAAAAAGAATAAAATCAAAATGAAAAAAAAAGGATCTAAAAAATGTTGTAAAAAGCTAAAAATAGAGAAGCTTAATAGACTTAACTCAGTTCTTCTAATATTTAAAGAAAATTAAAAGCAAAAAAGTAAAAATATAATTTTAGAGAAAATTCAAATCAAGAAAGACTAACTCAATAGAAATGGCCAAACGTTAAATGAAACCAAACAATGACAAATAGTCCAAGCAGAAGATTTTTATTCAAATAATAAATGAATAAATAAAACTTTCTTTCAGGTGAGGAAAAAATAGATTGATAAAATTTCTATTCTTTTTAAAATTCTTACAAAAATAGTTATTTACATTATTTGAAATTATCATATTAAAAAGGAATTTTATTTAATTTTTAAGTAATTATTCTCTATACTTGAGTTGCCATTTTGCCAACAAACTCCATGCACCAGAAAACTGGTCCCAACAACAAAATGTGCTTCGGTCGGCTCTGACATTGGAGCTGCAATAGCCTGCAATCAATTAGAATTAAGATTCTGCATAACATAGTACAGGGTAAACAAAAAGTTCGTAGAAACTTTAAAAATTCATGAAAACTGGAAAAATAACTAAAATAAAAAACGGTTTGCAGGGTTAGGATTGCTAGGTCACAGAAATTTTTTTAAGACAAGAAAAAAAAACTGAAAAACAACCGATATTTGCCGCTCGGGTATGCAAGTCAAAGAAAAGATACACAAATAATGAACAGAATGCCTCAAAATCGTTTATTACAGCAGTATGAGTTCCACATGACCACCACCACAGGGGATAACACATTGCAGGTGAGTAAAAAATCCAGCAGGCAATGGTCGCTGATTCCTGGTTCACGTAAAACAACTTCACCAACAAAGCTTTATCCTTCGGACTCAGCATCCATCTTCACTTGTTGTCGTTGTGGATTAGGAACGCAAGTTCTTATAACCGTCTCATTTGCATATTTCCACCAAAGTCGCTTTTACCATCGCCATCTATCGTCTGTTTTTTGAGTTATTTTTTTATTTTATTTTATTTTTTTTTTGTCAAAAAAATCCTGTAACCCAGCGATTCTAACCCTGCAAACCGTTTTTTATTTCGGTTATTTTTCCGGTTTTTATGAATTTTTAAAGTTTCTACGGACTTTTTATTCACCCTGTATATCAAATTAAAGCTAAAAGTATGCTTAAAACTCAGAAATATTTTAATTTATCATATATTCAATAGTAAACTTCCTATCCACTGAGGAATGAAAAAGTGAAAATTTAATTTTGTACCCACAAAATATATTTACCTACGCACCATTACAATGGCTTTTCAGCTTGGAATGAAAATCCCCTCCAATAGACCATATGACCAAAGGTCAAATAAAAATGGCATACAAAAATTACCAATTATCGCACAAGCTGAGAAAATCACGTAGGGTCAAGTATCCCTAGTTTCCCCTATTTAACATTTCAAATTTTTCTTCGAGAGGACTGCATTCTTTGTATTTATAATACAATCGCTTAATGGACTGTTAAATTGGTCATTTTACATCATTTCTTTATTGAAGTCCTGTAAAAAAATGTTATTCCCTTTGAACTGCTATAAATACTTCAAGTGGTAAGGGAATATATACTAAGCTTCTTGACAAGATAATGATTATTAGCATGTATTTTTGCGAATTGCATAGCTTTTCATTTTAAACTATGGATTGTGGTTCCCAATTTAGTCACACAGCTTATTTTTAAGTCTGTGAATACTTTGGTTTTAGTTTAGTTTAGTTTAGTTATATTTACATCCCGTTTTGAAGCAACATAAGGGCTATTTTGGGATGAACCTTGTAGTTTTGAACCACTGTCAGATGACTAGGATGACACCTGAGCTGGCACCCCTTCTCCAAACTTCCGCACCACACCAACGGGAGGACATGTGGCCGTGATGGATTTAACATGCACCAGATTCGCTTACATGGCTGTTCTTTGGTGGAATCGAGTTTTGAACCTGGAACCCTGAAGTTGAGACCTTATCACCAGGCCACCATGGCCCTATCAATGCTTTGGTAGTTTCTTGCAAAAATGCTTATGAAAAACAATTTATTTTAAGGCATTTTACTGAAATTATATTAAACTAGTTATTATTTAAACTCATTGTGAACTAATGTGAGAAACACTGTTTGTGCTTTATTTTTTGCTGTAACCTGTTTTGTTTCATGATATAGGATGGGCACAGATTTATTCATTCAACACCCAGAAGAGCCAGCTGAACCTTTTGGGTTTAGAGCATTAAATTAACACCCCTGGAAGGGATGTATACAGATTATAATAAAGACTCTACTCTGAAAAATGATGAAGGTTTCTTAAAATCTTCTACACCAAATTCAAATTTTTGATTTGATAGTTTATACTGAAATGAACATTTCTCAGTTTCTTACATCTATGCAAATTTCCTTTTGCCATAATAACTGGTAATAAACTATTATAATGTACAAAAAAATGGTAAAACTACAGTTTATTTATCATTAACTAGTGCTTCATTGCTTATAACTGCCTATATGTTAAGGAGTCACTGGATAAATGTAAAACAAAGATGTAGTTTCTTAAAAATGCAAAGAGGTTTCAGGTGATACAAGTTTAATGTTTTGCGTAAGTCAAGTTGTTTACTTCAATTTATTATGCAAGTAGAGAAAAGCTTTACATACTGCCCCTTTTTTACTTTCGAAATCCAAAAATATTAATAATTTTTTTACATTCTACATTTTATATTTGGGGTCATTCTTTAAGATGTTGAAATTATCTCAAGAACCATAGGGTTCTATTTTGCTGGATGCTTTTATGCAGTTTATATAAAGTGATAAAATTGCAGAGTTAATGAAAGCATCTAAATATTTGTGCTTTCTGTAAAATATATTGAATGAAGCTTTGTATTATTATTTATATCACATCGGCAATACAAAAAAATTATTTAAAATTGCTTTAGTTTAGCTTCATGTAGCATTAGTCTAATTTAATTAAACAAATCCTAGAAGGCATAAATTTAATAGTGAGTATATGAACTTTCAATTTTTCTGTTTTCTAGGTGCCAAAAATAGATCCTTATTCAAAGGAGGGTATTCAACCAAGAGACTTTTCTGCAAACATTGAATTTCATAATGCAAATTTTTCGTATCCCACTCGAAAATCTGTCGAGGTTAGTAAAGTATATCTTATACCCTTTCATTGTAGTTCTTGATTTAAAAACTTATTGATGCAAAGACCAGGGTCCATTTTCATAACCCTTGATGGAACATCTTATGATTGCCATCTGGTATACATTTATTTGATAATAATCTCATGATAGTCATTAGCATATAAATATGCTTCATTTTTATTTGAATATAATCCATGTATTTTTGGAATCTAAAGTTTAGTGTAAAATAACTTAAAGTGAATATTTCTGATGACTTTTTGAGGGATTTAAAAGAATACTTTATTTAGTTTTAGTAAGATTCGTATATTTAGCAAACAAACAACAAATTTTTCCATAAAATTTGACTAGCGTAGTATATTATAATATATTTCAAGAAACCAGTAATTGTTTTAAGGTTCTCATACTGAAAGTTTAATGCCTTATTCTGGTTGTCAGTTTTTACTTTCTCAGATACAAAGAGAAAGTACTGTAATCGTCAAAAAAATCGAACTCGAGATTTTGACGAATCTCCACGTTTTAGACCTCCCTGAGTCCGAAAAACACAATTTTGGAATTATGTCTGTCTGTCTGTGAACACGATAACTCGAAAACTATTAGAGCTATGGGGATGAAATTTGGTATGTGGTCTTTACACATAATTTGTAGGTTTCTATCACATTTTGGACAAAATCCGTCAACGGGAAGTCTGTCTGTATGTCCGAAGTCATGCGAACATTATAACTCAAAAACTTGAATAGCTAGATGGATAAAATTTGGTACACAGTTTTATCGTCATGAATGTAGGTCCGTATAAAATTTTGGGTCAAATCCGTCAGCGGGTTGACTGTCTGTCGGTCTGTATAATCGCATACTTGTTCAGCATTTGTTTCAAAACTGATCTCCATGCGCAGGTGTACTTAGCAATCTCAGGTACCAAGCGGGAGGATTAAGTCACTTTGTCCATGAGACGGAGTTTGTGGTAGATATGTTTTATCTCCTGTTTTGTTTTCGCTCGCTCGTATAATAGCGGATCTTGCTGGAGTGTGATGGAAAATAAATATTGCTAAGTTTTAATACATAGGCATCTCTTTTAATATGATTCTTCACTTAAATATTTTACAATCACTATAATCTGCAATGAAAAACCTTCTGATATTCGTTGCATTGTGGATTACAGTAGGTTCGATTTTTTTTTATCCACGCAAGGGGAGGGGAAATGACAAATTTTTGAGCATTATACGAGACAGTTTAGGGGAGGCCACTCCCACTAGTTTAGTATTTGTAATCTATCTTATTTGTCACAGATAAATTGGTAAAATTTAACTTTCTTATTGTTAGCTTTTTCATTGTCAAATGACGTTGAAGCCATTAATAGCGTCAGCGGAATCTTAAAGATATTTTTGGTGTTGGTGTGTAAGACTTCTCAGAAGGCAACAAACATTACTGATGACAAACCTTTATTGATGTAATATATACAGATGAGAAACATTGTGGACTGTGAAAGCCTCACGGCAAAGATACACAAACACACCAGTCCTTACAACCTACTGATTCACAGAGAAAGAATACGCACTTATATTCACCCTTTCTGGATGATTTACATATTCCCAATGCCATTCCGCAAACTGGAAAATGCCGAAAGAAAATCTGATTAGTCGCTCGTCAGATGACGTCATATTACTATCAACAGCTTGTTTACATTTTTCAAGATGTGCAAGATGGCGTCAGCTCGTTTATCCCGAAGTTGATAAGAATTTATGATTCTAATGCCAACACCTATATCAACATGAAAGGTCGTGCGTATTTCCTATATAGGGAGAACACAGGGACATTGATACAATTTTTTTTGGAAAGATAAAAAATAATTTTACCAATGGTAATAATTAGAACTAATACACTATATTTATGCATGTTAATCTAATATAGGATTTCAGTCGAGTTTTGGTCATAAATCAATTAATAAAATATTTATTGCTCTTTTTTCCTAAAAATGTATTTTTATCAATCTCCCCATACAACGGGTACATTGATACACACGAAATATCGAAAATAATGATGGTTAATAGGTCTGCGATGAAAACAAAATTTGTTTTATCAATAAACTTTATATTCCAAATCAGGTTTTAAAAGTTTAACAAAGAAACTTTTATTTGAATAAAATTTCAACATTTTTAATGAGACTGGAAAATTGAATTAATAATGCCTCAGGAAATATTTTATCTCTATAAATAATACGGGAGAATGTGTGTCTGTGTGTGTAAATATACTTTGGAGGGAGAGAATATGTACCTCGAAGCCGTTTTTTGAAATTTTAAAGAATTAAAAATTAAGGAAAATTTTTGTGTTCTTCCTTGACGACTTACGAAAAGAAGTTAGCACAAAAATAATTTTCATACCATCTAAAAATGCAAAAAAAATATCTTTTGGATGATATTAATTAAATTTTCGTACAATTTTTTCTCTCCAATTTTAATAAATTCGCAAAAAAAAAAAACCCATTTTAAACTTAATTTACAATTCTTTTTTTTTTTTATTTTTGCAATGAAATTCAAACTGTTTTTATAGTTTAAACAAATGTTTAATTGCGTGTTTCTCTTTTCTGCGTGTTTCTTTTCCATTTCTGAACACGAATTTGCAACGTAGTTGCTCTTTGGGCACATTGACACATACAGAAGACGCTTATCAATGTGCCCCGGAGTCAACTGTATCAGTCTGCCCGAGGAGTCTTTTTTACTTAAAACAAGTTGTCACACAAAATCAACGCTCTAAAACCTCAAAACTTAATATAGTTCAGAAAAATAAATCTTTTTTCCTACCTTTGGAGTAGATTCCCTGGCAGAAAACGTAATTATTGAAAGAAATGACACAACACGTACTTAGAGTAAAATTTATTGATTCATTTGTAAATTAATTTTGACTTAACAAGGCCGAAAAAGATACCGTGTGTTAAGGGTTACAGTGGCATATATATGAGGGGATATGAACATCTTGAGCCATTCCAATCATCGAAATTTAAGAACTGTATCAATGTTCCCGTGTATCAATCTACCCCAACTCCCCCTACACTATTGTAAAATATCAATTTTTAAGAGCGTGATTATTAAAAGTAAGTTGTAATTGGGTAAGGGTTTATAAATACAATTATTTTAAACAATTTTTAATTAAAAACAAATGGAAACGACGTAAGGATTAAAATATATATATGAAATGATTTCTTTGTTGCAGTCGTTAAATAAAAAACACAGGCCGAGTTATTAAGTAATTTTCATTTATTATGGGAGAGTGGCAGGCATACGTGCATCTTAGTTGAAGTTTCAAGTAAAAAAGTGAACAGAAAATCCCTGCATTTCCTCAGGTAGGGATTTAACATATAGACACATGATCAAAGTGAAGGGAATAATAGCTATTTTTAGTAAATTACGTAAGTGTTTTAGGGGAAAAGTATGGCGGCAAGGAGATACCGTCATGATTTTCTGTGGGCACGTGAAAGCGTTTAAAATATTCTTCTAGTAATGAATATGGCAAACGCGAGATTTAATATACTTCCAGCGCGGGAAATAAAACGAAACTGGAGTTTAAGAAAAGTGATTTTGGAATACATTAAGACTTTAAAATATATAATATTAGAATTTAAAGTAAAATTAAGTACGATTATTACATATATATGTATAGAATTAGCAAAGGATTAGCTGAATGACGTGAAAATGAAATTGCCAATATTTCAAATGAGATATTTGCATTTGTAATATAAAACTGCAAAGACAATATGGAAGTTAAACAACAATTTAAACTTAGATAAATTTCAATTTTATTGAAATTTATTAATTGCTTTTTGTAAATTTAAATCTATAAAAGCAAGAAGTCAGTTTCATTACAACAGTCACATGTATCTCTGAAACACATGTAGTAGATTTGCAGAGTCCTATCAATGCCCCAAATTCCAAATGATGACTAACAGTTTGTCAAAAGGAGCTGGAAAAATACCCAAGGTCACGCTTTCGTAGCTTCCTCTGGTAAAAAGATATAAAACAAAATTCTTCTCTAGTGTATTGCACACATACTTGCACCCGCTGGAAGGTTAATGTAGATAGATACTAGCAACTCTAGATTTCATTTATTCAAGGAGTAAACAGAATGCTGCTGTAAATTCTTCTATGTTTTTACTGTAATTTTTAAATTTAACGTCCATTTTTATAATAAACTTTTTAAATCTTTGAGCTGGGGTTGACTATTAGTTATAATCCATAAATTATTAAATTTGTGATTATATTCATGTAGTTTTATACATTATTTGCTAAATACATGGCTAAATTTATGTGCATGGACTTTGGACTTGCAGTAACTTCATATGAGAATAATAAAAATAATTTGTGAAAATTGTGTATATAAAAATCAGATTCAAAATTCTAATTTTATTGTATATCTTTTTATATGATGTGGAATATCAACATTATTTTCAATGGTTAGAGATAATATACGTGTACTTTTTTTCAGGTGTTGAAAAAATTTTCGTTGCTCATCAGAGAAGGACAGACAGTCGCTTTATGCGGCCCTAGTGGAAGTGGAAAATCAACCATAGTTAATTTAATTCTCCGTTTTTATGATCCTATTAGAGGCCACGTAAGAAATTTCATGCTTATCAATTTATAATATTTGAAATCTAATTCATTTTGCAGTGAATAAGGAAATTTTTAACTCGGCTGAAAAATAAATAATTTGTTAGAAACACTTTATCCTAAAAATTTGATCCTTTCTTTCAGGTAACCTTGGGTGATTATGATTTAAAAACTCTAAATGTCAGTTGGCTACGATCAAAAATAGGAATTGTGAGTCAAGAACCTATTCTCTTTAGTGGAAGTATAGCAAAGAATATTGAATACGGCCATGAAAATGTAACTTTTTCTGACATTGTGGCTGCTGCGAAGATGGCTAACGCTCATGATTTTATAACTAAATTACCTCAGGTTAGTTGGTAATTTATGTTGTCTTTACATATTAATCAAAGGTAAGTAAGTGGTCAGGGGAATTTTACTCCTTAACAAAGCTTATGACAAGTTATTTTAAATTTGAAGTTTTGGAACAGTATATCCTAAATGAGGATCTTGCACCATGCAAATTCCCAGTTCCATTCCTTACAAAGCTTTAAAAAAATTTCCGCTAAATAACTGCGTACGTAATTTCACTTAAATATAAAAACAATCGCTAATGTATAATCTATCGGTAACACGAAGAATTTCCAAATGATATATTTTTTTATTTGAAGATTTTTAATCATATTGATACATGCAAGAAATAACAGTTTTTGTTTGATTCGCCAATTCCATGGCATATAATGTGTTCATAATAAATAAAAGACAAAAAAAGTATAGTAGGATGTTGTTAGATGACCAAGGAGATAACAAGATCTTTGCATTTATTTCTTGTTCTAGGCATATTTCGTTTTTTCCTCCTCATGCAAATTCGAGTGAGATATTGCATTGTCATTTCTAAAAATAATCAAAACATGTCAGTGGCAGTATTTTAATTGTAATATTAAAACGCATTCTGTGTGTTTATTTTAAGGCCTCTCTGAATATGTTGCGACTTTCGATAGAGAGTTTCAAATTTACCTGATCCCTCACACGGGTAATTTTTTTGAAGGTTTGATTTTATCTGAAAATTTTAAGTTGTTACCAATACACTTTTACATATTCAATGGAAGCTTCTGTCACATAATTTTTAATTATTGTCCTATTTACGGTTTACAAAAAATATAAATTTTTTATATGCGTGATGTACACTGAATTACAGTACTCGTATTTCTTGAGATACTACTTTGATGAATTTAGGGAGATTTCTCAAATGCTTCAGCTGCTTGCACAGTTCTGAGAGAACTTGAGTTCCCTCATTTTAGGCCCATTGTTAGCACTCAAACATTGTTCACATTTTTCGATGTGCATATTTTAATATATACAGATCACTCAAAGTTAATTAATTAATTGATTGTTTGAATGAATGGAAAGGAGTTTTGAGATGTACTTACATAAAACCAATTGCTTTATCTCAACTTTTCTTAATCATGGTTCTTCAAATTTGTAAAAGTGTGTCTAAAAAAAGTTTTCCAGAAAAATAGAAAAAACATTTAGACTTTTATCAGAGACGTCATACATATGACATAGGAATTTCAAAATGATAGTTTTTTTTTCTCTTTTTTGTTTCTTTTAAAGATCAAAAATACAGTTAAATGAAAGAGACATCTAATTTCTCCTCTTAAAGTGTATTTGCATTTGGAGCACTGGAAGAGAATATGATATAAAGTTGGCAGATGTTGCAAAGCAGCAAAGGAATGAGTGTTTGGTCGGCTTCCTTGAAGAGAATAGGAATCGGTGTCCGTTTAGGCAGGCCAGTTACAAATCGAAGGGCTGTAGGGTAAGAAATTTCTAATGTAGAAAATTCACTTATTCGCTTGAGAAAACATTACATCCGTATGTAAAGCTTTCTTTTAATGGTTACTATTACTATTTTAATTGAATGAAAAGTTCGATATCTCCATTTGTTAACTGAATTAGCTTTGAAGGCATTCAATCTTTAGGGAACTGATTTTTTTTAACTGAAGGAAGTGCTATTTAAGGGTTAAACTAGAAGAAAAATATAATCCGAAGAGTGTAACGTTTTGCTCTCATGGAATTTCGATGCCACTGATTTTAAAATAATTTTTGCGAGTTTATCTAAGGTTTGAGTAACTTTGTCAAGATTTCTTGAGGTTGTTAAAAGACTGGAATTACTGCTATATAATTAATTTTTTTAGCATAGAGAAGACATTCAGGTGGTAAGTATGATGGATAACTTCAAAATAAAATCTGTCAAATAGGTGGATTATTGTTCTATTGTGAATTTGTATTCCATTAGATTTGTGTTGCACACTTTATCTGATGTATTATTTTCTTTTACTTAATTCACTAACAAAGAGCCAAACTGTAGGAGTCTCTCTTTGTGTTTGTGACCCCATGTTCTGATGTAAAATTGACATGTTTCTGTATGCCTGATCTAACCATATAAAATTTGACTATGGACCAGGGTCGGATTTAGTCTTTGAAGCGCTCCGTGCAAAAGTAAAAAATTGCGCCCATATGGAACTACAACGTAAGCATTCTAAAAAAAGATTTGTCTTTTTTTACATTTTTTAACGAATGTCCAATAAACAACAGTGTAACTCAGTAATTGACAAAAATACTTATAATAATTTTTCACTTAAAATACTTCTTTTAAAAAAATAGTTTGTAGGACTATAATTCAGACGAATTTTTTTTACGAACTTTTAGTTCAGAGAATTCTCTTATTAATTCAAAAACATCTAAACAGCTACTCAGTTCATACTCAATTCCTAATATAGTGAGGTCTGACAATCTTGTTTGAGATGTTGTTCACAAAGAGTTCTTGCTTATTTTTAGTTTGGAAAAACTACGTTCCCCGGATGCAACACTTACTGGAAGAGTTAGTAAAATTCTTAGAGCAATGCTCAAGTTTGGAGCAAAATTCACAGAGACATTGCCGTGTATATATATAGATTACTGGAGTAGTACCTTGAAAGTTTTGTGCTCATTAGTACATAAAATTAGATTGATTTATTGTTTTTTAGAATTTTTTCAGAACTTTTCTAATAAATTCAGAAACTCCGTTTCGATTTTTCCCCCTCATTTTGTTTTGACAATTTTGCACCCCTAATTTTTTTTACTCCTTGCCGGGGCACGGACTAATGGAGTATTCGTCCGGCCCTGCTACGGACTTATGAATCCCATTGTGTAAGATAAACTGTGAATCGTATTCGAGTTAACTGCATATCAGTGAAATAAAGAATTTTGTCAAATTACACTGTTTGTATAATTTTTTTCAAAAATGTATTCTGTGACAGGGAACATTTGAGAAGAAATGATAAATTTTTGAATTATTTTTAAGCGAAATAATTAATATTTTTCAGGGATATGATACATTAGTAGGCGAGAGAGGTGCACAGCTTTCCGGTGGACAAAAACAACGAATTGCTATTGCAAGAGCATTAGTTCGTGATCCAAGAATTCTTCTTCTTGATGAAGCTACATCAGCCCTTGATGCTGAAAGTGAAGCCATTGTTCAAGAAGCATTAGATAAGGTATTGCTGTAATCTGTGTTTTATCATGATTTTTTTGTAAATTCTTGTTACCTTAAATGAAAAGTGCTCTCATTATTGCATTGGAATGTGCTTTTTATGCGCTATAAAAGAATATGTTTTGTTAAGTTATTAAATTGAATTACGGATAACATGATTCCAGCTGAACACTATATTTTATCCAACTTATTTATCGCTTGCACCAGAAATTAATAGGGAGATGTTCAATTCAAACTTGTCCAGAACACTTGTCAGTATTTGATACTTTTATTATAAAAGGTTTAAAGAGATTATGTGAAAGAAATGAAATCGAACTACTGAAGTAAATTAAGATATGCTTAAAAATGAGTTTATAGTACTTTATTCATAACTAGCTGCATTTAGCAACCAGCTTGTTTGCTTAGAATGTTAGCTTTCCTTAAACTTACAAATTTGAACTTGGCGAGCATTGATATTTTTGTGACAATGGTTTACCTATTTCTAAGCAGCATGTCATAGCAATACAGAGATTAAGAAGTTTAACAGTATTTGCCATATTGGACAATGTTTTTTTTTATTCATTCACTGTGTTTCTAAATATCATTTATGGAATTATATGTTGTTGAGAGGTTTGTTAATCTTCTATCCCAGCTTTTAAGCATGTTAATTTCCGGGAAATGTTCTTTTTGAATTCTAATTTTTAATTTTGAAAAAAAATTGATTTAATGCAGTTAATTTAATTTTATGTGCTTTTTCAAATTAATAACTAAATAAGTAAATCGATTGGATTAGACAAATATTAAAGCAAAAGTCATATTTTCTCACTTTTAGTTGAAACTATGAAATAACTTCTGCTGTAGATTTTATTGCATTTTTTCTTTGTGTTTTTTTCTTATGACCATATTAATTGATTCGATAGATTAACGTTCTGCTTGCATGATCTTATTAAATATCAGTAACAGTTTGATAGCAACCAGGAAACGAATTTTTACTATAGATTATTTAAAATTGGAAAATTTAAATGATAATTTCTTATCTATTCAAAAAAACTTTAAATTGTGTCTTCTGCTGTGTGGTGTAATTTGAATTTCACATCCCTCTCTTTCTGCAGAATTATTTATTGATGAATGTATTAAATAATATAACACTTAAATCTATTTTTAATTTTAGTTTTCATTTTAAGAAAAAAATATTTTCTTTTGTAGATCTGGTGTTTAAATAGAGTGCCTTTTTTAATTTCAGATTTTATGAAAAGCATTAAAACACAAATTTCTGATAAAACATTGCATTGAAATTCATTTTAATTTTAATGCATTTGAATATTTCTCTTCCTTCATATAAATGTTACATGCAAATACATTTTTCTTTCATTTCATTATACTGCTATTGCTATTAAGAGATAATTTTTTACCTTGAATCCTTGCTTTGACTATTGAAATTTAACCGTTTGGCAATAATTACATCTAGGCTCAAGAAGGAAGAACAACAGTGGTAATAGCACATCGTCTTTCAACTATTAAAACAGCTGATGTTATATGCGCTATGGAAAATGGCGAAATAAAGGAACAAGGAACACATGAAGAATTAATGGCAAAACAGGGATTATATTATCAGCTAGTTACCAATCAGATATTTACTGATGATGGTGGCCCTTGTTCGTCTGAGGAAGGTAATTAGAATTTGTTTGAAAATGTTTATTCATAATTATACATTTTTTAATTAATGACATTAGTTTTTTGCATCCTATTCTAATTTTTATGCCTATATATTGGGTTTATGGCTGCTGTTTGTTCTGATATATAAGGAATTCGATTGTGTTAATCCTTCAGCTTACATAATTATTTGTTTAGGTATTCTTGCTTTGACAAGTGAAATTTGACCATTCCGCATAATGTTCTAATTTTAGTTTTCATATGACCGAAGAATAATGATTTTTATTTGGCGGCGCATTACCAAAATATGATTATTTTTTACTGAGATAATGTATTTTATTTAATTTCAGCTCGGATCAGTGATGCAGAAAACTTTCAAAGTTTGAAAAGAAAGAGGTCTAGTCTTAAGACTGCAATTCATCTCAACCATCGACAAATTAGCAGCCTTCAGCTAGACTTAGAAGAGGTAAAATTATGTCCTACATGTACTTATAGACTGATTTATCTCTATAAGTAAAGGAGTCTTTGCCTTTTTTAACATGTTTCGTGCCAAGCCGTTTTCGCACGACTTTTCTCATTCAGGCTATTTGATGTTTTGACTAATTAGATGATAGATTTTTGAAGATTGATATATTATCGCACAATATTTCTATATATAATCAAGCCTTAAGTATTAGCACGTTTAGCGTAGTTATCATATAGTGTAACATTCATGCGGTGCTGCTATCAGTTTTAACTTTTAGATTAGTGTCTACCATGCTAAACTTTCATGTATATGCTAAACTTTCCATTCAGGCCTCGTGTACCATCGATGGTACACGTAGCCTGAATGGAAAGTTTAGCATGTACAGTCCGTCAAAAAAGTATCTAAACGCTGCTCTTTATACAAACACTAATTATCGCACAATAAAACTGTAAATGTCTGCCGCCGTAGAAATGTGTCCTCTGTAAGTGTACATAATATTTTTCATGCAAGGGGTCATCTTCATATTTAGATTTACGCAAACTCAATTTTTTCAAATGGCAACACCTAATTTTGAGTACATATCCAGATTTTCCAGATTAAATTAGCTCACAAACATATAAAATTTTGTAATTTTGAGTAAACAATTGATGAGTTTTGAATAATTGAAATTTGAATTCCTAATGTTAAATGACCATGTTTGTTTTTTCAATATATTTCAAAATGCAATGAATCTAACAATAATTATTTTTTATATTAAAATACTTGATAAACAAGACAAATGTTATGCTTTTTTTAAAAATGAAAGTATATTTTATAATTGTTGAATTTATCAGTTAAATTTTTTAAAATTAGAAACACAAAAAATTTTTGATGCCAATCAAAGGAGCATGACCTAAAACCTCACTGTTCAAAATTTCAACAAATTCCGTCAGGTAGTTTTTAAGATACGTTGTATTAACCAAAAGAGTTCAGAACAGCCCGATTTTCACATTCTTAAGGCGGTATCTCACTGCAGAATTTTTCCCCATCAAGGGACAATGGTTTCTCCTTCAATGTGTCCTTGAGCATAGGGGAGTGGATGCCCCTTCTTTACGATCTGACAACCCCCCAGAAAGGGATGACAGTTACAATGTGTAATTTCCTTTTAGGCAATGCAAATAGTTTTTTTGGGCTTTTGTATTTTCGATGTCCTTTCATTTCCGCATTAGACTTCGCACTTCGTTTATTGCTTTGTCTTCATGGATACCAATATACTTTGTTTTATGTTGAGGAAGCTTTAGTGGTGATGGTGATGGTGTGATTTTAAAACAGAAGGAGCAAAAAATAAGAAAAATCTTTAATGTAAAAATGATGTATATAAAATATTATAATTCACAAAAATCCTCTCACCATCTGAAACATTCTAAAAAATTAAAAACGGCCAAGAATTAATTATCGTGAATGTGCAGACGACACATAGTATTTGCGAACAAAATTCCTAGAAAATATTTTCAATTGTTTTTATTTCTACAGCATACTAAAAAATTGGTGTTTCAGGTTTATTTATATAATTTACAAACATAGTTAAAAGGCAAAAAAAAAAAAAAAAGAAAATCCCTAAAGAAATGTATACATAGTAAATAAAAAGATAAAGGGTATATGCTCTACTTTTGGAAAATGTACCAGTTTTGGACAAAACGCATCTATTTGTCCAGAAATTAGCCACTGATTTGATATTAACCACCTACTTACCTACACCTTAAAAAAACTCTTCTTTAGTAATTTACAATATGATTAGTTTATTTTTCCTTAACGTGCGATTTGTAAGAAAATTAAATTCATGAACATGTATCAAGTATTCACAAGTGTTGCAATCTTTCATCTTCAGACTGTCAGAAATAACTGTTAATTCTAAAATTAACTATCTTTAGGGATTATGAGGGGGTTTTCTTATTTACTAAAGGGATGCTTTAAGTATTTGCATATAAATTCAGCCCTTTAAAAAAAATTCATACAAGTGTATACATCATGTATAGGGGAGACCAAGGTACAATGGACCACTTTTGTAAATTTTGAATGTTTATTCTCAAAGAATTTTTTTGTGAGGTTTGTTTTTTTCGCTTGAAAAAAATGCATACATATTCTCTACATATTAAGATTTATATTACACTCACTCTAAATCTATTAATTATCTATACTTTTTTAATATTTATTTTTAAGTAACAAGTGACAAAGTGGATCATTGTAGGGTACAATGGTCCACAGCCAAAAATAAATTGAAAAAAATATGTTAATGTAGTACAATTTTAATAGCATAAAACACAGAATGCATCATATTTTTTTATTCATGGCTTCAATACGTACTTATAATACAAGATTAATAAATATTAAACTTGGCAAATTACAGACCAAAAGATTTCTGTGTCACTGAAAGTCTCCTGTTTTTTGTGAAAATGTAACTTCTAGAAGACTCATCGTAATATCTTGAACATTTACAAAAGATTGGTCATCTATCAAAATGCTTTTATGGGACAGTACTAACCTCTTTTTTAATAAATTTTATATCATTTAAGACTTAATTTATGTATAATATCCATAGATACAAACTAATAGGTGCATTAATTTTTTCCAAGAATCATGCTATTTTATTTAATTTTTGCTTAATGTAGCTATAATATCAGAATTAGAAATTTACTGAATGTTTATGAAATATTAACAAGAAAAATCTGAAACAAATAATGTAAAACTTTGACACACAACAAATTGATTAAAAAGTAAGAAATTTGATATTCAGTTATTTTATATGCAACGAAAAACTGACTTATAAAGAAGAAAAATGTAATAAAATACATACTGCATGAAAAGGCTGTATTTTTGCTTAATATTCAGTAAATTGTCTGTTATATTGTATGATATTTATGTGACCAAAACTGGTACAAATTAAGATATATTTTGAGTTATGAATTTTTAAATAATATAATTTTTTTTTCCAGAGAAAGTTTTTTTAATTAACAAGCAATAAAATTTACTAAAGAATAGTGTCAGTACGACTTAAAAAACTTGAGCCAGTCATCCACTGTGAAAATTCCAATTCAAATTTTCTCTTAATATGGCAAAAACTGGAGCATCTACCTTATTTCAATAAAAAGTTAAGATGTTAAAACGTTATGGAAAGGCTTCTGTGTAGCCCGAAAATCGCGCCTAAGTTTTCAGTGACGTCACTGGCGAGTCGAACCTGATTGGTTCAGTTATTTACGCCCATGGACTTCGATGGGAGCTTTCTAACAAAACGAAAAAGTTCTATCTTTGCTTTGCGTGCTAATAAAAACCGGTTCCAACGTCCAAGAACGTGTTTGCTCTCCCATGGTGACGAAATAGCAAGTGAGATACCCCCTTTAAGACGGCATCTCAACTTTGAAAAAAGGATTCGCTGACAGGAAAAAAATATCTGAAATCCAAAGGAAAACAAAGCATGTCTTCCGATGTTGCTTTAGATTAAGAAAATTTGTTTTATTTTCAAAATAAGTGTAAATTTGAATAAGAAACGAAAAGAAAAATCGATACATATAACAGATTCTACTCCTCTTACATTTCAAGAAGCATTACTTTGAGCCACTAAAATGAAAAATGAAAGCCGTTTATGGTTGTAGAAATGTTTTATAAGATCTGAAATTGATAAAAATGCAAAGCAAAATTCTGTATAAAGTATGAATTAAATGTTATTAAATGTATGAATTAATAAAATATTAATCTATGAAATAATATAGTAATTCCTTGTGTGTGGATAATACAGTATTATGAGACTTGGACAAAATGCCTTTTCAAAAAATTAAATAAAAGCTTGAAATGTTTCGATAAAATAATAGTTTTAATTAAAGACTATTACTGGTAGAAAACGATTAAGTATAAAAAATTTAAAGTAAAAAATTCTTACAAATGACTTTAAATATTGTTTGGTGAAAACTTTTTTTTTATGAAACATTATTTGGCATCATTCAGCAACATTACACTTTTTTTTTTTTAGTTTATAAAAGAATATTTCAGAAAATAAACTTCTGTCTTTCAATTGTCAGCTGCCCAAAAAGTTTTTATGTCTAAGATTACTTTTTTTAATTTTAATCGTTGAAATTATTCAGAAGTTTTGATTATTTTACTAATATGCCTTGAGAAGTTTCACAGTTCTAATTGTGTATTTAGTGTTGGTGCCTTACCACCACAGGTGACTCTATTCTTATTGTACAGGCGCATTTGTCACACTCCCATAAATATAGACATTGTCTGATTTTAAATTGAAAATGTTTTTAATTATTATTTGCTCTTTAAAATCATTATTTTCTCAGACATGATACATTTCCGCGGAAACGCGGATTTCCGCTTTTTCGGCATCGAATTTAAACATTCTTGGGATTGATGCAAATCTGCATTAAAATTTTTGTTAATGTATTGGGGGAGGCGTTACTCATGTAAACAAAAACTGTGCGCAATGTGAAAATTTTGCGTATGGTTCTAAGGCGAAAAAGTTTCGAATTCATAAGATATTGCGTAATTCTGCCGAAAGTTATGTATCGACGTTTTACCGCGCTTTGGGGTCAAAGTTTAGCATTGGGAGGAATGCCTGAAGGTTGCATTCTTTTCTTTCTCGGTTTGTCCAATCGTCTTTCGTTTCATCCACGAATTTCGTGAGAAAAAAATATCGTTAGCTCTCCGTGAAGGAAGCCATTTTATTTTCACGTTCTTTTTAACATTCTGCTCTTCGTTTTTGTTAGTTATTTCGATTTCATTTTTGTTAGTTTTCTTTCCCTAACGTTTGTCTATCAACATAGGCATGGCACATTTGTGCGGATACGCGGATTTCAGCGTTTCCGGCATCGAATTTTATCATTCTTAGGATCGATGTAAATCTACATTAAAATTCTTGGTAATACGTTGGGGGAGGGGGTGCGTACACGAAAGACGTGAATAGCACGCAAACAAAAACTGCGCGCCGTGTGCACATTCAAAATAATGTCAGATTTTATAGATAAAAGATCAGGAAGGATGTATATTGAAACATATTTTTCACTTTAAAGTGTTAAATACAAAATGATGAACAAAGAGCAGTCTGCTGTTGAATATTTCAAAAAAAAAAAAAAAAAAGATTTTTTGCGTGATTCTATTGATAGTAACATGTGCAACAATTTAAGGTCATCAGGCAAATGGTACTAGGAAAAACTTGATATTAAGAAAATTGCAATGAGAAAAAAAATAAAGAAAAATCCCCATTCAAAGAAAGAGAGCAAAATTTAGAAAATGGGAGAAAATAGCAGACTGAGGCATATAAGAAAGCTTGAACTGTTAGCTCAAAAACTGAGAAACAAAAGTCTTAATAATTATGTATAAACAAAAAAAGTTTTTACATGGCCATATTTTTTTAGTGAGATAATTTTTACCATAGTTTTTATTTTAACAAAACCTTATACGTAATTCATTTTTCATCCATTAATTTTCTTTTAAATAATAATTCTACAATAGTTTTATTATCTCAAGCACTTTTTGTATAAATTTATTGATTTATTGGTTAATTAATCATACTTGTTCTACTTCTCGATGTTTACGTTTGACACGATTCCTTATTTATGAAGTTCCACTTTTTTTGTTCCAAGCCTATGTCATGTCTGTTTTCTCTATTTATTTACAATTCTAAATAAATATCACTAGATTTTTGTTACTTTTATAACTTTAAAATAATTTAGATTGTTGTAGAGGTTTTATAGTTTCTTGTAAATACCGAGTGATAAAAAGATTTAAAAGGTGGAGGTTATGTAAGTTTTTACAAGTTAAAGTGAAACATTCGAAAGGCATTTTTGAGATTTTAAGGCGATCTTTAGGGAGTATTTACAGAATTTTACAAAAAGTAGGCAAACAGTATAAGAGAATATCTGATGTAGGTAAAAGAAAACACCTCTGTGGACAATCAGTATGGCATCCATAAAAAATATGACATTATGACCAATTGTATTGAAAAACTGGAGTATCAAAAAAACACATTCACAGAAGAACAATTGTCATGAAAATGTTAAATGCCTAAATTCGAAATCGCATCATAAAACAGCATAGCAAAACTGGACAAAAAGTTGGTATTTTATGGTGATAAATGTCTTTCAACCGTATTTAGTGATGAGAAAAAATGCAATTTAGATAGACCAATGAAATGAATCTTTACTGGCATTATTTAAGAAGCGAACCCTAAAGGTTTTCATCTAGGCAATAAGGCATAGGATCAGTAATGATTTGCAGTGGTTTAATGGCCAAACTTTCTTGGGTTTTTGCAGTAAAAAAAGAACTCTAAGGACTATCAGCAAATATTAGAGCATCATATAGCTCCACTACTGCACTAGCTGAAAGAACCTGATTGTGTTTTTCAACAAGATGGAGCATTGATTCATAGGTTAAACTTGACAAAAATGTGATTTCACGAAAATGCTATCTCTGTCATGGTCTTCCTGCTCTTTGTCCAGATCTTAATTCTTCAGAGAACGTGTGGATAACGCTAGTAGGAAATGTGCACGAAATGGTAGCCAATATTTTTTAACCAAGCAGCTTGCAACCTCGACTAAGCAAGTATGGTGTGAACTGTCCCCAAAATTCATGCAAAACTTCGTAACCTCAATGTAAAATGGGTATTTGAAGTGACAGAAAGCAATGGAAACAGTATTGAGTATTAGCCTTTTTAAGTGTTGTTAAACTTTAAAATTTATCCATAAAACATTTTAATGTCTATAATTATGGGGCACCATATTTTCTGATTTATTAAATTAGTGTTTTTTAAAAAAAAATCCATTTAAATGAACCCTAAATGATATTTCCTCCAGAATTTATAGTCAATGTAAAAACGTCACATTCATTTTAGTCCTAGCTTTTCTTGCAGATTGCATTTTATGCGTGTGTCTATATTTTGGGAACAAGGGTGTATGAATGTAACATAATTGTTTTGTCATAGTTCCATGTATAACAATATAATGCATCACTGCAGTATTGTTTTATGTTATTGATATTTATCTATTAGGAAAAAGTTCCCTTACCATCAGGGTTTCAAATTCTTAAACATAGCAAAAGGGAGTGGAAAGAAATCGTTATTGGTTCTTTAGCTTCTGTTGTAACTGGTGTTATCATGCCAACTTATGCAGTCTTTTACAGTGAAATATTTAATGTGAGTATATTTTGATACACTTTCATGTTATCTTTATTAGCTTAACGTGTGTTATTTGTTTTCATTGAATTTTTTTAACAGTTTGTTTCTTCTATTCCTTTGTAGACATTCTCTCTATCTGGAGCTGCTCTAAAAGATTCTGCATTTTTCTGGTCTATGATGTTTTTAGTATTGGCAGGGAGTGCAGCATTGGGTCATATTTTCAGGGTATTTATTTGTTTCATGAAATCGTTAATATTGTTTCTTAAAATTACACAAGCTCTTTGTTTTCTTTACGACCCTTGTGTATTGCTATTTATATGCAGTTATCAAATTTCATAGTAAAAGTAATTTCTATTAAGTTTTCTGCATAGAAATGCAATTTTATAGTTGTTGGAGAGATGATTGACTTGAATTTCTTAAATATGAATTTTAGAATTATATGTTGAATGCTATGAATTAAATTAATGTTACAAATTAAATTTCAAACTTGCTTCAAAAAAAAAGTTACAAAATTTTATGAAATAAGATTTAGATTTTCAAAGGTTTGATTTAAAAAGAAAATACGAAATTTAAATTTTTACATGGCCCCTGTAAAATGATCTATATACACTAATAAAGCTGTGTTCAAAATATAAAAAAGTCCCATAGATGAAAAAGCAAACACTTGCCAAATCATTTATCAGTACATCTGTAAAGAGGGAAAATTATGTTAGTGAATTGGGCCATACACCAAATACCTATAAAGGATAATAATGATCATGTAAACAGATAATAATACTATCTTTTGTTACAAAAGTGTATTAACTTTATAAAAATGATACTTTTGCACATTGTACAAAGCTTGTTAACAGTGTTTTCCATTTATGCCAATTCAGAGATTCATTCATCTGATAATAATTCTGTACTCTCAATCAAGTTCATTTTCGGTAATTTTACTAGAATTGTTTTGAATGCGTCAGCACAACTCTTCTGTATGTTGTGGAGGTTTCAGAAAACAGTTTGACACAGATGAACACAAATAAAAATCTGTTGGTGTTATATTATGTGATCTCAGGAGGAAATTTGACTGGCCTGTGCCAGACAATTTTCCTTTCTGTTCACCCCAATATCAGGATGTGATTCATGCATGTTATACTTGTGAAGCCTATTCTCTACATATTGAGTTTGATTAAGGCTAATAGACCCATTTTTCCTATCACGTTCAATTATGATTCCTAGGCAATAACTTGCCGTACCTAAATCTTTCATTTCAAATCTCTTTTTAAGTTGTTCTTTAACCCAATTTTTAAGCTTTAGAGAATTACTAAAAATTAGCAAATCATCAACATATATAGTTACAGTAACTAGATTTTATTTTGATCAACTTTAATATATGCACAACTGTCAAAATAACTTTGCCTTAATCCCATTTCAACTAAACCATTTTCAAGTATTTGGTACCATAGTCTTCTACTTTGTTTTAAACCATCTAAAGCTTTATTGAGTTTAAGAACCTTCCCTTCTAAATTTCCTTGATAGTATTCATTAAAACCATCTGGTATTTTCATTTTAATTTCCTCATCTAATGTTTCTTGTACAAAATCCATAACTGCATCCATTTGATCAATTTCCCAGTCATATATACAGGGTGTCCAACAAAGGACTCCCTGATTTTAAAATTAAATAACTCGGAAACGGAGATAGATAGAAGAATGAAACCAATGGTATGTGTATTTTGAAAGCCATAAAAATCTCATTCAGATGTTTCAGAATTAGTTACAAATGTTGCCAGCAGATGGCGCTGTACGCTGTAGTCGTAGCACGGAGTCAGAAAAAAAAAGCTATAAACAGTATTTTGCAAGCAATCGTTGTAATCACAACACAGTCGATTCAAAATGGGCACGGAGATGGCGCGTACCAAGAATGAAATGTTCAACCACCCTCTTTAGTGTGTCAACGGAAACGGTGGCACCGAATGGTAACTAAATTTGAAATTTTTCAGAGTAGATTAATTGTTTTGAACTACTCCGCATTTACTGGAACAGACATGGATTGGCCTCCATAATCACCCGATCTCACTCCCTACGACTTCTTCTTGTGGGGAACAGGGAAGCATACTGTTTTCCGGACAATCCTGCAACACTGTACGAGCTTGAAGAGTTGATTTTCTTGGCATGTGCTTGCTTTTTTGTTGACACACTACAGAGAATGACGGAAAATTTCATTCTTGGTATGCATCATCTCTGTGCTGCGAAAGGTGCACATTTTGAATCGATTGTGTTGTGATTGCAACGATTGCTTGCAATGGACTGTTTACAGCCTTTTTCCTGACTCCGTGCGACGACTACAGCGTACAGCGCCACCTGCTGGCAACATTTGTAATTAATTCTGAAACTTTGGTATTAAATTTTTGTGGCTTTCAAAATGAACATACCATTGGTTTCATTCTTCTATCGATCTCCGTTGCCGAGATATTTAATTTTAAAATCAGGGAGCCCTTTGTTGGACACCCTGTAGTTGGCTGCAAATGCTAATAAAACTCTTAATGCAACATAGCGAACAACCAGCAAGAATGTTTCATTATAATGTATTCCAATCTGTGAGAAACCCTTAGCTACTAACCGAGTTTTGTACCTTTCAATCTCACCCTTAGAATTATGCTTAATTTTAAACACCCATTTACATTTTAGATATTTTTATTTTTGGGTTCATCTATTATTTCCCATGTTTTATTTTTAATATGGCCCAATATAGTTTCAGATATAGAATCTTTTCAATGATTTCTATCAATACCATTTACTGCCTCATCATTTGTTTTTGGTTCAAGACAACAATCATTTTGCATTGTTGCCAAAGCTTTTACATAACACATACGATTTAAATTTGGCATTTGCAAATCTGGCATACCATTCATGTCAAAATCCTGATAACGATTTGGAAGTCTAGTTTATCTGTATGGATGAGTCAATACAGGCAGCGAGTTATCAACTGCATTGTCCATATTTGTATTATTATCACTAACATTATCGTTAATAGTAGTAATATTTCCTGAAGAATCAATTTCAGAATTATCATTAACTAAACTTTCTGTTTCAATATTTGAATCATGATTGTCCCCATTATCTGAAGAACTAGCTATACTCTCACCGAATAAAGAGTCATTATAAAATTCAGGTTTATTAGTATTTGTTTGATGATACATTTGATTTTCCAAAAAATGTACATCTCGTGCATTTATTATTTCATAACTTACAGTATCTATTAAACGATATCCTTTTCTATCTTGACAATACCCAATAAACATCATTTCTTTTGTTTTAGCATCCCATTTTGCACGTTTCTCTTTAGGAATATGAAAGAATGCATGACACCCCAAAACCCTTAAGTATTCCAAGTTAGGTTTATCTCCACTCCATTTTTCATAAGGACTAATACCTGTAACTGCTACAGTAGGAGAAATATTTTTACAGTGATTAGCAGTTTGAACAGCTTCTGCCCAATATCTTCGATCAAAATGAGTATCAGCTAGCATTGATCTTGCCCTTTCAACAAGAGTTCTATTGTTCCGTTCTGCTACCCCCATTTGTACGGGTGTATACGGAATGGATTTTCGATGCTGAATCCCTTTGGATGCTAGATATTTTATTATCTCGTTATTTATATATTTTGTTCCATTGTTAGAACACAATATTTTGATTGGCTGCCAGTTTGCTTTTCAACTTGGGACTGAAATATTTTGAATTTTTCAAACACTTCAGACTTATGTTTTAAAAAATAAACAAAAGTCATTCGTGATAAATCATCTATAAAAGAAACAAAATATTGAGAACCACCAATTGATGCGACATTCATTGACCCACATAAATCAGTATGCACGATACGTAATATTTCTTTGGCCCGTTTAGTTTTACCCTTAGGAAATGGCTGCCTATGCATTTTGCCCTTGATACAGGATGTACAATCGGCCAATTCCCCCATTAAATGTAAAATCTTCAACCATATCCTTTAACTTTATCATTCCCCCTTTACTCAAGTGACCGCGCATCTTTCGCCCTCACTTTTTAAATAAGTAAATTTTTATGTAAAATTTCATTTGCATATTTGAAATTAGAATGTTTTTTTTCTATAAATACGGATTGCTTTCACGCGTTTTTAAAAAATGCTGAAGTTCCCATTAAAATAAAATACTAAGTAAGTAGATTTGGGAATTAAAAATGACAAGAATATAATTTTCCCCCAATTCTTATTATTAAATATACATACTTCTTATTGAAAAAATTTAAACAAAAAATAATAAAATATGTTATAAATATAAAAAAATTCTATATAGTGGAATAATGTAATTTGAACATCACTTGAAATGATAATGTGCAGTATATGGTTCAAGATTTGTTTCCAATAGCCAAACACTCCATTTATTCTTAATTTAATTTATTTTTAGACTGTAGGTTATGCCTTTGCTGGTGAAAACCTTACTATGAGATTGAGGTATCAATCATTTACCAACATTTTAAGGCAAGACATTGCTTGGTTTGATGATTTCCGCCATACATCTGGGAAACTTGCTTCTCGGCTTGCCACTGATATTCCACTTGTGAAAACAGTATGTATATATTTTATATTCTTATTAACATACAAATTATTCTTTAATTTTATTTTATTGTTAATTTTTTTAATTTTACATATGGTTTTAAAATTTGGATTTTAGGCAGCCGGAGTCCGTATTGGTACTGTCATATCAGCTATTGTGACGCTTGTTGCTAGTATTACCATTGCTTTCATATTTGGTTGGAAACTTGCATTAGCTTTGATCATTGTGGTTCCTATCCTTTTGGTTGCTGGAGCTGTGCAGATGAAAACTTTAAAAGGGAATCAAAAACGTGATGCCGAGCTTATGTCAAATGCTAGTGAAGTAAGTAAAAAATTAAATGGAATGTATGTGTATTTATAAGGTTGCTACCGCTTCAGGCAGTTACGACTTGTTGCATAGTTAAAACTCTCATGCAGTTAGATTCATTGAAATATCGCAGAAAACATGTTTATATAGTATTATCTAGTCTCCTTTTTTTCAGAACAAGTAAAATAATTTATTAGAAAATAGCTAACATGAAAACTTTTAGTCTGTATTATCTGTAAAAGTTAATTATGCTGCTTTTAGTCAGATTTAGAATGGACATTGAGTTTTTGAAAATTCTGCTTTTTTTCACACATAAACCCCAGAAAAGTTTTGATTTCTTTCTCTCTCTTTATAATATAGTCTGGTTTTTCAGTTTTAAAAATATATTCGGCTACTTCAAAACTATTAAACTTCAAGAAAAAAATATCTGTGAACTGATGTAATCCTCTTAATCCATGTGCATTTAGCACATTGGCATCCATGATGCTTGTGAAGACAATTTAAGGAATTTAGTGTATTCTAGAGAAGTGAATCTCAGTCAGGTTGTACATGAAATATCAAAAACATTTAAAAATAAAAATCGCATCTTGCTCTGTTTAATATCTAAAACATATAGAACCATTTTACAATGTTTCTGAACAATTCTGTTATGTTGTGGAAAGAAGAATTTGCAATGAAAATCTATATAAAGCTTCCATTTTAGTCATATAAAATCTTAGGATAGATTAGTATTTCTTAAAAATATACTAAAAAGAAAGGTTAAAATGTGTTCCCAACAAAAATAGCTTTACTGTTTCCATTTTACGTACAGTAAAAGCTTAATTAACCGGCATGCTCGGGAAACTCCGATTTCCGGATACCTGAAAAGTCCGGATAGTTGAGTGTGACGGGAAAAATGGGAGGGGGGGGGGTAGATTGCAGCCTTTTTTTTTTTAATAAAGATTTTCAAGGCCAAATAATTCGTTTTTGTCCTTTTGAAATGTGCATTAAATACAATTTTTAAGAATATTTCTGTATCTTCCATAACGTATTTACAAAATATATTATGAAAATTTTAATTTAACATTGATGATTTAAAAAAAAATATGATCTGTAACCGAATTTTTATCGTAAATATATAGATTGTAAAAATATAAACATATAAAAATAGCCGACGAAACTGAAAAATATTCTACTCAGAAAGCATAATAAAACTCTTTTAAGTGATCATAAACAAATCCCAAGATTGAATATTTAAACTAATTATCTTTAAGAAGATCGCAAGGGTTATTGTGCAATACGCGCCCATCCAATTCTTCCGCACGTGATATTACGTAATCGAAATCAACATTTGCAGATATTTGGAGGGTAAATAAATAAAGGAAAACAAAGAGACTTACTAATCTGGAGTACCCCCCCCCCATGAGCTTTTTTTTCCTACCGATTCTGTCCCTTTACCTTTTTTTTTGGTTGTCGATTTCGTTTTTAGGTCTTGTTTTTCGGCGAAAAGTGAGGACGTTTATTATTATTATTTTTTTTTTTGGTTCTCACTTTTGCTTTTGAACCCCCCATAAAGCGAGTCTGTGTATATTGCTTTTTTTTTCCATCTACGCCCCTCCCTGCGGAGCGAACGTTGCATTCCAGAAATAAATTATCCGCGTGAATGGAACGGGGCGCGCACGCGCTAAATTTTGGCGCGCAGATGTAAAACTTTTAGAAAAACTCATTTTCTAATTTTTCCGGTTAGTTGAGCTTTCCGGATACTTGAATGCCGGATAATCGAGAGTTTACTGTACATCTAAATTATTTTATGAGTTTATTGTTCTTTTTCTCTTTATTCCAAGATTACCTCCTTTTAAACCTACAGTTACAAGCTTAAGACCTTCAACTTTTTAAAAACCAGTAACTTTCTGTTTCTATTATTAGTAATGCTTTAGTTTTTAAAAAAAGTCTTCAATTAAATGTGTGTCATTAGAAATAGCTATATAGTAAATACTGATTAAGTTAGTTTTTATTAGAATTTTACTTTATTTTCTATTTTTATCTATGAATGCTGTCTAACTCCATCAAAAAGTCGACAAAATTTCATCTCAAAATCATTAAATTTTTTTAATCATATCAACTTGCATACTCGTATTAAATCTATAAATATTATACGAGTGTTACCGGAAATAATTTACCACTGGTGTTTTAGAGATATTAGAATGTCTACAGATGCAGTCAGTGGCGAATCCAGGATTTGGATCTGAGGTGAGCTAAGGTCATAAAAATTTTGTACCTTCGTGACCTCATAGCTTATGTAAGTCAAAACACTTTAACTTTACTCACCTGACGATAAGAATCACAAGGAAACTAAAATACTTTCGATAATTTAATAAAAATACAATGAAATAACTAGCCAAAAAATGTTTTCTACTGCGTTAACGCTAAAAGTACGAGTGGAATGACTACTAAAGCGATAAATTTTTTTTAACCTACCAAAAGCCAGAAAGCAATTTTACTATTTTTTAATTTCAAAAAATAGATTAAGAACAAACAGGTGTAGTGATGTGTGAAAAAATTGAAGAGTTTTGGTTTTGTTCTGGGAGGGCTGCAGCCCAATAGCACCCTCCCCCTCTCCCATAGTTGCGCCACTGGATGCAGCCATTAAATCGTAGAACCTGAATTCTTGTAATACATATGTTAAAAATCTGTTAATGGCATTAAATGTTCGACATAAATTAATAACTAGTGTAAATAGAACATTTGGCGCTAAAAGTGTAATTTTCTTGCTTAAATCGGTTAAATACTATAGCTTTAATCGGTTTTTATATAAACGTTAGAATATTTTGATTTTACAGTAGTCGCCGCTTGTAGTGATCTTGAGTATAACGATCAATCGGTTGTACTGATCAAAATAGCTAGGAACAAAACTCCCGTATTTAAACAGAGGGAGAAATGGAAAGAAAGAAAAAGAATAGAAAATCCGCCGGTTATAGTGATCAACAATTCGCTTGTATCGATCGGTTTCGATTGTCGGGACGGAATATTACCATAAGGAATTGCTTTCTCCTTGGAGGTTTCATCAGGACTAAACAAGAAGATGATCCTGATGTCATTGAAAAGCTAGCCGACCTTTCTGAAGAGGATTATGAGGCCAGGATCAACGTTGATTCAAATTTGGAGCAAGGTGAAAAACTACAGAAGAAACAAAATGTCAAGCATGGATGAATCGAAGACATAACCCCAGAGAACATGAGGACAATAACGATGAAGAAGGGGGTCAGAACTACAGACGGATTTTTGCGCAGGCGTTAGAGGCGTTCGCCTTGTTCCTCGAGAATCTAGGGGGCCTCGAAACCCATTCGACGTATATCATAGTCAGTGGTGTAGTCGCAAAATAAGCAGTGCCGGAACGCTCTAACCTGGGTGACAAAAATCGCACTGTTTTAAGGGCGTTTTCACAACTTTTCATATTTATTTCTCGTAAAAAGATAGCAGTTTCGGCTCCACTACACCCCTGGTCATAGTGCTAAGCCGACCGCGAATTTGCGATATAGGGTAGAGGAGGAATCCTCAAAGCAATTTTTCGCCTGTGGCCTCATATTGACAAAATCCAGTTCTGGTCAGAAGAGAAACCACCACCCATCTAAGAAACTCTGCAAGCCCCTCATACTTTAGGAAGATCAGTCCAATACCGTGCTGAATCTTTTAATGAGCATTATTCATATGACCGGTTTATCCAACGAATGCTTGAAAAAGGAACGGATATTTTATAAAGAAATATTTATAATTTTTTTAAATTCTGTACATTGTATCGCTTTTCTTTTTCTGGTTAAAGCGAATCAGCACATACCAACAATGTTGTGTGGTTTGTTTTTTCTGTTATCCTTGTATACCTATAGATTTGTACAACGTCAATGAAGTTCGTTCACTAAGGTTTCTGTAATTAAAAAAATGAAGGGTCATCGAAACATTGTCAAATGCATAGTTATATGTAGTTGTAGACTATGTACAAATGTCACAACTGAAAAAACAAGGAAAGAACTTAAAGTTAATCTAAAATTTGTATTCTTAATCCCAACGCTTTGCAATAAAGTTCGTTCAGTAGAAAGAACGAGAATATTCAAATCGTTTCGCGCACAATTCTGAGTCAGTGACGTCAGAGGAAGCAAACAGCATAAAAGGGTGAGCAATTCGCAATCTTTATCAGTGCTAAGAGTAAGCATGGCAAAGGGACGAGCTACTGACCTTGCAGTACGCAATCAAATCATACAACAATACCAAAATGGTATATCTCAGCTCCAAATTGGCCAAACGTTCCGCTTGGCACATTCTACAGTGTGTAGTATTATAAAACGTTTCACTACAACTGGAAATAGCCGTCCAGGAAAGGCTCCCGGTCGGACACTAACGTTGTCTGATCGGGAAGTACGCGTATTTCGTCGACATATTCGTAAAAATAGGTGCATGGAAGTGGCAGACCTAGTCACATGTGCTAGAAAAAGTTTTGTAAAGACCATTTCCGAAGCATCTACGCGTCGATATATCAAAAGGCGCGGCTAGGCATTCTAAAAAGCGAGATGTAAGCCATCTCTCACTTCATCAAATAAACATCAGCGTGTTGAGTGGGCCAAATCTCAACTCAGCTGGACTCCATCTGAGTGGAAAAAGGTACTGTTGACAGATGAATCCATATTTGAGGTTTCATATGAAAATATTGGCCGAAAGGTTATTAGGGAGAAGGATGAGGGAAACGATCCATTCTGTTACAATCGCGTGGTTCTTAAAGCAAGCTCTGTGATGGTGTGGGGTTGCTTGGCAGCCAATGGGCTTGGCAATTTGAATTTTTGCAACGGCACGATAAAGGCTCCAGACTATATACGTATTCTTTAAGTGAATCTACGTCCATCATTGCAGCGATTGTTTGGCAGAAAACGATATCTTTTCCAACAAGATAACGCAAGGCCTCATACGGCGAAGATAACAAAAACATGGCTACGTACAAAATGTGTCCCTGTTTTAGAGTGGCCAGCAGCAAGCCCGGATCTCTATCCTATAGAGAATATTTGGAGAATTCTTAAGAGGAATATGACCCAGCGTCGTCCCGCAATATACAACAGTTACAAGATTATCTGCGGCAGGAATGGGAAAAAATTTCTGCAGACACCTTAAGCCGTTTAGTGTCGTCCATACCTAAACGTCTTGCTGCGGTTATCCGCCGTAAAGGTGACGTCACCTCTTGATAATCGAACCGAACGAACATTTCTGACTTTAGTTGCGCTAGGAAATACACTTGCAACGTTTATCATAACTATCTGTTTTGTTGCAAACTAACACAAATGCTGTTACAATGTTGTTTTCAACGTATCAAATGTTAATAAAATGTTTCTTTTGCATAAACGTTTCTTTGTGTTTCTCAATTTCCTCATTTCAAGCTATTTCTCACGTGAACGAACTTCATTGACGTTGACGTTGTATTATGTTTAAAGCATTTTGGATGTACTGATCATTAGGATGTAGTGATCACTTTGGGGTTTTCCCAAAGTGATCATCACTACAAGCGGCGTCCACTGTATTGTAACTTTGTTAAAATAAATTGACTATTTGTACTTTTTAAAAAAATTGTTTTGAATGTTCAACAAATTTAAAGAATTAGGGGAAAAATTCATCACTGTGGAATTAATGCAGTCTTTCTGAGATTTAGTTCCTTTGTGCTAGAAACTGGATCTTTTCCTTATATCGAAATACGTTCGAGCAAAGAAAATAGCTGATGAAATAGCTTATAGAAAAATTAGTGCTTTTGAGTTTTTAAATGGTGTGTCAATTGTTGAAGAGAAAGTGAAAATTCTCAAACAACTCCAACTTTTGTCATTCTATTTATTTTGATACAAAATGGCACGAAGTGAATTTATTAATATACTCGTAGTAAAATTTAAACGTCTGAAGTAGGGGGAAAAATGGATTTCAGGTTAGTGAAAAAATTAAATTGATTCTTCTGCAATATGATTTAATTCACTCTAATTGAAGCTTAAGCGCATTTCCTATTCTACTGATAATTATTAATTAACTGTTGGCATTTAATTTATGCTATTGCATTTTTGTTTTATTTCTAATATTAGGTTGCAAGTGAAGCAATTGAAAATATCAAAACAGTTCAGAGTCTTACTCTTGAAGAACGATTTTACGAAAGATACGTTAGTAATCTGTTTAAACCTTTTATGTAAGTAGTTTTTATTAATGATTTTCTTTTGTTTTAATATTTGATTTAAAATTTACCAATCTTACTCGTTTAGTGTAGAAGTAATGATCCTAGTTTCATATCTCTAAATTCAGGATTCAGTTCCCCATCAAAAAGTTGGTTGGTTTTTGAGTTACCAAAGATCGTTCTCTTCCATGCCATGTGATTATAGAGAATGTTAAAGATCCGATTTGTATCCATTCGGCATTCTTTGGTTTCTTAGAAAAATTATTTTTTTTTGCACCATTTCACATCATGAGCATGTGGAACAATACTGCTGGTGTGTACATGGTTTGTGAAAATTATATAGTAAAGACACAGCCACCAATAGCTTTGGCAGCTAATGAATAATTGTTTTTTTCGAAAACACGAAGCGAACACTGTAACCCGGGCGGGGGGGGACTGGTTCCAAAATGAAAGTTACCAACAATTTCTGCAATTATTCAAAATAGCTACCACTAATATTTTAAAAATGTATTTCTGACTAAAAATATAATGGGGAAATTAGGAAGTGCCTTGTAAGCGTCTAGTGTCTGTTAAACGGTGAAAATGATGCGTTATTTTTAAAGAATATATAAAGATTACCAGTTTTCTAATTTGTGAATTTCATCCATGAAATTGTATTTCCAATTAACGATAATAAGATTGATTTATTGCAATTAAAAAGAGTTCTTGAAATCGTTTAGATAATGGATTGAGATGAAAAGCCCTCGATATGCTTGCAACTGGCCACTCTGCAGCGAATTTCGTTCAATGGTTTAGGAGTATTATGAATAGTGGTATCCGGGTTATGGAACCAGTTTCAATCTACAGGTACCATCACCAGAAAGGTCGGCCAAGAGACACCGGTCGCCAGTCTTTTTGGGCTCCACGAAACAGATAGTTTCATGGTTATTTCGACGGTTAAGTTGACGAATAAGATTAAGGAGGGGAGATAAATGCGAAGCCCCTGGTGCAATTTGCCCTGAGTACGCATTATCATATTTGCATGAAATGCATAATTCCATATAGAGATAATGTCTAGTCTGGGATAGTAACTTCCAGGGAAAATGTATACAAGCGTTTAGCAGAGCAGACATTTATACCCAGCAATCACTGGAGTACTTTCCTCTCAATACATTAAAAGAGACCCTGCCATTTTTGGGGACAGGGACACCATTCTTTGACATTGCATTTTTGGGTTCATGCCCTCTTTACTGATAAATCGAGATTCATTACACAGAATCATTCCCACCAAGTCATCATCTGGAGAAATATTGGGGCCCGCTATTATCTATCTAATAAAAGGGAAAGTAATAATATTGTAAACAGGTGAATCCATGTGTTGGAGGCATGTTGTATACCTCTGCATGTTTTTAATGTAGATACTGTGGCCACACAGTGCTGTAGAGATGAGATTCAAGAACCTTTTTTTCAGGGAGCTGTTAGAGACTACTTTCTTTTTATAGACCCTAACATGAGGCCATGCAGAGTACAGATTCTCAATTATTTTCTGGCTGAAGAGACAAATGGCATATGTCTCAAAAGTTTTACTATCAATTGTTAATTGCATGATTATGGAAGAATGGGTACTGGCAGACATCTTTACCATACAAATAGTTCCTAGTTTGAGATACTTTGTCAATTTATGGTATTCGTTTTTATGGTGCAGGTTATAAATTATATTTTCACATGTTCTCTTTTCTTCCCACTATATAAAGAGCATGTAGTCATCTCAGTATGGCAACTTTAAACAACTACAACACATGAGAAAATTATAACACTTATTTTCAAGCATGCATTCTTTCTTGTATGTTGCGATTTTGTATGTTAATTAAATTTATTTCTATAAAAAATTATGTAATAGTGCTCACACTGCATGTTCAAAAAAATTATTTTAGTTAATTTGATTAAAAATAAATAATACACAATGAAGAATAATTTCAAATATTGTCATCAGTATTTGTTAGTATATTTTGTAATTTTTTATTTAGGGAAAATAAAAAGAATGCTCGAGTTTATGCTCTTGCTTATGCTTTTTCTCAAGCTATCATGTTTTTCACATATGCTGCAGCTTTTCGCTTAGGAGCACTGTTAGTGGCTCGAAATGAGATGGAAGCAGTAGATGTTTACAGGTAAAACAAAGTTCTTTTAATGCAGATACTATTATGAGTATGTTTTTTATGATTATAGTTTCACTGCAAATGTCCTTAGTATTGCTTTACCTTCTTTTTATTTTTGTCATCACTGAAAAGCTGAATTTAAATGTAATGTAAAGCAATTTTTTCTCAGTCTCTCTCTATATATAACGCTAAGGTACGTGGCGGGAAAAAGGAGTTAATTTCCCGTTTGCCGATGGCAACGATCTGTTTGTTTACAAAACAAACCGGTAGCCTCCGCCATGTTAGGCATAACTTCATAAGAATAGCCAGCTACTGTATTCTCGAAAAAAATTAGTTTAATACGTAGAGTTCACAATATTTCCTGCAATTAATTAAACTTTGGATAAAAATTATTCAAATGAGATCAGAAATGAATGGAATGAGAAATAAACCAGATGGGCTTAGGCACATGATGGGCACAGAGCTCTCAGATCAACGTCAAAATAGTTTAGGTCAGCAAACAGAAAATCGTGTTTATTCACACACTGATATGACCATCATGGAACTTACTATTGTGAACACCTTTCCGTTATACGCACTGCGATATAAATGACAGTCGAAAATCACAAAAGACCCCGTTTCCTGCAACCCCTAGGTCCCAATAGCTTAGTTGTCAATGCATCAAGCTTCTAATCTAGTGATACGGGTTCGGTCTTTGACTGATAAACTTTTTCCCTGCGTGTTTTCACTCTATCATTACCTTCTTCTCCCTCCCATTATTCTCTCATCATTTTAGTATCACCTTAATAGTTTAATTGATTTATTTTTAATCCTTGAAAATTAAAAACTTTCAAAAAATCTTTAAACATTATTGTTTCTAAGACTCTTCATTAATAAATTATCTCATTTTGTATATGGATTAACTCAAAGGTATAATTTCCATTTTAATAAAGCCATATCTGTCAGATTTACGGGTGATGAGGCCTTTGGCCCCAATGTTTATTCGCCGAAAATGCATGTTGTGCATATAACAGAGCGCAGATGCTCTGCGCGGGATTAGCTAGTATATATGTTACCGCTAAAGTATGAAATCCGCTATTCTATAGAATACCTAGTTATTCTATAGAATAACTGATCAAGTCAGTTAAAGTGTTAAATAAACTTTTATTTTACACTTGAACTAGTTATTCTATAGAATAACGGTCCACGCATCGTTAAAGTGTAAAATAGCCGACATGATGCAGCCTGTTTGTTAGTCAGATTGGTTATTTGTATTTTCAGCATCTGAAGTGGGCGCCGGGCAAATTTTTTTAACTTTAAAAACATCCTACGGCTTCGCTAGTAGCGGGAGCCGGAACCTAGTAGCTTCGCTAGCTCATTGAATGTAAGGAATCTGCGTTTTTTAAATACTCACATGAAGTAGGAAAAATTGTGCTCGCGATGTCTGCGGCATCTGAAGTGGGCGCCGGGCAAATTTTTTTAACTTTAAAAACATCCTACGGCTTCGCTAGCAGCGGGAGATGGAACCTAGTAGCTTCGCTAGCTCATTGAATGTAAGGAATCTGCGTTTATAGTGGAATTTGTCCATAACTTCGTTCCTAATAGAGATACCGAGACAATTCCTGTATATTCTTGAACCCTCATTTTGTTGCGAAATTCGCCAAATTTGTCGCCAAGTTGCCGAAACAGTCGCCAAGTTTGTCGCCAAGGTCGACTGTCATTGACTTCCTTTCAATACGTATTCCTGTAAATCTCTCTTTCCAACTATAAGAATAATATGGCAAGAAATATGACATTACAGTTTTATGACACTGTTATAGTGGTTTTAATTTTCCATCGGTTATGGCTGATATGCAATCAAAAGTTATAAAAAAGCGGACTTGTTTTAATGTCAGAATGTTTATTTTACACTTTAACGGCCTGTCATTAGTTATTCTATAGAATACCTAGTTATTTCTTAGAATAACTAGGTAAAGTATGAAATAAATAATTTATTTTACACTTTAACTGACTTGATCAGTTAATCTACAGAATAACTAGTTATTCTATAGAATAACTGAATTATACGCTTTAACTTTAACGGTGACATATATATATATATATATAATGATTTCCTTGTTGCAGTCGTTAAATAAAAAACAGGCGGAGTTATTAAGTAATTTTCATTTATTATGGGAGAGTGGCAGGCATATGTGCATCTTAGTTGAAGTTTCAAGTAAAAAAGTGAACAGAAAATCCCTGTATTTCCTCAGGTAGGGATTTAACATATAGACACATGATCAAAGTGAAGGGAATAATAGCTATTTTTAGTAAATTACGTAAGTGTTTTAGGGGAAAAGTATGGCGGCAAGGAGATGCCTTCATGATTTTCTGTGGGCACATGAAAGCGATTAAAATATTCTTCTAGTAATAAATGTGCCAAACGCGAGATTTAATATACCTCCAGCGCGGGAAATAAAACGAAACTGGAGTTTAAGAAAAGTGATTTTGGAATACATTAAGACTTTAAAATATGTAATATTAGAATTTGAAATAAAATTAAGTGAGATTATTACATATATATATATAATATTTATTCACAGGTAAAACAACGTACAGATCAAACATCCATTTCAAGAATTTTAACTGATTACATAACTAAATTCAAATTAATCCAATAATCAAAATTATTAAATTAATGCCAAAAGTACTTATAGAAAGTTTTTGGATGTATCATATTAATTCTGTTACTATTAAGACTAAATTAATAATAGAAAAAGACAATCCATATATGGAGTTTTCAACAATTTAAGTGATCAGCTCGACTTTGGACGAACTTTGCATTTTAAAATCTTGATTTTATTTGTGCAAAACCATCAATGAGACTAGTTGTTGAAAACATAAAGGGTAAATTACCCTAAATATGTAGAAGAAAGAGGGAAAAGAGTCTTAACCCTAAATTACATACTATCAGAAAGATATCTAACATTTATTTAACAAACATAAAATATTGCACATTATTCTAAATTGCACTAATTCAATTAGTTCTACATTCTAAGATATAAATATATTAACAAGGAATTAATGAATGAAAGTGTGAGAAATTCATTTTTACCACCATTAATATATCTATCCATCAGCTATAAGCCACTCTTAGAGACCCAATACATAGTCCAAATAAAATATTCATATTCTTGAAAATTAATAATATGTCTTAAAATTTATTAAAATGTCATATGTAAGTTAAAATTCTAGAGAATAATTTACAAACCTAAATTTTTAAAAAATATACTAATTATTTAAGAATTTATATAGAACGCTTTTTTAGACGAACTATATTAAAAATAGTGGCGCCACCTATATTCAGGAAATGAATTATTTCAAACTTACATTGTAAACATAATCTTAGCAGTAAAATTCTTAGAAACACATCCCCTCATAGAGAAAAATAAATTGTTTTCCTAAATAAATATATATTTTTATTTTAAATAACTTAAGTATCTCCCATCAATATATGTAAATAAAAATGTTTTAGGGATTCCAAACAATATATCACTCTTTAAAAAATGTGTAATGTTTTTAATTCTATTATTGTTATCTGTAACAAGTCTATTATTTCTAATTATATAGTTAATTACTAAGTTTCTAAAAATAGACATGCTAAGAATGCTATTCCAGAAAGGAAATCTATTGATATCAAATTTAAATGCATTTCTTTTATCATATACTATATCAGTCTTAATTTTTCCATCTAAAATGTTTAATTCTAATTCAAGAAATTCTGGTGTTAATTCATTATTATTAGTCTTAATTAGTTTTAAATAATCAGGATAAATATTAATTTGTGGCTTATGTTCTAGATCTTTATTAAATACAATAAGATCATCAATAAATCTTAACATTAAATAAGAATTATTCGAAATGAAGTCCTTCTCATAAAAATGTAGATATAAATTAGCCAAAATATTACTAGCTGGTCCCCCTAGTGGCAGTCTCTTAATCTGATGGAAGAGTTTATAATTAAAAATAATACTGTTTTCTTTTAATACTAAATTAACAAGAGTTTTGTATTTATACATACTTAAATTCTGATTTAATCCAAAATGTTTTTACATCTTCACAAGAGTGTAGACCAAAAATTCTATATCCATACTATTAAAAAGATTTTCGAAATCATAAGTTTGTATATTGAAGACATCAACATCTTTAATTGCGTTAACTATTCCAACACTGATATTAATAATTATCGTATTATTTTGTTCTCTCAAATTATCTAAAGTTGCCTGCAGTTATTTTTGAAGTAATTTGCCCGATTTAGTAATATAAGAATTGCAGCCATTAGTGACACTTCTAAATTTAACAGGACTCTTGTGGAATTTAGGAGTAAGAAAAATATGAGGATATTTTAATTTTACACTTTGTATACCAAGTTTTTTATGCAATGCTAATATTCTATTGGAAATTTCTCTTTCACACTGACTCGACTCATTATAATCCTTACTATTATAAATGTGTTCACTTAGTAATTTTCTATAATAGTATTTACAAATAATTGCAAAATTACTAGGCACTTTGTCAATATAAACAATTACGAAGTCTTTTTGAAGTTCTTGAATTTTTTTTAATATCTATAAATCTAATTTCATTATGAGTTTTAAAGTTATTTTGAAAAAGATCATATACAGTTTTTTGCTTATATTCACTAAAAGCTTCTATTGGCAAATTAATTGCCATCTTTAAAATACATTTTTCAAAATTTTTTCTAATTTGCATTTTAATACTACCATTACTGTTTACAATTAACATACAATGTTTTGTACCTTTCTTCATTAAGTCTCTTAATTTATCATAACTAACAATATTTAAATCTCCTGTAACTACATGCCCATGATAATCATTTATGATATTGTTATATTCTTGACAGTTCCAATCGTCACTAACAATATTTTCTGTAATTTTGTTATAATTAAAAATCATTCTACATAATTGATTATTATATTTAAATGCATGCTTAATTATAATATTTTTTATTGGAAAGCAGTCAATGTATTTATATAGTATATTAGAAAAATTAAGTTTTTAATAAATAAATTTATAAATATCTTTAATAATATCCCAGCCATGGGAATTTTCTAGATTGCCCAAAATAAATTCTCTACTTGCTTTTATTTCTTTTTTATTAAGTTCAAACATGTATCTTTTAATCTTTTTAATATTAAAATCTCTGACAAAATTTGCACTTTTTATATCTCTGATATCTCTTTTATTTTTAACTTTTCTAGATTTACTTTGTGTATTCTCTAAATTGGGTGCATTTACTCTAGAAACATACTGAGAATCATTACTCTTGACAACCTGTAGAATATTTTTATTGTAATACAAAACATTAAGACCATTATGTATAAATAGTATTGTAATAATCAATAAAGTAATTCTCCCACTATAATCTAATTTTTAAATTAGTGATATTAATTTCAACATTTTCAAAACTATGTGCTTTAAAATGCCCAATTTCAATTTTATTGTGAATATTTTTATTGTAATCAAATTTTTTCGTGTCTGATCGATGTTAATTGTGTTGGAGGTCTGACCAATATAAATGAAATTACATGTTTTAAATTTCATCATGTAATATATATTAACAAAAGAAAGCATTAAAACCGTTAAAAAAACCCCAAATATAATAAAACAGAACATAACGCTGACATCCAGGACGCACCATCAGCAGGGAAATCCCGAACGAGTATATACTTATAATCGGTGTTTTCTAACACAAACTCTAGAAATAATGCTAAAAAGAGTGTTTCCCCGGAACACCAAACTAAAAAACAATATTTTGAAACAAAGAAATATCAAGCAAAAATGTCATGTCTATTGAAATAAAATACATGAGACCAAATTTTGAAACCAATAACATAAAACAAAAATGAAGAAAAAAAATGTCAATACTCACCTAAAAATCCATAAATTTATAAAAAAGATAGGAGTGGGATTTAGATGCAAAAGCATGCGTACATTAGAACGTTCGAAAGTGCTGACGTGTTCTAGGTTATGAAGGTTAACAGTTAACATCATGAGTTTCGGTTAATATTTTACTAGGGGTGAAAAGTCTTAAGAACCTTTTTAAGATTATCAATATGTAATAATAGACAAATAAAAATTAAAGTAGCTGTAAAATGTTATAGACTAAAGGTGGTAAATAAAGGAAGTTTATTTTTTTTATTATTATTTTGTAGTTATAAAACGCTATGAAATAAAGGTAAATATAGAGAATTGGGAATTTTATTGGAATTAAGATTGCTTTTATAAAGTTCAATTTACTTTTTCTTTGATTTTGAATTGTTACAAATATTTTTAATCCTTAGTAATTGATGTACTATTGTGTTTTTATAGATCTTAAATGAGATATTTGAATTCCCCCAAAAAGTTAAACCTATTAAAATTAAATTTAAATTCATTTCTTTTGTCATAAATGCTTAAGTTTAATTCGTTATGATAGTCAGTATCTAAATCAAGAAAAATAGCTTTAATATTATTATCGTTAGTTTTTGTTAATTTTAGTTTCTCAGGATCAATAACCCTACTAACTGTAGAAAAATCTTTAAAATTAAAAATTATTTCATCTACATATCTAAAAGCTGATTTTAAACTTAAAACTGTATTCTTTTCGTAATAATGAAGATATAGTTTTGCAATTAAAGAAGAAAAACAAGAACCTTGTAGAATTTCTTTAATCTGTAAGAAAATATTTTCGCCATTCGAGATGAAATTATTGAAAACGCAAAGATTAATAGTGCCTAACCAATATGCTTCTGTGCAATCTAACAAGTTTTTTAAGTCATAATAATATTGCATTAAAACCTCTTTTAATTTATTAAGTGGGATGCCAGTGAACAGGTCCTGAAAGTCATATGACTCAATATGAGTTATTTCTTTGTAAAATCAATCACTTTAGTATTATTTTTAATTATCCAAGTAAAATTTTCTTTTTCTGTAAAACTTAAAATATTATTTAGGTACTTAGAGAATATTTCTCCTGCTTTTTTCATGTAGGTATTTGTTCTGCAAGTGATATATCTGAACTTAATGGACTGTTTGTGGAATTTTGGATAGATTGTAATATATAGAAGGGTCATATTGTTTATGCAATTAATTCTTTTATTTAAAGCACAGATTTTTTTTCTGTACAGTAGTGCTATAAAATTTATATAATTTGAATGTTTCAGAGGTTTTTAGTTCCTTATCCAGGAATTCTAGATATGAACATAGTCACATTTAAGACAATAAATAGATAATTGTATATGAATTAAATCTAACAGTACTTGAAAATGGCAATCCAAGATTTGGAATTTCAACAATTAAAGTTGCTAGCTAGACTTTGGACTAGCTCGTCATGTTGAATCAGCGCTAACCATCCATGATGCCAATTGTTAAAAAACAGAAGGGTAAACAACCCTGAATTATAGCAATACTATAAGACAGAAAGAGCTAACATATATCTAAAATAAACATTAAAATATATTGCACGTTATCAAATTATAATAATAAATAAAAATAATATATATACACACACAAGTATAGATAATAAAACTTGTAGTTACTGCAAATGTATGAAATTGAATACTTTACAGTTGTGCTTGAAAAGTTTTTCAGTATTAAATATGAAAATATTTCTCTACTCTGATAATACCATACAAAGATTTTAAAGAAACAAGCATCATAGGTTGGAATTACCGAATAAGAAATAAAAAGCAAGTAAACTCTCGATAAAATAGAACTTCTCCCATATAAGGCATTAAACATTTTAATAGCTATTTAATTACATGAAAGAAAAGTAAAAACTTTACTGTAATTTGTATCGTACTATTTTAATTCACTATTCTCAAATTTTAGAGCTGGATAACTTTCAATTTGAACTTATATGAAATATGATATTTTTAGAAATAAATTTAAATCATTTATATAAAGTATAACTTTCTTTGGCTATGCACTTTTTTTGAAAAAAAAAAATTGCAAGATAACATTGCTTCTGTAATTATGCTTGTAGAATTCATATATGGTTATATTTTTTTCTGTAAGTTGCTTTAAGTTTTATATTAATTAAGTTTAGTTTTTGAAGCATTTATTAGTTAAGAATGTATAAATATTTACCATTTAAATGTCTGTGATATATGTGTGTAGAATTGTTATCCATTTTGAAGTTGCGAATTGTGGTTACTTACATTACACTCATTTAGGCTAATATGTTTGGAATTTTTGGTATTTGGAGTATTTGTGAGGGTGGAAAAAAGTCATCGAGTTTGTTTGAAATAGTCTAAACATGTAACTGCTTAGAGTTACAAGTGGTAAATGTTTAAAAAAAGAATTGATTTTCTTTATATTCAAACTATACTAATTTGTACATCTTTAAATTTCTGCACATCGTCTTTAATTGATATGTAAAATCACTTGAAATTATTGTAAGCAATGTGTATCAGAATAATTTCTTTTGAATATCTATCTTCCTAGAACTAATATACAGGGTGTCCACACTTATCATTGTCCAATAGCTAATTTATAAACCAGAGAGAGACATTTAGGTGATGGACAATGAAGGGAAGAATTATATTTTATGTTTATTGAGTCAATAAATATATTTCTGAAAAAGTTACAAATTCTAATTTTTTATATGATCCTCCAGTCCTATCTGTCATATTTATTAAAATATTCTTCACACACTAACATTTTAAACAAAAACAGTCCCACTCTTCTGTGACTAAAACTGACCAAGTTATTTAGCTTTGAATTTCATAATTTTAAACCAGTCAGTGGCCTCATCGAGCAATACTCATCAGGCAAGTGTTGTGCATTGATCGGTGGATCGTCTTCGAGGCGGCTATTGAAATGGTGTAATGTGGCCTAAGTCAGCAGTATTCAAAGCTCCGTAACTCGGTAACTTTTAGTATCAGAATAGTAAAACTTTTTTTGTTTGAAATGTTAGTGTGTGAAGAATATTTTACTAAAAATAACTGATAAGACCGGGGGACTGTATAAAAAATTAGAATTCGTAACTTTTTCAGAAATATATTCATTGACTCGAGAAACTTAAAATATAATTCTGTCTATTTAAAGCATTTTCCCAATTGGAACTGTATGTCTATCTCTTACGGTTTAGAAATTAGCTATTGGACCACAATACATGTGGACACCCTGTATATAAAATAAAGTTTTCAATCAATTTTTCATCGAGTTTAATTTAGATATGTTGATATGAAATGTCTACCTATTTATGTAGTTTACTCATAAATGTACAAGGTATTGTGATGGTGCTGTTAAACTAATACAATATTGAAGTTTTTAGTTATGATGGCAGATTTTTTCTGAAATTATTGTAGCATTTGAATTCTGGTAAGAAATAAACATTATTTGAATTTTCTTACAAAAATGAGGATTGTTTAGGCAGATTTTCATATTGAGTTTTTTCAAATTTGTTAATTTTGAGAGTAATTATAACAGTTTAACTTCTTATGTATTCATAATTTTACCACTTTTAGGGTCTTCTTTGCTATGGCATTTAGTGCTGTATCTGTGGGACAGTGGACATCATATCTTCCTGACTATGCTAAAGCAAAGTTATCTGCCGGACTTGTTTTTCATCTCATAAAGTTAGTTCCAAACATTGACAGTAGCTCTAAAGGAGGAATACGTCCAGTGAGTAAATTTCCATATGGATTAAAGAAATCTCAATATTTTTCTTTTATGCTTATCGATTAATATTTTCTTAAGATTATGTTTTTATAGATTTTGTCATTATTTCAAATAAGCATCAGTATAATTTTATTTTGTCCTTTGAATTTAACTATATGGAAAATAGTAATCTATCCATCCTTTTCTTACTAATGTAAAAATAATATCTGATACAGGGATTTTTCCTTATTTTTTTTATTGTTATGAAAATGTAAAATAACGTGTTGATCAGCTACATGTAAAATCACTTGTGGAAAATATTACATACAATAAATACATTCTTTGCAGCCAATCCATTTTTAATTAAATATCACCAAATTTAGAATAGCTGGGATATGTTACAAAGTTTAATAGCAGAGACTGTGGAAGCTAACTACAATAGAGCATCGATTATCCGAAACAATTGGCGACTGGGTATGTGGTGGAGTTCAGATAATCGATCATTTACGAAAAAAAATTACATGTCACAGGAGCAATATGAAACAAAGAAGTAGTGATATAAACTCAAAACTGCATATATTTTGTAATCACACGTCTTACAAATGCATACCTTACATGTAGTAGTATATTAAAGTATGCCGACAGTTTAAGGAAAGAAGTCCAAAATTTTCTTCTGCTTCACAGTTTTTTTGCCGCTAAATCTTGCACATCTTTTAAAGCCAGCCATTGGACAGCATCACATTTTCTTGTTGTGCTTATTACTTCATTGCTGTCTCAAGGCAGTGAAAAGCTTCCTCACTGTCTTTGCAGCATGGTCGTTGTCGCTAGGCTCTTCCTCATCATCACAAGGCCCTTGGTCGTATTTTTCAAATCCTGACTATTCTTTAATTAGCCCAGCCAGTTTTGAATTTTAATTTGCTGCCAGGAAGGCTTTTGGTTAACCGATGTTTTGGTTGATCAATTACTACTGTTAAATGTTCATCATTACTGAAATTGACATACTTTAGCATAACATATTAGCATTCATACAGTGTTGCAAATGGGAGATTTAATAAAGAAAAATTCATGACACTGAAATTATTAACAATTAAGTCCTAAAATTTTACTTGGAAAATTTGAAGAACCAATGCTGTAAAGCATTTGTTTTGTTTTGTTTATAAGAGTTAGTTTGTTCAGCATTATGCTGCATGGATAAAATATATTGTATATCAATAGAAATATAATGATGCCCAAGCACAATGCTCACAAGTTTTCAATTTTTTTTTTTTTGTATCGTGTGAAGAAACTGAAATATGCTTCTTGAATTGTTCTACAGTTATTTAATGATCTTATTAATGATTTATTATATAATATATATTAAGAAAATGGTCATTCATGACCAGCAATGAGTTTAGCTAATAGAAATTCCTCTTGAGTATTACTTCAATGTTACTTAGAAAGCTCTAAATTTTATGTTTTGGTAATTTCTTTTTGGCTGTAATTTGCAGGAGTTTTTTTAAAAATAAAAAAAATCCACTGCAGTCTGTTAAATGATTTTCAACTGCTGTGTTTTTATGAAAAAGTAATATTATATTTCTTAAAAAGATTGGTAACTTAATATAAGCCAATATTTTAGTCTTATCATTAAAAAATAGTTGTAACAAATTATCATCAGTAAAATTTCCTCATTTCATTAAGGAACAGAGATGTCCATATACCGATAATTTTTTAGCATTATTTTCTGCCATGGTCATATCAAGCTTATGTAATATAGATGATATCTTTTCTGCCCAGTATATATAAAAAATATTATTTGTTTAAAACTATACATGTTCTACATTCTTTCATACTGTCTATTTCGAATATTTTCATGTAAGTGGGATGAAGATGGGGCATAACTGTTGTTTTGAGTTGGCTTTTAAGTGGGAAAATTCTTGAAATGTTATCGAGAATGAAATTCTTAGCAATATGAAATCTTTGACTCTATTTGTTACTTGAATGATTGGTGTCAAGTGTAATTTGATACTTATCTCCGGTGAATTAGAAAGTTGTGAATACTTAAATATATACGCAATTAACCCTGCGTCTAATGAAACTGCTGCTTTTGAAGAATTGTTAATATTTTATTGCATTTTATAATTTCTATTCCCTATTTCATGTTTATCTTGAATATTTCTTTCTTAGACCCCTTTTATTATATGAAACACATTACAGTTAAAAATTCAGCATATTCCTGATTATAGTTCCAATGAATGTCTAGGTCATATAAATGTTTCTTTCAGTAGAAAAAAGCTTTTACCTAGATATTTGCACACTTCTTATGACAATATAATTTGTTTTTTTCCTCCAAATTTTTAAATGATCAGTGTTTAAGGATTTCAGTAAGAATGTAAGATGTTTTTAAAGTTACTAGTTTAAGGGGAAAATTAATGTATCACTTAGGCTATGTAAAAAACATGTTTTGTATGATTTTTTGTAACACTGTATCATGTATTTACTTGTTGTTCTAGAAAAGTAATCATTTTTTTTCTAGGAAGTGAAAGGAAAAATAGATTTCATTGATGTAAAATTTCGTTACCCAAGTCGTAGAAATGTGCAAGTTCTTCAAGGAATCAGTCTCACTATAAATCCTGGTCAAACAGTAGCGCTAGTAGGATCTAGTGGTTGTGGCAAAAGTACATTAATTGCTCTCCTTGAAAGATTTTATGATCCTGAAGGCGGACAAATTGTAAGTTTAATTTGTATCAAATGATGCTTTATACTTTATATTTTTTAGCATGAACCTTTTCTGCTCATAAACCAGGTCTCCGAGGAAGAAAAGAACTTCCATTATTATTAACAAATTATGCCTATAAATTTGTGCATTTTCCAATTTGCGAACTTTTATAACCCTTGAACCCATTTATTGATGTCTTTCTCATTTTATTGGCATAACTGAGTTAAGTCGGAATGTTTAGTAGTTTATGCTTTGCTGTTAAGTCCCCAATTTCTTTGTGTAATTTGTGCATAAAGTATACATATTCGAAAATATGTTATGCCCTGAAAAAAAAAACAGTGGTTTTATGTAGGAAATATTAAAATGGCAATGTTATATATGGGCAATATAGCCCATAATACAACTTTGGAACACATCGTTTATCCAGGAATTCTGATTGAGGCTAAATGTATTAGCAGTTTAATTAGTTTAGTTTAGTTATATAAATACGCTCCATTTTGAAACAACGCGAGGGCTATTTCAGGCTGCTTCTGAAACGCGGTCACATGACGAGGACAGCACCTGGGCCAATACCTCCATCTCCAAACTTCCACACCACATCAATGATAGGATTTTTGACTCTCGACGCCAGATTGCACTGGATCTTCATACACAGTAGTTTTCGAATCTGGAACCATCCATCCCCGAAGCCGACCCCTTAACACCAGGCCACTGCTGACACTCTTTTTTTAGAGGAAGTAACAAAGATTGAAATAATTATTAAATTTTATTTCTAAAAAATTAGATCCAGAAAATTCTTACATCCCAACTTTTATAACATATGAAACATGGCCACTCTTAATGTTACAAATATAGATTAATCTATCCGAAAAAATCATTGAAAATCTGTTCATGTTTTTGTTCTCATTCTGATTTTTATTATCAAGATATTTTTATTCTTTACTTTATCTGTTGTTTTTTAAAATTAAATGTAATTATTTATATAATTCTATTTACCTTGACTTGTTTTCTGTTTGTAATGATGGACTTTTGTAATTTATTTTTCACTCACTTTCTGGTGTACTAGAGCAGGGGTGGGAAATTACTAAATTTAGGCAGTTAGGCAAAAAGCCGCTCGAGCGGAACCTTTTACAGACAATTATATATTTCGCTGCAATTTGTAAGTAACTGGTGAGGCCGCATAAAAATCTGAAGAAAGCCGCACACGGCCTCAAGTTCCCCCATCCCTGTGCCAGAGTTCTATAATTTTGTAATGTGCTATCGATGACAATATACTATTTTAATATTTTCAGAACTTAAATATCAGTTGAACGATTAATTTAATTTCATTTTAATTCAATTACCCAAATTCTAATTCACATGAAAAATGGCCACTCCAGTTTTTACGAATACGGATGAATCTATCTCAAAAAAAAATCAGTGAGAAAATTTACTGTTTTTATTTTCTCCTTCATCTTGATTTCTTTTTTGTCTTTAATATTAACACTCGCGGGACCACGCGCCTTATATACGCAGTACTCTCTCAGAGCTACACTAGAATCCAGAAAACAAATATCACAAGTTTGAGTCCAAAAAAGATTACAAAAAATAGTGCTTTTGTAATTTTGTATGTTTCAAAGGTTGAATAAAGTTTCTATCCGCATTATAATGAGGTAAATAAAACGTATTTATTTAAAAATTCGCTTTAATTTTCCAAAATTCAGCGCTGTTGAGGCGGCAGAAGATATTAACCAATAATTCTAAAATTTTTTAAAGATGTTGTTGTTAATAAATAGTAACTTTTAAGCACTACTGCAAACTTATCAACTAAATCTGTGATTTTTTATTCATTTTTGAATTTTAACCATTTTTAGTCCAATTTTCTGCCCATTGAGGCGACAGAAGATATCAATTCAGAGTTGCAAGATTTTGCACACTTTTTCATGACGGGAGTTCGCAACTTTTCCGCACTACCGCAAAAAGATCTAATATATTCCGACTTTTTCGGCCCGCTCTACTACAGAGGTTAAGGCTACAACCAATTAATCCAATGCTTGCCTCTAAACGACATTTCTGGAGTGTGCTGTTGTCAAACATCTATTTCATCTGCTTACAAATGCTTTACTCCTTTGTGGCTTTACTATCTTTGCCTTTGTTGGAATTTGAGAGATTGACTTGTATTTTAACGATGCCTAGAAGAAAACATAACTCCGAATCTCGTAATACTCAAAGTTATATATTTTCAATTAAAATATTACTTATTTATTATTTCTTAGGAAACGCAGGTAAAAGATGACGTGTGATATTAACTGAAGAGATTTTTTAATCTAATTAAATAAGCTTTAGAATACTTTAAGAACCAATGAAAACATTTCCAAGCGATATTTGAAAAAAATAAGCAGGAAAAATAATGGTAAAGTAATTACACCATTGCCTAGCAACTGAGTATCATTAAATTTGCTTTATTTCAAAATCGTTTGCGTGTCAACTTTTTATTAAATTTTGAAAAATTAATAAAAAATCGAAGGAAAAATGTCACATATATAAAATTGGTATCATTAAAAAGGTAAAATTTTGAATTTTTAATGATGGTTTTTTGGGGGGAGGGGGATAATTTGCTCCAAACTTACAGCGGAAAAACGGTTTCGGTTAATTTTAAATTAACCGACTGTTTAATTAACTTTTGCGCTTTGAAAAGTTGACAGTAATCTTCCCCTTGTCTTAATTAATAAGTGTGCAAAGTTTGGTTGAAATCAGTGCTGTGGTTTAGGAGGAGATGTGGAACATACATACAAACTTACACACCCATAATCACTTTTATTCATATTAAGATAAATATTACCTGCCATAACTTCAGAGATGTGTGGAATACGAAAACATATTTTTGTTACGTAAGTATTCCACCTACCCTCCCGTAAGAAAATCTGACATTTAAAGTTTGATTTATTTAAGCGTGTACCAATTATTAAGCGTTTTAGGAATTTCATTGCAGAAAAGTGGGTTTTTTTATAGAATGTTTGTGATTATTTTTAAATGAACTATTTCACCTAACACAAAATTCTGAACTAGGAAAGCTAACTAATATTATTGATTTTAATTTGAATTCAGTTTGCTATTATTTTAGAAGCATTACTGTTATCGAAACATCCATTATTCAAATTTTCAGGTACACACTTGGAATTAACTCTTAGTTTGGAAAAAATGCAATCATCGAAGTATACGCGTTTGTTTTCACTAAGTTTCTAAAACTAGCTAAAAGAAATATATTTCATACAATTTTCCGACAGAAGGGGAAGTTAACGCTTTTGTCCGATCCTCCTTCTTTATAGCCAAAGGCAAAAAGCAGGACCCTCTCTTTTGTAATATAAGAATGTGAGGGGTCACTGCGGTATTTTTATGGGGGTAGGGAACACTTCAGTTCTTCTGAAGTGCCAGAAAGTACCATTTATTTCCTTTTTGGCAAGAAGGTTGTAAATTTGATGAAAACAATGACGTCACAACCTAGTAAGCATCAGCGCCATCTCTTAGGAAAAGACATTTTTTAAATTCTATGAAGCAAGCCTTAATAATGTTATATATAATTTTCTTTAAATAAACATTATACATAAAATTTCTTGAGTATTTTTTTCGGCATGGAACTCATTATCGTATTTTACATTCATTTATATGGGAAAAATTGTTTCGCTTAAGGAGAGTTTTGTATTACGAGTGAGATCCTGGAACGAATTATGCTCTTTAAGCGAGGTGCCACTGTATAGTCTAATAGATAGAATTGGAAGAAATTTAGTTGAGAAAAAGAATAATGTCCAGGGGTAAATAAACAAGTATTTTGTCGCCGTTAAATTCGAATTTGGAACACTTACTTAAATTAAAAATTTTCTACCAAGTTGATTTTGTGATTTGTTTCTTATTTCCTTTGAAATGTCTTCGGTTTTGAGCCCCTGCTACATTAAAATACGGGCAGTTTTTGTAATAAAGGAGTATAAGGTAATTAATTTTAAAAAATAGGGCGTTTTTTTTCTTATATGTTGATAAATTTTCTTGAAATGTTCTATAACTTAATCAACATATGCATGAATGACTATATTTATCATTATTTACTATTTTGCAGTTATTGGATGGATTTGATATAAAAACAATAAATTTGAAACATCTTAGGAGTCAAATGGCCCTTGTTAGTCAAGAACCAGTTTTATTCAATTGTACTATAAAGGAGAATATTATTTATGGGATTGAAGACAAAGTATCGAATTCAGACATTGAAGCTGCTGCTCGGATTGCTAATATACACGATTTCATCATAAAATTGCCACAGGTCAGTTTTTTCTATTTAAAGATATTTTTTATAAAAAATGTTAACTAATTTCTGTTTCAATAATAAGTTATTACTGCAACTGATATTGTATGTGTATAATATTTCATTTATGACTTTGTACAGGGTTATGACACTGTTGTTGGAGAAAGAGGAACTCAGCTTTCTGGTGGTCAGAAACAGCGTATAGCCATTGCTCGGGCTTTAATAAGACATCCCAAAATACTGTTGTTAGATGAAGCGACTTCTGCTCTTGATACAGAAAGTGAAAAAGTATGTACAGTTTCTTATTTCAGATGCCGATTTCCTTTCCCCTTTACCGATATCTTCAGATGTGATTTATTCAGCGCATTAAATTTGGAAGTTGTGAAGTTTAAATTCTTACGTTTTGTGAAAAATTGATAAATTCTGCTTGACAACTGATCTGTATTTGGAATTGTTACATCATATTTCAAACGATGTGATGAAGTGATTTCGAAGCAATTGAATTTTTACGCATATTTTATTTAATACTGAAATTAATTACTTACCAATTTGCTTCTATCTTTGTTTTTATATAACATCCTTTGCTATTTCGATTGACAAAGGTAGTCTAAGTTTTTACAAATAAAGAGATGATCATATTTCAGCACAATTGTTTTTTCCTATGTAGATAGTGATCATATTACAAATGATCTGGATTTTCCATCTATTTATGAAATCTACTTTTGAAATATTTGATTTTTTTTCCTCAGTCGTAAAAATAGCACCTGTGTTGCTTCAAAATGGGACGTAAATGTGACTAAACTAAATTAAACCCAACCAACCTTATGAAAAAAACAGCTGCATTATTTATTTCGCTTCATTCTGTTCTTTATTCTGCCTGTCAGTTAGCAGATTATTAAAATTCAATTAAATTATTAGTTATTCACATGTTTATATATGTGAACCAAAATACAGGGTGTCTGAATCAAATGCCCTAATTTGGAGAGATCACTATAATTAACAAAGTTAAAAAGCATGAGAAAAATGGAAAATTAGATAACAGTACTCACAAAGTTTTTATTAAAAAAATTCAGTGCACTTCCTCGTGGGCTGCCTTGTAGCCATGAGGAGTTCTAGCCATGTCCGCTGTAGCATTTCTGTAGTCACAATAGCAACAGTTATTGAGGCCGAAGGTCTTCAACATCACAGATCCCCTTTGAGTAGACTTTATCTTTGACGTAGCCCAAAACGAAAAAATCTTGTGGAGTGACGTCTGGAGATCTTAGTGGCCAGGCAATTGGGCTCGCGTCCTATCCATTGGTTAGGGAAAGTTGTATCCAAAAATGCTCGAACATCCATGCTCCAATGAGGAGCGGTCCCATCTTATTGGAAGATAACATTGGGTTGTAAATGCTGCATTTGGGTTATTGCATAAATTTGCAACGTATCCAAGTAAATGTTTGTCGTCACAGAAGTCTCGGCAAAGAAAAATGGTCCTGTGACTGTATCATGTGAAAGAGCGCACCACACATTGATTTTTGGACTGTTTCTTTCCACTTCCTGTCTGCATGGGGATTTTCTGAGCCTCAAATTCTGCAGTTGTGCTTATTCACTTTGTTGCTCACATGAAATGTTGCTTCATCTGAAAAAATGATGCGCTTTAGAAAATCGCGTTCATTTTTAATGCGAGATAACATCTCCACAGCAAATGCAACACACTACGGCCCATCATTTGGTTGCAGTTTCTGCACAATCTGCATTTTGTACGCATACAGCCTCAGTTTTTGATTAAGCACATTATGAATAGTTGATCGTGGCATAGATAATTCAGAAGCTGCCTTCCTGATCGACTTACGGCGGCTCCGAACGAAAGCTTGCCAAACATCTTCAACACGTGCATTAGAAAGTGAACACTGATTACCTCTGGATCTTTTCTGTATACTTCCAGTTTCGAGAAACGTTTTTGCCACTTTTTAATGCTCTTAGCATCGGGTGAATTTCTTTTATAAATTGTTCGAAACATTCGTTGCATTGTTATTACGGATTTGTGTTGTGCATACCAGAGAACAATTTGCGCCTTCTCTTGCAATGACGCCATTTTTTCGTTTGTTGGCTCACAAAAAGAGCACGTGTGTCTATCTCTAATAGATTTTTTTGATCGACTGTTCAAATTAGGGACATTTGATTGGAACATCCTGTAAATTTTTCAGATATCATAACAAAAGTATAATTACCCATTTTATTCTGTCAGGAAAATACTTGTCTTTTAAATAAATTGAAAGATAGAAGATGCAAGATGATTTTGTGCATATCTTACAAGTTCAGGATTTAACATACAATTTTTATAACAGTTTATATGTCTCAGATTATAAGTACTATCGTTATTGTTGATTCAGGATGCCAAATAAAAGAATGTACTATTTAAGACATTAGTCATATAAAATTTAATAGTTAGTTTTTCTTCCTCCTTGCATGCAACTATGAAAATCTTTATATGATTGATTTTTAGGTGAAAAACCTTTTGTAAAAGAACTGCTTAAAATAGAAATTTTCTGCTTCTTTTCTATAATACAGTTGAAAATATCTGAATCCTGTGTACCTTGCTCGCCGAATACCATTTGGTATCTTTTTATGTTATGTTCTTGTGTGATTAGTTCCTCATTATATACATCCATTTAGATGTGTACATTAAAATTTGTATGCGAGTAGATTAGAATGGTTAAATGTTAACTAATCTTGAAATGTTTCATTCTCATGAAGTTTCCCTAAAATGAATGTATTTTAGAGAAACTTCACGAGAAAGGAAATTATTAATAAGAAATGAGCTTGATTTCAGTTCAGTAAAAAGGAATTTCGAGTGGAATGTAATATAAATTTTTGTGCTTGCTTTTCTTTTCTTCATTTTGATGAAGAAATTAGCATTGTAATCTATTTTAATTCAGTTCGGTACATTAGTTTATATCATATGAATGTAGGGAACAAAGGAGAAATGATGGAGGAATTGAATTTTTAAAACGGATTTAATTTTAAAAAATTAAAGTAGAAGAAAAAATAAATGTTCAAGGGATTACAAGCAAAGGTACCTGCACGCATCTGCTGCGAATCATTATCTCGATACGAATGTTACACATGTACAGTCCGTCAAAAAAATATCCAAACACTTCTTATTTCTCGTTATCTATAAAAAGGAAATTATGTCATTCAATTTGGGAGTATCTCCTCTTTAAAAATATGCGAACTGCATTTCCATAAGGGGCCATCTACATATTTATATTTGAGTCGTCTTCAAATTTTCCAATGGCAACTCCCAATTTTTTATCTTTTAAATGCTTTTGTCAGATATGAAATTTGAGGTACATCAGTTCAAATTAACTGGACATATACAAGAAAAACGATTAAGGAGCTCTTTCAATATATGCAAACGTAAAAAATAGGTCACTCTGTTAAAACTTTTCATTTCAGCTGTTAACCACTTAACTAATTCATTTTCTCTACTGTCTAATTAGATGTCACTTTCTGTTTTAGGAATGTGTTATCGTATTGGTTCAATTAAGAGTCCATAGAACACTTGAGATGTTAATGAGTTATTCTTCATTTTTTGTGTCGAATTATAATGTCTACGAATGACGTAATTTCAGATTTTAAGTGTAAAAATGCCATAATTCGATGCACGAGTAAACTCGGGATAACTAGTTAAGTGGTTAATAGAGTAATGTTCTCTAAGAATATTTGGTGTTTTTCAAAGTTTACCGTTTGGGGCAATGAAATATTACTAAATAAGAATTCGAGTTACATGATTTTAAATTAAAACGCAATAAAAAATTACATATTTTTATATATTATTTTCTATATAATAATATAACATGTAAACAATACAAACTTTTATGTGCATAAATATATTCGTCATTAACTATTTAAAATTTAATAAGAAGTATAGCTGTCATTTCTAATCCATTGACCTGCTGCATTCGATGTGGCATAGAATCTACGACACTGCTAACGACATCTCAATCTATTATTTACTTTCTTACCTATAACGAAACCGTGAATGTGTTGATTTCAAGCTGGCGACTTATTTGTCTGTACGAGAAACCAGATTGATAAAGATAGATTATTTGGCCTTACATTGTCTATTTTACTAATATGCTACGAGAAGTAATCAAAAATTCTGAATAATTTCAATGATTAATATTAAAAAAAGCAATCTTAGACATAAAAACTTTTTGGTCAGCTGGGAAATGAAAGACAGATGCTTATTTTCTGAAATATTCTTTTATAAACTAAACAAAAAAAGTGTAATGTTTCTGAACGATATCAAATAATTTTTCACACACAAAAAAAAGTTTCCACCAAACGATATTTAAAGTCATTTGTAAGAATTTTTTATACTTAATCGCTTTCTACCAGTAATTTTCTTAAATTAAAACTATTAATTTATCGAAACATTTTAAGCTTTTATTTCATTTTTTTAAAAAAAAGGTCTCATAACACTGTATTATCCACACAAGGAATTACTATACTATTTCATTGAATAATATTTTATTTATTCATACATTTAATATATAAATTCATACTTTATATACAGAATTTTGCTTCTTTGTATTTTTTATCAATTTGAGATCTTACAAAACATTTCTACACCCATAAATTTCAATACTACATTACTAATTAAATACTACATTTCTACCCTTTCATTTTAGTGGTTTAAAGTAATGCTTCTTGAAATGCAAGATGAGTAGAATCTGTTATTCAAATTTACACTTATTTTAAAAGAAAATTTTTCTTAATCTAAAGCGACATCGGAAGACATGCTTTGTTCAGAGAATTTTTTTCCTGTCAGCGAGTCTTTTTGTAAAGTTGAGATGCCCCTTTAAGAAAGCGAAAATCAGGCTGTTCTGAACGCTTTTGGTTATTGCTGAATACCTTAAAAACTACTTGACGGAAATGGTTGAAGTTTTGAACAATGAGGTTTTAGGCCATGCTGCTTTGATTGGCATCAAAATTTTTTGTGTTTCCATAAAAAATTTAATTTAAAAATTATTTTATTTTTTAAAAAAATATGCATAAATTTTATAACTTTTGTCTTCTTTATCAAGTATTTTAATATAAAAAAGAATTATTGTTAAAGATTCATTGTACTTTGAAATATATTGAAAAAATGGACATGGTCATTTAACATTAGGAATTCCAAATTTCAATTATTCAAAACTCATCAACCGTTTACTCAAAATTACAAAATGTTACATGTATTCGAGCTAATTTAATCTGGAGAATCTTAATACGTACTCAAAATTAGGTGTTGCCATTTGAAAAATTGAGTTTGTGTAAATCTAAATATGACGATCCCCTTGCATGAAAAAATATTATTACACTTATAGAGGACACGGCGGCAGACATTTACAGTTTTATTGGGCGATTATTAGTGTCGGAATAAAGAGCAGCGTTCGGATACTTTTTTGACGGACTGCGCATGAATTTTTTTTATAGAAATACAAAGTTCATGTTTCAGTTCGTAAATGCGTGGAGCGCCTCCTGGTGGTGATTGGGCAGGATGCCACATAAATGTATGGAGACTGAGCCAATACTTTTTGAAATCTGAAGTAGCTATTCAGATATGCATAAAAGATATAAATACAATATAAAATTTAAGCTCTGTTTTAAATATATAAATTGTTATGTTTCAAGTAAATATATATCTTGCTTTGTAATTAGCGTTTTTTACTCGGTATTTCATTCGTACATAAAAATGCTATGTATTCATGCTAGTGTTTCTTTACAGGCTGTTCAAGATGCTCTTGATCAAGCCAGACAAGGAAGGACATGTTTAGTTATTGCTCATAGGCTTTCTACAGTACAAAATGCAGATTATATTGCTGTTATTGATAGTGGCAAAATTGTTGAGAAAGGAACCCACCAAGAGCTTGTGAATAAAAAAGGAATATATTATAAACTTATTAAAAAACAGTATAAATGATTAATAGGTCTGAACTACTTATGAATGTTTTGATTGTTATTTATTGTTTTGTGTTTTGTTAAATGTTTCTGTCTCTTAATTTTTTGTACCACTTTTTCATGAGAAAATGTCATAATTTCATCTTATCAAAACAAAATTAACTGTATATGCTTGTTTCATGAAATAATCTTTTACGTTTTGTAATAAGTTTCAATTCTTCATTTGTTGCAAGTTCAGATACCATTAAATACACCTTTTTTTCACAACAGCATAATCATATGGGCCAATCTCACGAAAAGGTTCTTTTTACAGTTCTGTGGCGATATGAATTAGAAAGTGGAACTAATGTCCTAATATTTTTGTTCATATGTATAATTTAAATTTTAAGAAAGCTATTCAATACGTTTCTAATAAAATAGTTTCACTATTTAACTCATTTTTCGATGTATATAGGACATTTCATGTCTAGGAAGTCCCCTCCGTGGACATTCCTAGACATGAAATTCAAAATAATTTTTACAAAATCTCGAGTAATTTTTTTTTTAAATTCATTTTTTTTCAGTATTAACTAGTTTAAAGTCTCTAGTTAACGTCTAAACAAACTTTTTTTTAAAAAAATTATTTTTATTTAGTAATTAATTTTTACACTTTGACCCTAGTAAAATAAGTCTATACGTGGACAAAGAAAATAAATAAAAAAAAATATAAATGGCAGCTCATGTCAAATCATCAAAAAGGAATTTATAAGAGAGGCAGACAATTTGTTCTTTAAGGAAAAATTTTCGTTCTATTGCGAATTTATTGATTATATTCCAATTTATTAGTTCCATTTAGAGCTTGTCAAGTTCTCAGCATCTACTCCGTGGACATCATAAATAAGTTTTAAAAAATCTAATTTATAATTAAAATTCAAAATTTTGATAGGTTTAGTATCGAATTTAATAGAAATAAGTGTACCACTTTAGTCACCTAAAAACCAAAGCACTTAAAAGTTCAAAACTTAGTTTTTGTCTCCTCTGTAGACACAGCATGTCCACAGAGAGGATGGCATTGTCAATGAAAGAGACGAAATCTCAAAAATAATGATACAGTTAGATAAATTAAAATAATATCAATTAAAAAGTTTTTTGGTAGAAATTTTTTTATGAAATTTAGCGATTTTCCTTTGTATTTTTTAAATTCAGATTGTATTCTCGAAAAGAATTAAGCTAAACAATTCATATAGAATATTTATAATATTAAAGCTTTTATAATCTATAAAAAACATTTTAATAGCAAAATTTATTTTTAGAAAAACAGGGAATATCAAAAAATAAAAAGACAAAGCAGTCAGATGCTCAAATTCAGAAGAGAAGAGAGTAGAAAAAACTTAGATTGTTTATTAATAAATATACTAGGTTAAGGAATATCATATCCTTGATTACTTTCATGCAAAATGTTGACTTTCATTTATTTGAAATTGTTTGTAAATATTATTTAACTAATGTACATTCATTTAAAAAGTGCTATTTTTTTAATGTTAAGTTTTCTTACACTGATTTTTAATAACTAATTTCATTGTTTAATTATAAGAAATAAACCTGTACCAAATCTGCCCAATAATTAATCAATTATGCTTTCGTTTAAAATATAAAAGTACCGTTGACTATCATGTCTCCTTCGTAGACAGGTCAAAAATTTTAAAACTAAAAAAACAAAGAAATAAAATAAACAAGAGAACTTGAACACTAATACAAGATTATTTATTAAGTTTAAATGGAAACATTCATGCAATTTTTAAGATTTTTTACATACTTTTGTAAAATATTTTTTTTTAGCTATTTGTACTTTTTTCGTGAGAATGACTGAATATACTCATTGATGACTTTTAAACTCATGCAAGTTATTTTGATCTCATATTCCTTTTTAAGCTTTGTTGGTTTTCAAATCAGCTGGTGTTAGTATTGTTTTTTAAAAAAATACAGGAGCTGGATCTCATCATTCTATTGTTAACAATTTTAAGAATTCTGAAATTTGAAACAATAGTTTATTTCTTATTAAATAGCTTGTTTCTTATTGAATGTCAAATTTCTGGTCAAATTTTTACTCATGAAAAACTGAAAATAAAGCTTCTTTAAATACTTGGGGCGAATTATTTACTTGGTTTTTAAAAGTATATCTAACCATCATTAAAACACTTGAATGCTGTTTGAAAATGCCTTCCTGCCTATGGAAACACAAAATATTTGCTACTTTGGCAAAATATTTGCATTATATATTACAAAATATTTGTTTGTTTGCTTAGGCAGGAATATTTATAAAATTACATTCTTTATTTTTTAAAAACTAATGTAGTGTTAACCGAACTGAAAGGGAAGAGAGGCGTTTCAGATAACGATTTTTTCGGTTAAGCCATGAACATTTAACGCTATTTTGTATATAATTACAGTATGTAATTCTGAAATGTTTTTAGTGTAAAATGAATTCAAAACTTTATGTTCTTTATTAAAGTTAACCCTCCTTCGTGTGCAATATTCGCACTGGTGAGTTTGGGCGCAGTGTGTCTGACAGGCACAGTTAAACAATAGCGTAATTAATATTAATTAATACACATTAATTTAATTTTAGCATTCTAAAATTAATCACTGACCTTCTTGGGGAGGCTTAAAATAAAAATGTAGGAATATCGTTGCAAAAAAAGTCTCACCTTTGTGATTATTTCCATGCACTACAGTACTTGTTTTTTGGATTTGAGATTTCAAAGGCATTTTGGATAATCCGGATTTCGGTTAACCGGAGTTTTACTGTATTTACAAATTTATCTCAATATTCCATGGAAATATATGAAACTCTTGTTTATTAAAATTTTAAGTATGACAATTATACATCTTATTTTGATGTATTCAGAGTATCATTTAGAAGACATCTATATGCCAGAAACTTCGCTATCTTGTATACGAAAAATGAGTTTTAATTTATAAATCAAAAATTAAATTTTTAATATTCATTCCCTAAAAGTTTAATCAGTAATTCAGTACAACATGCTGTTGCTGAATTTTCGGTACACATTTGGACCTTTCAAATACGAAAGTGGCCCTTAAATGGAATTAAATAAATATGTGAGCAATGATAATAATGATTATTTGATAAAACATAGTGGATGTTATCATGTCTTAATAAGAGATAAAGTGATACAAAATATAGGATATCTCCTCTGTACTAAGATGGAGTATAATCTTTATTAAGATCTGTTTAAAATGCCTTGAGCTCCTAGCTTGCTTACTAGAGACTGTAAATCTCCAGACACACCCCCCAGGTATCCAATCCATATTGTTCTGCACATTGTGCTTTGGTGCAAACTATGCCTTCCTGTCAAATTTATGAAATGTGCAATATTTATACAAGACATTATTTTTGTGGAGATACAAAAATAATTTCCGTAGATTTAAAAAGATACCTCTTAAATATTCTTTCTATGAAGCAACAACACAGGTACTGGCAGGGTTGGTGCAAGGGTCCAGTTCCCCATTATTAATATGTATGTGCATATTCACTTGCAGAGCCAAGCATAACATAGCTGAATGTAAACAAATCTCTCTTAGTAATAAAGATGAATGTCTGTTGGTCGTCTACAGAACAGACAGTTGAACCTAGAGTTACCAAATTAGGTATAGGTATACTTTGGAGGGTGGGAACATGCACCTCGGAGCCATTTTTTTTTTTCAATTTTTCATTCACATTTTAATTATTTTAAAATTAAGCAAATTTTGACCGTTTTCAGCCATATTTTCGTGAATAACTTCCGAAAGAACTATCGCATGAAAATGATTTTCATACCACTTTAAAGCGCAAACCATTATCTTTCCAATGATATTAGTATGAATACTTACTTTTAATAATTACTTTTAATTTTACAAGGTTTTAGATTGTCATTAACTGCGGTCAAGGAGACCGTTTCTCTTTTCGACCAAAGGTAGGGAGCAAACCTTTCTTCTCTCTGAGCCCGGCTATAGAGTGAATTGGGTTGCCTCAGAGCCCTTAGTGGAATTATCCTGTCGTTCAGCGCAATTCCAAGAGGGGGGACCCACTAAGCGATCATTTATCAACAATGAAAGGGCAGCCAGCCATTGTTGGTCATTTGCGGTTAGAAGGAAAGGATTTAAAAAACTCGTCTCGCAATCAATAGGAAAATAGCGGTTGAAGCAACAAGGAATGATTTTCTGAATTAAGTATAAAACCTTTTAATGATAAAGGCGATATTTTAGATTCATTACAATTGATTAATTTCTGTCTAAATTTTTATGTACACTTCTTGCGTAATGCAGAAAAAATTATCCAAACATAATTACATTCTAAATGTATTACACAAAATGATTGACTAAAGTGTTGTCATAAAATGCAGATCAATACTTTTTACAGGTCATCAGTAATGCGGTTTGCAATACGATTAAGAGAGCTTTTTTGTTTATAAGGAATAAGAAAGTGAAGTCGGATACGAAAAGAACTCGGGTTAAATGTCTATCGCAATTTGATGTTAAAAATTACTTTGTTAAGGGAACCAGGAATATAAAATTACGCATAAGAGATTCATTTGAAATTATATTCCTGGCGAACAAACTGGTCGCCGAAGGGAGCTAGTTTGATATAAAAAATTATCGACTTTTTAAATTAACAAAACAGTGTTTAATTTGCACTAATCTCCAACGAATTAGAAATTTTCGGTTTCCTACATGGCTACCGACAAACTACGGGCAGTTTCGCCCAATAGACAAGTTCCCCTAAATTTCATTTTGTATGCAATAAAATGTAAAACGAAATGCCATAGCATTTTTTTTTTGTTTCCAGTCACGCTTTTATAGTATGAAAATATTTGATACAAAAAGAAAGTTTGAAAACAGTGGAATAATAATTTGAGCTCACATTTTCAAAATGGATATAAAAGTCTACTCTTTGTTGACTTAAAGCAGGAATACCCCCTTTCCCTCAATTGTTTACCACGAAAGAAATAGCAGAATTCGTCCATTAAGGCTGAGGCTATTCAATGTTATAGTATATCTTTACATGCCTTCAAACAGCACAGAATTGTTAATGAAGAGTCTTGCCATTGCCTTACCCTTCTCCACAACGATTTAACTAAGATCAAATAAGCTTCCCCAGAAAGATCTCTCCATTCTAAGAAAAGGCGCCAGTTTGTGAACTCCCCTTTTGACAGATGTTGAAATTACATGATTTCCCCTGTCTCTCCGCTAGAATGATTTTAGATGGTTCTTAGAATTTTATTTGTTTTGCTTTAGATGGTGGAGATACACTATATGATCAAAAGTATCCGGACACTTTCGGATTTGCACATTTTTTTCGAATTTCTCTACAAAGGCTGGAAGAACTGCACTTGTACTTCGACCATGTGATGAATAGACTTTAACTCACATTTTTCAGTGAAGATTGGGTCACAAGGGCATTTAGGGTCCGACTAGAAATCGATGAAGACGAAAAGGGATTTCGACGCACCCCATTTCTCAGAGCGGTGATAATGATTTGCAAATTTCCTCAATGTTTTTGCTTAATATGCTCATCGCTTACATGCATTTTCGTAAAAATAGAAAGTATATTCTGGAAGATGTAAAGGTTTTCTTTAAAAATCCGAAATTTTCTAGGGTGTTTTTTGCTTATAACAGGCAGAGTTTTCAACCAAATTGTACGAAACTTAACAAGATGAGTAATACTGATGTGATACTGAGTAGATGAGTGTTTCTAGATGTGAAATGGGCTGCTGAATGCAGCGGTACCATCACTGTTTCGGTATTTTAATTAGGTGCCGAGATATTCGCGTTTATTCGTTTTCTGCGCTCAATCTTAAAGCGCATATTTTCGGACATGGCGATTTTTAAGGAAAATATGCTTCGATAGAATTTGATTGAGTGTTTCTAGATGTTAAATGGGCTGCTGAATGCAGCGGTACCATCGCCGTGTCGGTATTTTAATGGAGAATGAAGGCTTATTCACAAATGTGTGTGCAGAAAACACGTAGCACAGGTAACAGGAAACAATAGATCTTGCACAGATTAGCAACGTAAACAGACAACAATTCAGGTAATAACAGTTCAGCACTTTGAGGTTTAGCAAATCACTAATAACGACAATAACAGCACTTTCAATAGCGCTCAGCTCACCGACTTTCACTGCAGACGAAACTCGAAAGTCGTTCCAGTGGATCAACACACTCTCCCTAATCCAAACGGGGTCCTTATATACTCTTTCTGACAGGCCGTGACGTCACATGGAGTTTTCTCGTATATTCAAGCGTATTTCCTTTCCTAATAGAGATATCGAGAAAAGGGTCGCATTTTCTGGAATCATCGATTTGTCGCCAATGTCAGGGGTCCCGGAACGGCCGCTGCCCGTCACTCCATGCTTAAACCTTGTAAAACTCTCTTCCCAACCATAAGACTAACATTGCTGGGAAGCGACTTTTCATGTTCGTAACAATATTATATCTGTACCATTTTGTATATTATTGCATAGCATTATGCATGTTATCATTGTCATTTTGCAATTGTATTAAAGTTAAAAAATTATTATATTATATGTTTTTATGTTTGCTAAAAGGGAAAGATGTTATATATGTGGCAACACTTAGTGTTGAGGTTTTGGTTACAGGCATCAGGCAACCAAGAGCACGAGACATGTTTACTGATGATTCATGCTGGAGCTGAGTGATACTAGATGCTCTTAAGATATGTTATAAAAGTGAGAATGTACAATAAAACAAGTATTGGAACTAAAAATTTTGATTCATAAACAGAATTAAAATGTTTTGCAGTCGATGATTTAGGCCAGGGGTTCTCGACCTTTTTTCCCCTCACGTACCCCTTGATTAATCTTTTAATTTTCGCGTCCCCCTTCCTGTCCACCCCCGACCCCCCATTCATCTGTCTATGCACAGAAGTTTTTATCTATAATGTTAAGGGCTTAGCAGTGGTGTAGTCGCAAAATAATCACTACCCGAAAGCTCCAACCTGGGTGACCAAAATCGCGCTGTTTTAAAGACGTTCTCACCATTTTTTTTATCATTTATTTCTCTTGGAAAAAAGCAGTGCCGGAACGCCGTTCCGGCTCCACTGCACCCCTGGGGGCTTAGGTAAGCTTAAGAGTCAAATAACGCGAATTAATGGCATTTGCAGAAGTTATTTTTAATTTATATTTTATTCCAACTTTAAAATAGTGTTACTTAAACGGAAAAACAAATAAAAACAGTATTGTAATAAGGATCACATTAACTTATGAGGTTAGCTAAAAATTACACTTCGTAATAATCAGTTATTCAAGTGCAAGAAAATTTCAATGCAATCGTTGAGCTTGTTTCGGAGCTCAGTTTTATAAAATTGGCTTCAAATGAAGAAAGATATAATCTCATGTCTGGAGCTGCGTCAAGCTTATTTTGATATTTATTCTTAATATATGTATAAGACGAGAATGCTCTTTCCACAAGTTCTATGTTCGTGAAAGGTATTAAACCAATATGGTAAAAGTAAAGTTTACGGCGCATAACTGTTCCTCCCTACTAAGGATCGACAACTTTTTGCCACCAAGAGCAAGATAGCTTGTCGATGTGAGAACATTTGTTTTGGGTGTGAAGTGAGCATTTTATTGATGTCTTGTGGACGCAATTCCTGCGGCATCTCAAGTGGGTTCCGGGCAAATTTTTTAAACAAAAAAAAAAAAAAAACATCAGCGGCTTCGCTATCAGCAAAGCGGGAAAATAGTAGCTTCGCTTTTTCATTGAATGTTATGAATCTAGGTTTTTAAAAAAAATTCCAAAAACGAGAATTTTAATTCCAAACGAAGTATTATTCAAATTCGAAGAAATCGACCAATGAAATCGTAGATAGCACATACCTGACCAATAAAATCGCAACGCTGAAGAGCGAAATAAAAATATAGCGATGCCTACGCGAATAAGACACGAATAGGAACATTCCTGGCCAACGAAAACAAATGTTCTGACGTCATCAATCAGTCTTCTGCTTGGCGGCAAGAAATTGGCGAGCTAAAGCGGAGAGAAAGGGACTTTGCACCGTAAACTTTACTTTAACCTTAAAGGGTAACGTATGTTATTGCTTTGACACCGAGTTCTTGATACTCTTCTTTCACTGCTACCCAGAAGTCAATCAAATTTCTTTTTTTAAAATTCAGATTCTAATGAAGAGTCAGTGGAAAGTTCAATTAATTTTTCTTTTTCAGAAATTGTTAATTTTTCAGCTTTTTGAAAACACGCTTCGTTGAATGGATTTAAAATCCACATATCTGCACATCACTGCGGTTCGGAAAATGTTGTCTGAATGACAACTTAAGGCCTTTTAAATGTGCTATTATACTAGTTTACTTATTTTGTTAATTTAAGTTCGTTCTCGGATAAAAAGCTGTGAAGTGTCTCAAAAACTTCATACAGGATTCCCAAAAATTCAGCTTCTTAATCATAGACTCAATTTTGTCAGTTACCTTAAAAATGGTTATGGAATGGTTCTGCAATCTTAAATTAAGTTTATTTATTTCTGAAAAAATGTCAGATAAATACGCAAGCTGCTGCAACCATTCACTTTCATAAAATTTAGAGCTCAACGTAAAAGGGTGGCTTCAAAAAACATATGAACTTCATGTCTCAGTTCAAACAATCTTCCTCGCGAAAGCCACTTCTGTGTGCTAAAGTAACGTAGTATGTAGGCTGCCCATGTCTCCACACAAAGATTTGAACAATCGGGTGTTAGTTGAATTAGCTGCTAAATGGCGCATCAGTAAAGATGTTTTTATGCTGCCATTTCATAATATCTCTCCACAAACAACGCAGAGTGGTTTTGGACAATCTTCATCACTCGTGACGGAAAATCCATATTTTAAGTATTCGTTAGAATATTTTTTCTGATGTTTTGAGGCGCACTGATGTTTTCAGTTGTTTTTTGAAAAACAAAATCAATTTTGTTTCTTACCTGAACAGGCCAATCAGTCGGCCTTTGCACTTCACGATTGTAATCTCGGTGATTCCCAGTTATCTCCATAGCTGCCAAATCGGTGGTTCGAGTTTCAGTTCTAGATGTCGATCTCTTAAGAGTTCCAGTTTTCAACCACTTGTCCATTTTGAGAAATCAAACATATCAAACTGAAGTCACTCTAAAGATAAGCACTTCAAATTGAGCAAACACCAGTTTTGTGCCACAAAACAAACCAAACCAATCAAATTGAGCACCCATAAAAACTCAAAGCTTGATTTATAAGAACAGTCATTTATTATGCATCCCAAACGAGCAATTAATGATGTCTGCGTTTAATCATGCTTTTAATAAAACGTCAAAACAAGAATCTTTGAGAGGATTCCGAATTGTTCTCGATAAGCCTTAGCTAGAAGAACAAAAATAAAAAGCATACCACACTGGCTCCTAGTGAAGCTACAGCTTTTGCGAGCACACTGATGATTTATGCATAATCGGGGCTGGTGAAGACAAAATATCAATCATTTACCAGGTTTTCTTTTTTCTTATTTTGAGCGTAGGTTAGACTAGCACAACTTTCACTTTTACTTTTCACACGAACTTGGGAAAATTACAGAGAAAAAGAAAAACAAAATACTGTAACTTTTTTAATCCTTTATATTTTCTTGTGTCCGCCATTACCGACTTTGATTTCTCGTAACCCTAGGGGTACGCGTACCACAGGTTGAGAATCTCTGTTTTAGGCCCTTGCATTCACCTGTTACAAAGTCGTTAAGCAGAAAATATGAAATTTCACGAAGATTTTTTTTTTACTTTGATCATGCATAATTCTAATTTAAATTACAATTATAGCTAATTATGAAGTTCATATTTAGGCACTTGCAACCTACAAATTGTTTGCAGCAGACGTTTTCACCTTATAATCAAGCAAAATTACTGTCTTATGAAAGGCACAACTAAATATATCTAGAAAAAAAAATAGAAACGATCTGAATTATTCATCTACGTACAAAATACATCCCATGACAAATATAATTCTAAAATATAAATTATCATGTTCTTATAAAAGTACGCACAAGAAAATAACTGTAGCACCCATAAGTTGTAAAAATTATATAAAGGTGAAATTCTATGAAAAATATCCGAGATATATAACGTAAAAAAGAAATATATCTGAGTTATATAATATTTTAGACATTAAAATCCCGCATTATTCAAATGGTACTGTACTGTAAAATACTGTAATTGCATATTTAAGCTAATTAGAACACGTAAATGAATAACAGAATTCAGTAGCTACAGATGCTTTACTCTTAAAATAAGGAAAATTGCCATTTTCTTATGAAATGCGCAATTAAAAACATTATAGCTTTATAAGTTATGTAAAACCTCTAAATAACTCATGTACACATAATACACATTGAGTGATAAATCTAATCCTGAAATAAAAATCATCTTATGCTGAAAATCATACAAAGAGATAATCTAAAATTCCATGAGCTGTAAAATCATTTACTACTTTTTTCATAACTTGAATGTAGAGTAAAATTCCTTACAAAAATTTTCTGAGAAATAAGATATTTTTCAATACAGGAAAACACAATGCAAAGATTTTATTAAACAACGAAATGGATTTAATTTCACAGATAGGTTTTTGTACTATTGAAAACCAAATTTTTTTCAAAAAAAAAAAAATGAAAAATTTGATAAAAGTGGGGGAAACAGCGCATTAATTAAATTATATCAATGAAAAGATAGTATTTGAATTTTAAGATGGTGTAAAAATTTTGAAATTGATCTCCAAAAAGCACCAAAATTTTGCTCATTTTGTAATTAAAATTTCGAAAAAATCGCTCCGAGGTACAAATTCCCACTCTCCAAAGTGCCGAAGTTGATATCTCTAGGTCAGACGATCTGATTTGTAGAGCGCAGACAGAAACCTATGTTCGGTTTTAATAATAGTACAGATAGCTTTACAATGAGCATTATATTCTGAAAACTCTCATCTGAGAGGATTTTAAGGGCATATCCTAAAAATGATTGAAAAGCAAATTTTGTAAAATCGTTTCAAAACATTTTAATGAAATTTTGCTAAACTTCCGCAGAAAATATTATACATTCCAACTTTCACCACTTGAAAAGAGCTCAAATTAGAAATAGATCTTTTAAGAAACTTTTTAGTTATGTAGTATTTTAGAGGACCTTTTTCCTTTCAAATGGTATGTTTTGTTCAAATATGCAATGGACGGAACTACAATAATGGTAAGTAGTTACAGATTTTTTTTTTGTTGTTCCTGCACCTACAAGCTTTTGATGTTATTAGCACACTATTAATTGAAAATAAATGCAAAGTGTCAGTGTCAATGCGAGGGCAAGTGTAGACTAGAGTGTGATTTGATTTTGTCGTCAACAGTGTCTTAGAGAAAGTCGATGGCGCACGAGACATATTTAATTTCAAAAAATAACACACAGTGAGGGTAGGAAGTATTCATACAGTAATAGTACAGCAACCTCAGAGGTAAACTATCGTCCGATGTTGCCAATTTTGATGTTTTTTCGTTTTAGCATCCAAAATTAGATTGAAGCCACACATAACACTGGTCAACACTGATTTTTTACGAATGATATTCCAGTGATTTTGGGGTAATTTCGTGGTGCTGATTCCGAATCCGGCATTCTTTTTGTCAGATTGGTTCCAGTTTTCGAGATAAAGTGAAAAATATATTTCAATAGTAATATGTACGCACCACTCAAATCACATTGAAACTGTCTCAAATATAAATCAATAATAAAATTAAATCAGTGCAATAAATCAATTTAATCCTAAAGAATAATCAATATATTAAGCACAAGATAGATTTATGTGATTTCTGCATAGCTTTGTGTCAAATGCAAGTTAAAGATTAAAATTTAAAACAATATTAATGAACGATATAAAAAAATTAATTTCAATAAATAAACAGATGAATCATAATGGTATGGCAAAAATGTATGATGTTGCATTCAGTCCAATAAAATTAAATAAGCCGATTCAATTACGTCATGGAGAAACTTTTATATTATTTCCCCTTACGTACAGTGGAAAATTCGAGTTGGAGTCTAACAGTAATCTTCCACTATATGCGTGTCCCATTTCCTTTCAAATTTTTGATATCATTGTAGCTGAAGTCTTTTCTTAAAGGTGCTAATTTTTGTTACTTTCTGTGTTCTTGGCATACGTTCTGAACTAACAAGTAATATTCTAGTATGGAAGTTTATTTTTGCAAGTGTTACGCTAAACAAAACAAATAAATTTGATATTTTTTAGGCCTAAATAACCTTTTGCTATGCACATGCATTGACTTGCTATTTTTCATCGACAAAATGATGTGTGAAGATTATATAATTATTACGAATTAAAAAATGCATATTGAAGTAATTTCAGATATTTTTGACAACTTTGAAAGGAAGCTGTGACAGGAAGCTTACGAGCTAATGCTATAATAAAGAGGTTAAGAGAAATTTAAAAAATTAATGAAAAACAGGCCAATTTTGACACTTTTTAGGATTTTTAAAGCCCATGGGGAGCAGTAGATATCAATCAATTCAATTCATTTTTTCCATGTTTTATTCTCACCAATTCTCAAATTTTTCCTCTGTATAGCAGCGTGAAGAAAATCGACTTTTTCGGCCCACAATACTGCAGACATTATTGAAATGCTGACAATATGTATTATTTAAAAAACTAGAGCCAATTCGGCAAAGTAAAATTAGTTTTGAAATCAGCAGGATACCATAAAACCGTTGAAATTTCCTTGGCAAATGAAAAAGGCCTTTTTTTGTTCCCCAATGTGATAGATAATTAACATACCTTCATTATTTTTTAATGCTCCTTCCGTTCAGGCCTCACTTTATTCATGAGTTAGAATTTCATTGTGACAATTACACTTCTTCATATACTCTTGTCTTCAGTATTAGATTAACAATCCGACCAGTGTCGATTACTGCCGATGCATATAAATTTCATTATTGAATTCGGCATGATATCCTTTAGCTAGAACTTTCAACGGATATCTCTGCAACAATCTTAATAAATCAATGACCAAAAAATGGATATAAAAAGAATTCTCCAAGAATTAAAATTTTTCATTATCGCATCTGTTACACCACTGTATGTGGGTTTCAGTATCCGTCTAGAAACTCAACTCCCAAGAATATTTCTAAGGATGCATGAAGCAGTTGACAGATGAAAAGCTTACGGTCTCGGGAAAACGTGGCATTAAGAGGTTTTTGTGGTTACGGACAATATCAAAACATGATATGCACTTTCTAAAGAGTAACAAAATTATTCATTCGCCGGTGTGGACTCTGCAACGAAGAGCATTGGTACCAAATTTGCATATCCTTTAAATCTCTGGATACATTTCACGGCTGATCCTCGCCATACATTTGCTTTGCATGTGTACAAGATGACGAGCATCACTGGCATCATTCCAATTGAGACAGCAGAAGAATTTCAGTATTTAGATGAACACTGTTTTTGATGCACTGCCCCAAATTAGCACTTAAATGGAATATGTTTTAAGGAAAATAAAATTGACTGAGAAATCAGTTCTATTCTTTAATGACTTTGCAGTGATTTTGTACCACAGTAACGAACTAGACAGTTGAGATGACAAAAATACCAAGATTTCCTAAATGCTTATTCAGTAGTTTTCTAAAACCATTAGCAGAACAAGTGATTTCGGAAAATAGGAAATCCAGCTCATTAAAATCATTTCCTGAAATAGATTGAAGTGATCCTCTTCAAAAAACATTAGCAATATCTTTTCTTGTCTAGGCTCGTTTCCTTTATTTTTCTTGTGGAATTCTAGTCACCTGACGTGCTCTCAACGATACTAATATTATTAAAATGAATTTTTGCGTAAAGCCTACGGATTTTGCTTGTAACTTGTGCACTAACAAATACAATTTTTTCTATATGGGTTTTTCTTTCCCAATAAATCGGTACTCGAATGGTTATTTATGAGGAGCGAATATCATTATACCACATACAGGGTGTCCCAAAAAGGTGGAACAAGCGTTTATTTTCTTAAATATTGATTTTAGACATATACTTCCAATTACAAAGTTTTTCATCAAATAAGGTAAGAATTTGGGTGAGAACACTTTGGCTTCTGTGGAAGTTGAAAATAAAAAGTTAAGAAAATTAAACTTTTATACATGCCCCATAGAGCAAAAATGTCAATGAGTGAAATGTTCCTCTTACACTCATCTATGCATAAACTAAGTTTCACAATTCTGTATGCAAAATTTAGAGATATATGTTAATTTTTAAATTTCAAGGGCTGCTCACACATTTATATGGAGATGTTTATTGCAGAAATGCAAATTTATTCAACACAGAAAAACAGTGAAAAACAAATATTTGTCGAGTAGTATATCAGCCAATCATCACGGATTGAAAATAAATTGCCAATGACACATACTGATACTCAGTTTCATTTGCAGATAGTTGCAAATATCGACTTGATAAAGGATGGAAGGACAACTTGAGAAAATGAAAATTTAAAGTATAACAGGAAAATAGCCTAATATTGAACCAGAATACTGATTTATTTGCTTTTAGCGTTGTGCGTATTAATAAACTTTACTTAAAAACAGTGGCAACCCGTCCTTTAGGTCTGCAGAGTTGCAGAGCTCACTAAAATTATTTTAAAAATTCGTATATTCTTTTTTGCTTACTTCTCCACTCTGAGAGTTCGATTATTAACGAAAAAATATATAAACGTGAAAAGAAGACAGAAAATGAATGAAAAAGTAAGACAGACACAGAAAGGACTGCACACCAAATAATTTTGGAAAACGCTAAAATTCGCTCATTGAGTACAACTAAGTGACATAATGGACGAAGACGAATAGCTATTCTCTGTTTTAGAACTTTGTTAGAACTGGATTTTCGGATGCTCCTGTTTTGAGCTAAAAACCAACTAATGTTTTTTTTCCCTTTCAGTCTTACCCGTGTTTCGCCTTCGCGGTCTTTAATTTTTTTTCATTGGCTGTTTTTAGGTTCACCATGATGTTGCCTCAACGAGAACTTGGCTGGTTCCTACATATTCGATTTCTCTTATTAAAATGGAACTCACCGAAAAACCAGCGGGAGTGGCCCTCCCCTAAACTTTCTCGTATACTTCCCCAAAAATGTGCCGTTTCCCCTCCCACCGCGTGGATAACTTAAAAAATCACATACCAAATTTCAATTATATGATGTAAGTTACTAAAAGATTTGCACACATCTAAGCAGCCTTTTAGCTTGCCAGCAATATCTCCGATCTGATTGTTACAAATTTACTACCGATAGTTGTAGTTGAAAATATCATGCACATTGGCAGAGTACTTAAGAAATTAAAAAAGCATGAAGAACAGAACTGATGAATCAATTCACACTAATTTTGGTTTGTTACTTTATAAGTTTACTTTTAACAACTACTTTCGTTCTGTCAGAGTAAATATAATGCAAAATCCACTCAGAAAAAAATGCATTACGAAATATACAAAATAAAATAACCGCAAATCAAATATGCAACTCTTATTGAGAAAATGTTTCGGCGTGAAAGAAAAATTAAAAGAAAACACTCCATAATTAATTCACTTTTATTCGAGAAGAATTTGGCAGCGAGCCAAGACAGAACGTATTACGGGAACACCAGTAACCACAGGGAGTGGTCTCCCCTAAACTTTCTCGTATGCTTTCCGAAAAAGGTGCTGTTTCCCTCCCCCCCGCGTGGATAAAAAAAAATTCGAACCTACTGTAACCCAGAATCCAATGACTATCAGAAGGTTCCCATTGTAGATTATAGTGATTGTAAAATATTTACGTAAAGAATCAAATTCAAAGAGATGCGTAGCGATTAGATGCGAACCGATTTTCTACTCTTACCGTCTCAAGTACAAAGTGGCGTAATCCTTCCTTTATAATCAATACATTGAAAAATGATGTATACGCTGCAAAATGTTTAATACAGTTCAAATTCTTTAAGAGGGTAATTCCTTCATAACATGTTTGATAAAGATCAATTATGAAAGCGCAATCAAAATTAAATAGGATGTATAGAACCATCATAGCATACTTATAGAAAAATGTAGTTCATACAAGCTAGAATAATAAAAGACGCCAAATAAACTTCCCTCGCAAGTTAACCAAAGTTAGAACCACTCGTGGTTTGAAGGATCAAAACAAATAAAATCCCCTGCGCAATTCTTTGCGCAACAGGACCTGGCGAGGTGCCCTAAATGTTTGCTTCCTTACAAAATCTCGCAGCCAGAATTGGTTTTTGGCAAACTGCCAAGCTTTCGGAGTGTCCCTTCTTTGCACAGGCATTACCAGAACGCATGCGCATGGAGTAGAACAAGTATGCGATTATACAGGCCGACAGACAGTCAACCCTTTCACGGATTTGGCCCAAGATTTTATATGGACCTACATTAATGACGATAAAACTGTGTACCAAATTTTATCCATCTAGCTATTCAAGTTTTTGAGTTATAGTGTTCACATGACTTCGGACATACAGACTTCCCGTTGACGGATTTTGTCCAAAATTTGATAGAAACCTACAAATTATGTTTAAAGACCACATACCAAATTTCACCCCCGTAGCTCTAATAGTTTTCGAGTTATCGTGTTCACAGACATACAGACACATAGACATAATTCCAAAATTGTGTTTTTCGGAATCAGGGAGGTCAAAAACGTGGAGATTCGTCAAAATCTCGAGTTCGAATTTTTTGACGATTGCAATACTTTCTCTTTATATGCTTCGTATACGAGAAAGTAAAAAGGACTAATTTTCTAAAATGCAATTCAGATAATTACAACTACAAGTTTGAACTATTTGAAGGTAGAGCTATTTTTGAAAAATTGTATTCCAGTTGAATTCTAGTAATATTTTTATAGAACTGCTTGTTTCTAGGAAATGGGAAAATGAGCCTGACTGCTGATGTGTCACCGTGAATATTTTTTGAAGGTTCACAAGATGAACTATTTTTGGAAATACTTCAATTAATGTATTATTTGACTAGTTTGTATTTGTTAGCTCTTGTTAAATCTATTGTTATTTCCTGATCCCGCCCTTTAAATAATTTTTTTTAAATATGTATATTATCCCTAAAAGGTACGCCGAAAGACTGGATCAAACAGCAGTGAGAGGTATGGAAAAGTGGTCCAAGTCAACAACTTTGTCTTTTTATATATCTGTAAGTCTTGTTGATAGACGCGTGCAACTTTGTATGTGAATAGATGAATGTAAAAAAAACATTTTACCAATTGACATTTTTGATCTATGGGGCCGTATAAAAACTTAATTTTTTTTAACCTTTTGTTATCCCCTTGGATTCCAAAGTATTTTTATACAAATTCTTGCCTTATTTGATGAAACTTTGTAACTGGAAGTGTATGTCAAATATCAATATTTAAGGAAATAAACGCTTGTTCCACCTTTTTGGGACACCCTGTATGTGTAATTCAATGACTTTTCTTTCTAATAAAGGACTCGCATGGGTGACTTAAGTTTCCTTTTTTCTGCTATTGGAATTGGGTTGATTCAGTAGGTTCTTTGGCTAATCATTTAAACTAGCTGATCCCGAGCAGAGCATCAGAGCACCGTTATCCGCGCATTTCACTGTACACAATGCATTCCGTAGTTGAAGAGAGGGGTTACGGTTGATTTTGACCGCAGCCCCGTAAATCTGACCGATATGGCTCGATGAGAATTAGGCCCGTTAGTTAATGCAAGCATCAAGTGAAGAGAATGAATAATATTAGAAAGAAAAAAGTGTGAAGATATTTTTTTGAAAGTTTAATTTTCAAAGATTAAATCCATTAATGACGAGATAATTATGGGAGGCAGAAGACGATAATGATAGCGAGTGAAAACACTCGGGGGAAACTTTGTTACTCAAGGATCGAACCCGCAACGTTGGGTTAGGGATGTAATGTCTTGACTATGCTATTGGAACGCACAGATTGAAGGTGAAACAGGGGTTTGTGATTTCGACCGTCATTTATATCCTAGTTTGGAATTTAGATGGAGGGGAGGGTTTGATAAAATTTGTTTGCCAGTTTTTGAATGAACTTATTTTTAGAAAAGCCCATGTCGCCGACTTAAACTATTTTGACGTTGATCTGAACTTTCTCGACTCGCTTAACCCTTTGCGGACAGGTACGGCGTATAATGTGCGCCACAGTTCACCGATTACGAGACGTAGGAAATCCAGTTAACAAAGAAGATAGCGACTAAAATTCGGGCACAAATGTGTGCCGAAATGTAGCGACTAAAATATTATTCATCCATTCAAACCCCTAATCTTATTACACTATAAAATAAAAAGTTTTATGTAATGAAATAAGCACAGAGTTTGAAAAAATGGGGTGGCGTATGAAGTGCGCCAACCTGATCCGAGTGTTCTAAAAAGTTACCTTTCCGCAAAGGGTTAAGCCCATCTGCTTCATTTCCAACTGATCCCTTTTGACTGTTCAACCAAAGTTCATTATATTGTAAGAAATAGTGAACTCTGCGTATTAAACTTATTATTTGAGAGAAAGTCGTTTATATAATATATATTATACACCAGAAAGAATATAATAGCAGGCTATTATGAAGTTATGCCTAACATGGCGGAAGCTCATATATTCGAACAGCCAAGAGAGCTAAACGCTTTTATTCTTGGCTGAAAATTCTGAATATCATTATCACTAACAAATTACAAATACATATTTAAGTTTACAAAATAAGAATTCAGCCACTTTGGAAATCTATTAAATTCTAAGCTATACAAATAAAATCTAACATTCTGCAAGCTGGTTTTAGAATGCAGTTTTTCTTTATAAGCAATTTTTTGCAAGATGTTAAGGAAATTGTAAAATTAACAATCTAAAAATGTAGAGATGAAGAAGTGTATTTAATTTTTTAGCAAAAAAACTTTAATATCCTATGTGAGTTTTGTTTTTGGAGCATAACTTATGACCCCTTGGAATCTTCGAGTTGCGCGTGTCAATGGAAAGATCATAGCTAAATAGCATCGGCTTAAAGATAAAAAGTTATTAATTGGAATGCTTAATTTTTCCAAATTTGGTTCCACGTTTGTCTAAAATCAAATTTAAAAACGGTTAAAACATGGATTAAAAATTCCAGTACAAATCGTGGAAAATTTTTATGGAATTATTTAAAAATATTGATACCGGAGACATTAGCGTTTTAAAATATGCCAAGTTTTATTTCAATAAAAATAGTATCACCCATAAAAGTAATATTTTAGAAATTAAGAAAAGAAATCGTTCTTTAATCTGTTGAGATAACCCGTGTGGCAACTTCAGTAATCCCTAGAAAGGGAAAAGGAGAATTGAATCCCTGTGAGGGTTGGAATGACATCTTCAGATTCCTTTTGACCCTACCCCTGAGCGGGTGTCGATTTTGATCCGGCTCTAAGCCATGTGATTTCAACTTGTGTATATATGTCGTAGTGGTGCTGCGTGTGTCAATAAAACCATAAAAGACAAATTGGATCATTATTGGATGTGAACATATAAGCCTCACGCATGAGAAACTATTACATTTTGGTGACCCGGACGTGATTCGTACTATTAATTAGTACATGGAACAACCGTTCGAGTTTAATTTTCCCAGAGCACTTTAGTTCAACACACGAGTTTAGGAGCAATTCAAATATAATCTAATTAACTCAACATCTGATAGTTGATAAACGCTTCCTTAAACGCTAAAAAGATGAGGAATTACAAGATTAAAAAAACGCCGTTAAAAACGATATTAATACAAGACCCAAAGCAATGAAGTTTTAGGTTATGAATGTATTTAATAAATTTTAGAAAATATTTCAAAAGAATTCGGTACGCGATTGCCGGCTCATTTTAGAGAAACATTACCCAGAAAGTTGTAAACAATCAATGATTTAAAAAATTTTTTTTTAGAATTATTATTTAAAAAGGAAAGCAGAATTAAAACTGGACAAGAAAAAAAATTTTTTATGCAAAAATTAAGAATAAAAGAATTTAATTGAAAAAAAGAAATGAAATTAGAAAAATTACGACAATGTTTAAGATGCGCGCCATTGCAGCAGCATAACAAAAAACAGAGAACAATAGACAGATATACCAATAAAGCCTAAATTAAAAAAAGTAATACAAGCAATCCTATAGTATTTGAAGTAAACGAAATTCATACCGCAAAAACAAGGAATCCATTCTAGTTCACTTTTTCAAGGGCTAGAAACTATTCGAAATGGATTCAAAAGATATTTAAGGAGTTTTCTGTAGAAGCAGGCCTATTTTTCGCCAAGAAAAAGCTTCTCATAGCCCGAACTCCCCAAAAAATCAACCAGGAGCAAAACCATAAGAACAAACGTCAAAAGAAAAAGGAAAAAGCATTAAACACGCTAATAAGAACTAACATTTTCCATTCATAACTACCATCCACTTGCGCGTCAATCTTAGAGATCTAAAGAGTGTCAAAAGAGATCGATATTAGTTTCGTTTTTCAAATTGTTAAGTTGCTGCTTAACAGGAGAACCAAGATTGCTTAAACGATTTCGGACACAAATGAATTCACAAGGTAAGAGCGAGGAAATATCGAATGCAGTAAGCCATTACCTTCTTAGCATAGATGCGATATTAAACTGCGTCTTTTAAACTTTAGCATATTTACAAAAATGTTCTCTAGAGAAAACTGAAAATCGTATTTCACAACGAGACGAGTTTATTTTTTACGAGTTTAGCAAAAATTATAAATTACGAATACGATAGAGCTCATTGAAAATTGCTCTCAGACAACATGCATTACTAAACTAAAGCTTACAAGATAATAAAGCTCCATGGTTTTCCTCCAGTTTTAATTCCCATAAAGTTCAAGTAAATAAAGACGGTAAAAACGATGTAGATGTTTAAGCCGTATGGACAGTTTAAGTTGAGCATATTAAGAGATGGCAGAGAAGGGGTCATCCAATTAGATGTTCGAATCTCAGGCATGAATAGTGGCAGCGAGTGTGCCAATACATCGATGACTATACAGCAAAAAGAATACGATTTTAATTTCATTAATACTGCATAAATTGTCAAAAGACAACTTCCAACGACATGCTAAAATATCCAGTGTTTTTGGACGTTACTAAAATCCATTCTTCAATCAAAACTCGTTTAAATGCTCTTAAAATTTAATGCAGATTTACGTTTAGGATTTTAAAGAAATCAAAATCTTGTTTTGTGTAAATTAGGGGAATCTGAAGATAAATGCGTATAATTATGGCAATGGAAGAATTATCTTCTGCCATTTTATTGTTATCAATTAGAGATTTTCAGAAAGAATTGGACACAAAATTAAGCAAAGAACAATTTATTAATCCCAAACACAGATCATTACATTTTTACATACAAAACATTTCGACAAAAATAGAGCATTTAAATTATTTGAAATATCTGTTAAGATACCTAAACACAGTGCAATATAATCCATTAAGAATAGCAAATATTTTTCATCATTAATTCAATAAACTTTCGACATTGCATTGACATTTGCTTTCTGCATCGACATTTTACAAGTTCAAAAATCAAGTGAAGTAAAGATCACACTGAAACAGAGAAAAAATATAACATTCTGCACACGAGTAACAAATCCAGCCTACAAAAAAAAAGCTGTATCGAAAGTCTTCACGACTTGTAGTACAGTATTTAAAAATATATCTTCCTAGCTTAAAAACATCGTGGATATTTTAACATTTAATGAAATTCAGATATTAAGAATATATACATTCGTTGAAGTCGTAATTTTCGAACGATCTTCAGAAATTTTATAACTAATGCACAGAATTTCATTTAAAACGCCATTCACTTCAAAAATCTCACTCATTCGACACCTGTGCTAATTTTATGCAGTATTGGCATTTAAAGTACTGTTAACAGGAAATTTTGCTGACAGCAGAAAAATTTTGGATGAATGAGTAACTATATACTAAAAAAGATTTTAAAGTGAGATAATATTTGCCAAAAGAGCTTTATAGATGCATATAGTCTCGGGTTAAGATTTTAATATGCATATTTATAAAACAGACACTGAAAACCAGTTTTTATCGACATTAATTTTGTTAATTTAAGTGGAAATTCAGTACAAGCAAGAAGTAGCTTTACTCTGCATAAATTATATATTCGAAAACCAATGTAGATTTGTTTTATATTAAAAACACATCACAAGAAAAAGCAATGTATTCAAGTTTAAGACATATCCCAATGAAAATATTTCAAGATCTTCATCCGTATTTATTCAATATAAATTTATTACGTCCCATTTTACTCTAGTTATGAAATTTGATTCCAAGAACCACCACAATTTCAAATTGGCTTGAATCGGCTCATGTTTGCTAAAGAAATTGACAAGTTAGGAGTAATAAACAAGCAATGAAAAATAAACTGTTGAGGAACAAAACCCTGGAGACAAAATTACGACCCAGAAGTGAATCTACAGACAAGACAGTCTACTCTTTTTCCAATTCTTAGAATCTCGAAACAATCAATTGGAGATTGTGATAATAGCATGCAAATTCACGCTTTTCGGTTAGCAACATTTTTTGCGACAGACAAGGCCATCGACGCTCATCCAAATGTCTAATATTACCTGGTATAAAACAAATCTGTTATCGGAGTGATTTTGAGCACTGAAGGTCGGAGCATGATATCCATTTCAATGATAAACAGCAGGTTACTGCATTATGAATTATCGTTTTCTACTTAAACACTTTATGGACCACTGAATGTTAAGTGTCCGCATTACAGAGGCAGAACCAACGACAAAAAATTTGGACCAATTATGTTAAAATTCTCACGACAAAAAGGAAATAATTCGTTTGTGTTTGTTAAAGAAATTTTGAAGCACATTCAGGAGAAGGTATATTATTGAAAAATGTTTCGTTTTGAAAAACTCATTTTATTGAAGACCGAATTAAATCGACTAATTAACTTTAAAATTATTGGAGAAATTCGTTTAATTTTAATTATAGTAGAACTAATACTAGTTTAGTCGAGGTAAAGCTTAGACCCTGTTTTGTGATTATTAAAAATCCTAGTTCAGTTTTGAAAATTAAGCATTTTCCTCGGTTTTCATAAAATTATTTTTGATCTATATCCAAAAGCGGGTAGTCTTGGTAAAGACTTGAGGAATAGTTACAGATATGGAATAAAATTAGACGATTTTTACGATTCAAAAACCGTTCAAGATTTTGAATGAGAAATAATGTTCAGAAGGTTAAAATCTAATATAAAACTCGATTAACGTAAATTAACAGAGCTTGAGGATAAATTATCTTGCACATGTTTTAGAAAAAGTTCTAATCTACTTACTTTAAACAAAGATGCATGGAGAAGATTAGAAAGCAGACTATCTTATACGAGTGTGCCCGAATCGAGTTAGCTGTAGAAGTGAGCAACCCTGTGCAGAAACCTCAGTTTCCGAATAACCTTAAGATTCCAGGAAAAATTAAATTTCAGTACTAGACTAATGTAGGTTTAAATTGAAAAAATTTAAATTTCACCGTTTCGTATTTTAATAAGTCATTAACCGTAATTACATGCATTAAAACGCTGTCGATTCTACTGGCGCTAGTTCCAAAAGTGAAGGATATTTTGAATTTTCATGACTGTACTGGAGGAAACCAAGAAATCCAATTTAATGCTTCAAAAGACCGTGTTTAACGTTTGTTTTCAAACCCTGAAGTAACTGAAGAATCCTAAATATTCTGGTGGTGTGGAGACTGTTCAGAAATGGCTAGTTATTCAAATAGGGCTACAGGCTGCTCATTTCTGGAAACAGGAATATAGCAGGTAAATTTAATTACTTTTGGAATCTCGCTGATATTACAGATTAGTATTTAAAAAAAATCAAGAATGGCGAATATAAATATAGAAAGATAGTCGGAATTAACCTCGTTGCGAAAAACGAGAAAGCGAATTCCTACTTCAGCAATGCGATCCAAAAACAGAAATTCGAGAAATTAAAATTTAGATGACTGTATAGCGGGTGTAATGATAGTTTAATTCCGATAAAATTCAGATAGCGACTAGAATCAATGCGATTCTTCACGAGAGAATCTAAATTCACTACAGTTGCTGCCTTCGAGATTTCTATTATGATTGATACCTTTCAAAACACGTTGCTACTCAACGTTTAGGAGAGGGTATACGAATTAACCCGAAACCGAGTCGCCAGGGAAGGCGATAATTACCAGAAGCGCTTCTAGTCGTGGAAGCTGAACGCATTTTTTCTTGCTCGCACTCCAATTGAAAGATTGTGCACCAAGTCTTGCTATTTAACTCCACTCTGAAGAAAGAATTATAAAAATTTGTTTAGCACCCTATTATATTGTTATTTCGAAATATCGCAAATCCTTTCAAGATGGGGAATGTCTGATGGTCATTTAAGCCATTAGGCAGATAAATATCCTGCAAGCAATATCCGCGATTAGTTTCATCTTCATTGCTCTAAGAAATTTTGCAGTGCGATTGTTTATTATTACTTTTAATAAAGGGTATGTAAAGGCCTCGAAAGAAAGCCAAGACGATCAGTGTGTATTGCCTTGTAAATTTCCTATTCCTAATTTGGTTAACAAAGCTTTATATTGCGCCATTTAACGCCAAGAGGTGAAAAGGAGCTCGAGCACTAGACATTGGGGCGACGGAGATTTTAGAGAAACTCTGACAACAGTGAAAAGAGTTGAGCAAAGTTCACTTCATTGGGTATAGAAGACGCACTATGGAGGGAAGATGACCAATATTCAAGAAAAAAATTAAAAGGGTTTGTGAGGGCCGAAAAATTTCTGGAAGGGGAAATAAAGCTTTAAATTTGAAAGAAATGTCGGGAAAAAATGCAACTATAGTCATATTTGATGCATTCATTTTAACAGTTCCCATTCCGAAAAAAATACGATTTTAAAATTTTGAAACAGCATCTTTGCATAAAGTTTTAATTTCTGAAACTCGAGTTAACTTCAAAATTTACTAGGTAATCAATTACGCATGAATAGATTAGCATTTGGTTGTATTCATAATTTTACAAATTCTGTAATCGCAATTGCCCTTTGTAGTTACAAAAGAAACCATTCAGTAAGCAAGAAGATTGTTTATTTTGATGCGACATCTCATTTTTACTTGCACCTTTCTGGGAGGTTAAATATGCAGGTGATATGGAAGAATAGAGAATTTTTGTATATTCCTACAATTGTGTGTAATTTTGCAAAAAGGAAAAATTTCCGAAATAACAAGCCAAAACATTCTATAAATTGTATGACGCTATGAAAAAAATAACGAGCCTCACGTCTACATTTTGTTATTAAATTAGACTTCTGCAAGAAGATTTTGTTTTCAAAAACAGTGCTCCTTATTCTGGTAAAGGTTTGTAATCGCCATTTCCAAATATTAGCTAGTGCCCTTTGATCATGCTGATCAGGCATGATCAAAACGGCTTTTAGCCCCGACATTGCAAAAGACGACGAATTAGTTTGCCGGCCGGTCAAACTCAGTCATCTAGTTAAGAGAAAGTCTTTCCCAGGGTCGCCTTTGTCCAAAATCCTTTGTCGCCAAAGTATTTTGCGTGATTTGTCGTGCTTAATTTTATTACATTTAAGTTCAGAAGCGGATTGCTGAAGCTCTATTTCTAGTAGTGTATGGCAATTTGCGAAGATACATCTTTGAAAAAAAGCCTTAAATAGTATACCTGAATTATTTCAAAGATCAAGCCAGGAGAATGCTTTATGGACCATTTTTGACTCTAGTTATATTTATTATTCAGAGAGTTCTTTTGGGGGAGGGGGAAAATTAAAAAATGCCTACATATCCAGTTTTGTATAGTCTCAAGTGCTCCAACCCACACATACCAGCCGGATGGTAACCCCCCTTCATACCGACACTTTTCGTTTCATCCGTGTACTTTCATCTTATCTCTCGTTTCCCTTCGTTGTTAAACCCCATCTGTTCTCCAATTTCAACTTCGTCCTGAACATCCTACTTTCTGCAAATAAGCACACTGATGTCGATACTGGCTTTCAACAAAGCTTGCCATTCAACCCGATATGGATCCAACTCCTTATTTGACACGGACAAGCAAAGTACGAAGTTAAATCTATTCGTGCATATGGGAAGGATAATTATACTACATTTCGGAAAGTTTCTCAGACTTAATTCATTTGTTCCAAATCGAGCATTGCCAAAACTAGTGTATTTTTAAAATTGCTTGCCGTTAATTTAGCATTTCAAAAATTATATAGATGTTTCTTCTGGAAAGCACTTCCCATACCGGCACATATTTAGACATTTGATACCGAGATGTATTGGTGCCGATTTTGAGACGGGAGACTCATCGCATGTTCTTTTCATTTCACCGACAGAAACACAAGCATTAAATTATGCGAGAATTCTTTAAAGCACCTAAACAGACTGGAAAAATTTCGATGGTATTTCCATACGGAGAACATCTAAAATTGTTCATTTTCTTAAAGTAGGGAGAATGATTTCTTTACATTTAAGAAACATTTGCTATAAAAATCGAATAAGGTTACTAGTTCTAGTTTCCAAGAATCTTTCAATTTGAGCAATTTGTAACATTTAATCTATAAAAAATATGGGCGATGAATGAGCATAATAGTATAGGAATTTAAAGTTTTAAGTAGATTTAATATTTTGCATTACACAAATGCAAGTTACAGGTGGTCGGATTTTTAATGAAAACAACCAGAGAAACAAAGGCATATCCAATAGCCAAACGTTAGAGATTTACCATATCGAGATCGTGCATAAATACTAGCCATTCTCCACACCACCAGCGATTTGTCTTCTGTCGCATTCTGTAATGAAAAAGATTTAGTTTCAAAGAAAGTATTGCATTTTGCAATTGTTTTTTAGATTTAAAAAAAGACAAATTTTGCGAATCTTCACTCAAGCCTGACAAAACTGAAGATCAAGGTCTAAATATTTATAAAAAAATTTCAAAGATTTCGGACACTAACTCCTCAGTTTCTCTTAAAAATGCAGTATATTGTCTAAAAACAAAATTCAGTTGGCATTTTCTAAAGTCATCGTATTTCTTCAAACCGCGAAGTGTTTACGATAAAATAAATGTGCACTCGCCGAGTAACAGTTTCGGTTTTTAAGCGACGTCCAACAAATCAGAGCAACACTGCAGAAAATAGCTATTGGTAAACCATCTTGCACCACTCGTAAAAATGGAAAGTTCATTTACTTAGTGCTAGAGTGGATCAAATCTCGACCCCGTTTGCTAAAGAGCGAATTTTAAAGAACCGAAATTCGAAACTAGCATGCAAATCTCAGATACTGAAATTCAGAACATCACCGACATATTTAAATAGAGAATATTTGTTTATTGCTTCATTTAGTTTTTACCTGCATTCTTTTCGTACTAGACATGCAGAACAATTATTGATGACTCAAGCGATATTTACACCTGAATAGTATATTAAAATATTGAGCTAGACTAAATGACAGTCGATATTTATCCAAAGTAAATTAAGACTACTGAGTTTTAAATGACAGCACAATATTCCATTTTATTCCGAATCTGAAGTCATTTTTCATGCAAGTTGCTTGTGTATTTGGCTTTAATTTATTTTATGTCTAGAGTTCATTCAATACTTTTATCGGCTAATTACCCTGGTCTCTGTTCTATTCTCCATTACGGACACGTCTTGTGCATCATATTACATAGTTATCTTTCTTTTATAAATTTGAAATTTTTATTTAATATGAAACTAATAAATGCAGATTACATAAAAAATTCATTTTTGTAAGACACTATAATTTGTTATACGATGCACGATACAATTACCTGGTATACGGTACAAGTATCGAAGATAAACGAGACTTCTGGAGGGTTAAGTGAATTTCAAATTTCTTGCAAGTTAAAATTGACAATTTTACAACGTCTTCAATTTGAAGACAAATGAAACTCTTCTTTACGATAAGAAATTTAGATTCCGAAAGCAAACCAATATTGTATTAGCGTTTTCTGAAAAATACAGTACATCTTTATTCTAAGTAAATGAATCGTTAGGAGTGCAACAAACAAAAGCACTAAACACTTGAAATAAGGCAAATTTAGCTGCTGCCGATCGAAAATTGGTCGACTCCACTAAAATTCCTTTTTGATTGAATAATGTTTTAACAGTTTATCATCCATGATCATTAACAAAAATAATAAAATAGCCAAATGACGTATTTAAATCTCATCGTTGAAATCGACCAGTCGACTCGAATTTTACGACAGTCGACTTTAGATAGACAATTGGCAAAATTTAGAGAGAAACAATAGAGAAATAGAGAAACAATTGGCAAAATTTGAATTTTAACTTAACTTTTAAAGCGACATACCATTTAGCTTCCATCCAAGTAAAGTTTCAACACGTTGGTCGGTTGATTCCAAGTGCACAGAATCTAAGTGCTATTTGGCTGTTCATAGGGCCCAGAAATGCTGGAAGTAAAAGCAAAAGATAGATTAAAATGCAATAAAACTAATCTCAACATACACAATATAGTAAATAAACACATTCTTACAAAATTCGATTTTCAAAGTGGCAATTTCCAAATTATAAAAAAGGACAGGTGGACGACGGGCAATAATCGCCTGACGGCATCGTGATGTACGAAAATAAAGCAAGTCCTTGGCAAAATAAACGAGAACAGATTTAACCCGACATCTATAACATTAACGTTGTATTATGCCATAAAATGGTCGTTGCTTAATAATTATAAATGCTATTCGAAGCAATCATATCTGTTAAGACTAAACACTGAATGAAGACGCGAATTTCTTTTCTACTAAAATAGGCGCCTACTTGGAGAAATTCAAACCGACTTCAGAGACGCAATTTACTTCCGATTTAAGCAAGTAAACACCCAAGGCAATGGACGTACCTTTCATTTAGAATTTAAATTTTAAGATTCTGCTCTGAATATTTGAAACTTTTGATACTGCAGTCCTTGCAGTGACATAGTTATTCAAATATTGAAACCATCATTCCAAAACTGTATGAATAGATACACACGCGTGTAATTTTTATCCACATTTATAAAATTATTAATTGAAATAAGACTGACTAAACTTTAATATTTCACCAAGTACCATTTTGAACTGAAAAGAACATTATACATTTGGTTTCTAGACAAATGACAAGCATTTTAACAGCAATTACCAACGTATTTGCTGTGAAATTTATTATATTAAACAAATTTCTTTTAATAAGGAAACCATTGCATCGTAATATAGATTTTGCGTTGGGCTCAATAAATTCCAATCTGTTTTGCGCGCGCTATTGTACCTACTAAATAACTAGGTTGGACTTTCTCACAATCGAAGTTGTAAAAAGATTCATTTACCACCAAGTGAATCAACAGAATTCTTTGAAATGCGATATAAATTATGGAATATATTCGATACTTTTTTTACTTAATACTCGATACTTAAATTTCGATTCCAATACTCTTTTCAGATCAACTAAGTTAGCATCTGGAGGCCTATTCTAGCATAGGAAGCAAGTTTCTTCGATAGTTCAGTGCAGATTAAAATATGCATGATGGTTTTCAATTTTGTGCATCCCAATTTCTTAACGACTCTCGGGAAAAAATTACGATTATAAGAACTAGATTTTGGTATTCGTTGCGTGCCGACAGTAAACTGCATCTTAACTGTAAGACCATTGAAGTTAAATTAATCACATTTTTAGTTCTACGAATCCGATATACAAACTGTTTATGTGTACTTTCATTTGAGAATACTAAAAATTCAGTCAATAAGGACATCAGAACGAAAGTATTCTAAAAAATCGTTGATTTTTTACGACCTTTTCTGTTCCATGACTTGCAGTGAAACCTGAACCATGGAGTGGAGGTAGAGTTCAGACAAACGAGACCTTCCTCAAATATTTAAAAATATTTGAGTTTGTTGAACGCGATGTTTGGAGTAATAAAAGTTGCGTCCCCTAGAATAGGAAGTCTCCGGCAAATGCTAATTAATCCAATATCGTCACTGAAAAGTCGAAAATGATTTCAAGACGCTAGATTAATACAAGGAGAACTTTCAACTTATGCAAGCCGCATATTTGTCATTTAACTTCTTTGTTTGGCTTTTAAAAATGAACTACTCTTAGAAGGAATTTGTAGCGAGTATTTTTTACAATTTAGAACATGTATAGAGTTAACTTCGGAATAATTTTAAACAGATTTACAAAACTTCTGTAACCGTATACCAAAGCCATCGAAAATATTTTATTACACTAGTGGAAAGCTTGCATACTGAAACTCGCAAAAATTATCAGACATGATAAATCAATACAGGGTTTCCATAAATCTATTTACACTCCAGTTCCTCACAAATTTATATGCAACAAGCAGCGCACGACAAGTAATAAAATACCGTTTATTTTTGACATGGATTAAGAAATTAACTAGGTTTTTTAGTTACTGAACCGATGTCTGTTACTCGTTTAGAATATTTTTCAGATTTGGTAATATTTATTGGTACTTTACTTTTAATACGAATTACGGAGTGAATTTTTGGCATGGATAAATTCTTTGTTAGTCGCATATTTCAGCAATTTTAAAACTCGCTAGTCCTAGAATAATGTAGCAGATTGAGAGCAAATCTAATGGCCATGTTTCTTTTGTAAATTAATAGTTGACGAATTCGTGGATTTATAGGAATGTATTAACGGTTTGATTTAAAGAGCAATTTCGGTTATTAACCAATTTACTTTGCTGTAAATTGTAACTAGTTGCGTTTAAAGATCAGATTTAGACCAGATCGACATACATAGAGAACTTTCTAGTTAAAACATACGAAAGTCACTTGTAGATTTTACTTGGCAAACCGCTGTATTATTTTAAAGTGAAAAACTGTTCGAATACAACTGCACATCCGTAATTGCATGATGGCCGCACGGTATCTTAAAAGGGATTACGGATGTTAAGCCAGTGGTAGAATAAAACTAAGCCTAGATAATGAACAATCCAGAGTCTGGGTACTACTACTGCAGTGCCAACCTACTGAAACAACGCCAGGGATGAATTGTTTTACTCCGAGGCCCTCATCTCCGATACTAAAGGTTAATTACCGATGGGCTCAACTAAAATTTCGATTTGAACCTAGATTCTACTTTTACTTAAAGGGGGTATAAAGTGAAGACAATTTAGTTTTAATTGAAGTCTATAGTTTCTATCCATATGCTACTTACTGCATCTATACAGAAGACCCATAATGAATATTTATAGCTTTATTCACATAAAATATAAATGGGCCTAATGCCTCTTTAAAGAACTTCGACATGCAGGGATATTCACACTGGTTAAACACTTTTAGAATCCAAGAATATTAGATACAATAAAGCAACAAAAAAAATCCCTTACCGTCCTAAAGACTATTAATTCCATAATTTCTTAAAGGTCGGATTCAATATGTAATCAAAACTCGGGGAGAAGTATCCAGAACAGCACAATATATACACACAGTACTCAAATATGAAATTACGGAATTTCTTCCAATATATCACAAGTTATCTATGCTTAAGCTAGACTTTTACACAAAAGTACAGAACTGACGGCAAAATTGTTTCGAAAGACTTCTCTAAAATAGATCCTTTGAGCAAACGAGCAGCCACGTTTTTCACATAAATTGGTAGAATTGTTTATAGAGAAATTTATTAGATATTGCATACAGGAATTCGACAAAGATACTTAAATTCGACAAAGAAACCTGCTAAACATTCCCTTTCGCATCCAAATATTAAAATTCCTATACTTTCGTTTAAAACAGCCTTCCTAATGACGCATCGTATCTAGGCATATAAATTACAGTATTTAAATACGATATATTTAAATTCTAATATTTTATCGAGTAATGGCAAAAACTCGTAGACTTTTATTTTTATAGGCTAATGATTTTCTTTATGCTCTAGAAATTTTCAAACTTCAAAAATATAGATTTAGTCTTAAAAACCAAGCTAGATGTTAAACAAAGTGAAGTTCCTTCGGCTAGAGACAGAAATTCCGAAAAGTGAAAAACCGCAATAGACGCGAAACGCGTTAGAAAAACTAGAGTAGGTCAAATATGATTTACTACAAAGAAAATTAGAACTTACGTTGCTTGAAATCATACTTCCTTATCCAATGCCCAAGTTGGAGTAACCCATTGTGAATAAAGAATCAACCTTATACAAGAAAACGTTAAACTTTCGTTGAGAATAACACCGAGAAATTCTGAACTTTAGTCCCACATGTCCCGTAGACAAATCTTTCGGTACATATACAGAACAGGATTCAACTGTGAAGATACAAACAAGGCAGCTGCAAAATTAGAAGCGTCGTCTTCTTCAAGCGTTCGTCTTCAGAGTTTACTTATATAACTTCAAGCTGTCAGAAACAGTGCGCATGAGTCTGCGACAAACGATGCAAATATTTAAATATAAATTCATCTTCTTCACATTGCGTGATTTGCATATTACATTCCTGACGGAAGTCGTTACTTAAAAGTTCGATGAACGCATTTATAATCAAAATATGATTAACGAATCTTGGGCATTTGTTCAGGCTCAAGAATGTTATGTAAGAATATATGACATCTGTATTTCTTTTTATCAAGCATTTGTAAGCCAAGATTTTGGGATCTTGATTTAATTCGCATCTTAGGGGTCTATTCTGGTACCCCCGGTTGGGTTGGGAGACGTCACTTTTTCCGCACGCGAACCACGGGAAAGGGCGGCCCCCCACCCAAACCGGGGTACCAGAATAGACCCGTTAATTTACTGAATCTTTTTCAAGCTAAAAAATGAGAACAAATATATTCTATTCTAGAATATATTTATTCTTTCATAGAATATAGAATATATTATGTATTCTATGAAAGAAAATAGTGCAAAATTTTTCATTACAAAGAAATTCGTAAACTTTCCCTCTGAAAAAGTTCTAATTTCAAATGACAATAACACAACATTAAGATTTTAGTCAAATTTTCTTTTCATAATTTTTAGTCCCTTCGCTGAAAAAACAGAGTTTAATGGAGTTTAAACAAAGTTTACGGATCAGAGTAGTTTAGTTATATTTTTGAAGCAACACGAGAGCTATTTTGGGACGGACCTCGTAATTTTGAACCACGGTCAGATGACGAGAACGACGCCCGAGCTGGCACCAACCATGCAAAAGCTTTGTTCCTAACATCAAATTTTAATAGAGTAATAAAGTCTAAATGGAATATGAATAAAAATCTCTTAAAAATTTGGTACTACACCGTTATTGAAAAGGCTCTACTCTATGGTGCAAGTATTTGGGGAGGGGCCTTAACAAAGAACCAAATCGATAGACTTCATATTCTTACTGAAATTTACAAGGGCTTTCCTCACTTCATCCACCAATGTTCTCAACGTACTCACCGGAATTCCTCCCCTTCACATAGTAGCCAAAGCCGAGTCTATCAAATTCCGGATCTGGGTTAACCGGTCTGATGAATATAACACCGTTTTCGATATAAATCTCTTGGATAAATACGTGCCATTTAAGAACATTCCCTCCAGACAGAAACTTATTAACCTAGACAGTAAAATTTCAAATGCCGACTATGAGATATACACGGACGGATCCAGAATCGAAAATGAGACTGGATTCGCCGTGTGTATTCTCAAAGATGAAATTAATATCCAGAACTATCTATTTAAACTGAACACCTTCAACTCGGTATTCCAGGCAGAATTAGCCGCAATTGAATTCGCAGTCAACTGGGCTGTCAAAGAGAAAGTGAAAGTCAACATACATACTGATAGCCTCTCTTCGATATCTGCCATTAATAGCGCAAATACCAGATCTGAATTCGTTAACAAAGTAAAATCAAACATCTTTAAGGCAAAGAACATGGTCGGCCTTTCCTGGGTTAAAGCCCATGTGGGAATTCCAGGAAACGAATTGGCCGACCAACAAGCCAAATTGGCCATAACATCCGGTGAGAAATTTGTCATTCCTGCTCCCTACTCCCACCTCAAAGGCCTCCTAAAGAATTACATAGTAAACAAATGGAATGAATACTGGAATAGCTACGATTCAGCTTCGGGAATTAGGGTGAGAGGTTACATTAATCAGGTAAGCCCAAAATTTTTAATCCATAATAAGTTTTTAATATATTTTCTCAGTGGACATGGTCCATTCCCATCTTACCTTCATCGCTTTAAATTCTTAGACTCTCCACACTGTATCTGCGGAATGTTGGGTGATGCAGATCATTATATCTTCTCCTGTTCCCTCACCAAAGAGTTCCATCTAATTAAACCCGCAGATGAACACAAAAAAGCGTGGTTTAACAATCTCTTAACAAATACACAGGCTGTCACCAAAATGGAAGGCGCTTTCAGGACCAGCAGGAACATTTGCGATACACTGACCCAGGAGAGAGACCATAGCTGACTCCAATGATGTCTTGAGGGTCCGTGTTACTTCTATCTTATCATATTGAAAGACTGTTCTTACTCTCTTTATCTTTTACCATTTTGCCAAGGACTTTTCACTTGACATCTCCTCTCAGGATTGGTTTTTATTTCACTCTTTCTACAGTTCAGCATTCTGTGCTCCTGACCTCCCGCCTGCTGAGTCTTTTTTTTTATTATTATTTACATGAGTTGAGCTTTTTAAGAAATACTTTTTATTTTTTATTTAATTTTTCACTGAATGACAGTTCTATAGGTTTATAGCGCTCTCCACTTGTTTATGCGTGTTTTTTTTTTTTAACTTATTGTGACCCTGTCGGTTCCTTGGTGTGGGATTCTCTCGGCGCCCCTATGGCAGCTATTGGTCCATTGGCCACAATAGATGACTGTTCCAATTCCGAGTCTCTCCAGTTCTGGAAACCTGTTGCCACGTTTTCAATGCCCTAACGTTGTTTAGATTTTTTTTTTTTTGGGTGATGGGGCTATGCATTCTACTTTTTGACCTTGTTTTTATTTTTAGACTACAAAATTTCATTCCTTTTCCTCTCCCATTGGTCGTTTTTATCCTGTATAGGACATAAAGTAATTTTTAACTCGCGCAGTTTTACTCAAAAAAACATTCTGTAACTGATAATTTGATATTCCCTTACACGCGGGACGTGCATTACCGTTGACTAACGGAATTTATTCCTCTCTATCTCAGTAATTATTATTATTATTATTAATTTATGTATTTTTAATTCTATGTTTGGTACAGTTTCTATTTGTGTTTTGTGTGTCGTTTGATGTGTAATATTGTTTGCGTATGTTTTGTTTTTATACTATGGGGTTTCAATATTTGACTTTTTTATATATCTGATTTTTACTGCTTTTTCTGTGTTTATTTGTTTGTTTCTTTTTCAATACTTATCTATTTTTATATATTTTTACTGTTCCTTGTTTGCCCGAGCAGTAAATCAAGTTATTTTCTCCCCACCGAGGTGGGTCGAACCATGTTTACACTCCCAGCTCTCTTGTATTTAAAATTACTGCCCCTGTTCGGGCAATGCCTGTATCATTTTTTTTTATTGTACCCAATAAATCCCATCCTCCACATGCTGGTGGAGGTCTCCCCACTGGTCCCTCTACCGGCCTCACACCCTTTTTGGGTAGGCCGGGCCAGTGTGGGTATTTTTACGCCACACCAGCGGGAGGACGTTTGGCCACTACGTATGATTTAGCGTGCAACAGGCTCCATACACGGCGGATCTTCGGGTTTCGAACCTGGAACCCTCCGGCCCCATAGCCGAGACACTACATCCGTAAGGCCACCGCGGCCTTACGGATCAGAGTAAGTGAAAACATTGCGGTTTTGGCCAGATCCGGCTTGTGGCATTTTGGTCTTCGAGGACCCTTCTGAATATTTTTTCTTTGTCCGCTTGATCATGATTTTAAAAAATGGAAAATTCAAAATCTATCTCGAATTCTGAATGTGTTGTCTGACGATGATTCTACGCTGAGCCATCACAACAAGATGATGTCTTTATTATAGGAGGATCCAGGACTTGAAATCCGGATCCTTCAATATATCTCCCATGTGTATATGGGTACTGTGAATGTAAAATATGATGTCGAAAGTAGCTTCTCCTTCGATTGGTGGGCATAGGGGTTCTGAAGAGTGGAATGTCATCAGACCATATTTCAATTTTAATCCTCTTAAAATATTTTCTCGTCGTTCGGGGAAAAAACCCACTTATTCCTAACAAATGGAACAATGCATCTTTAGGATATTTGAATCTGTACTCAGGATTGAGGATGAAAGATTGCTTCTTTTAAACCCGACTGCAGGTTCGTTTATTGGATTTCTTCCGAATTCACGTGTAGATTGTCGCCACTGAGTATCCTTACATTGATGTGATGTGGAAAGCGGTATGGCCCAGCCCTCTTTTTATCATTTTATTTTACAAGTATAGTCAGCAATAACCTTAATATAGCTTCAAATATGGCAATTCTCTTACTTAAAATTGCGTTTTGAGTTCCTCTGAGTTTTTCTGAAAAATATATACAGATATAGAAAATATTTTAGTAAATAATAATCGAATCATTTCATAAAATATTTAAACATACTCTCTCCAGCATCGTGAATTTATTTATTTGCCCACTCCGACACAGCCTATTCAGAGGGTGTAAGGCACTGACTCGGACGGCAGGGAGTACAGAGCAATCACAAAACAGAAAAAAAACATTACATAACATCACATTAAAACTATATTTTACAGAATGCAGAAAAGCAACAACAACAAAAATAAATGTTCTGAACAATCAAACAACAAAAGTTCTGAACAACAAAATCAAAATTCCCGTACATTGACAGTTCATATTACTAAATATAAATAAAATAAAACAGTACAAATATGTACATATATACAGTTATGAAGTGTTTTGTGTATGTAGTATTACAATTCAGTAAGTATAATGGATCCCGAAGTTAAATTGGTGCGGAGTGTAAGGTATTTACACGACACCCATAAAATAGGTACAGTAGAACCCCGGGAATCCGGTTCTAATCATCTAAAGATTTAAGATGATTTTGAATCTTTATTTAATTGCTATCCAGAAGAGCTTAAATTAAACAAAACCAATAATGAAATTCACAAATGCAATTTTTTGGATTTGGTAATTGAAATTTTGGATTCAGGTGCCTTTATTGGCATGTATGATAAAAGAAAAGACTTGAATTTCAAGGCTATTACACTTGGTGACTTTCAAACTAATTTTAACATTAAAATATTAAAAAACACTATTTATTCTCAAATTAATAAAATAAAAAATATTTGTAATAACCATTCAACTTTCATCACTTTTGATAATTTAAATAATAATTTAAAAGAAAATGGCTACCCAAGTAATTTCTTTAACTATAATAACTTAATTAATAAAGACGCGAGGACGCGAAAAATGAGTCCATTACGGAAGTGAGGTCTAGGTCTGGCTCGTGTAAGTCCTTAAACATGCATTCTTATATCGGAGAATGAAAGTTTCTATTAGTACCTCAATAAATTCAATAAAAATATTTTCTAAAGACACACTTTTATTAGTGTTTTTTACACTAAAAAAGTAGATTTTTTTTATTTTAATTATTTTCTTTTTAAAATTTTATACATTGTTAATTGTTTTCTTATGAGTTTTAATCACAGTGAACAATGACCTTGAATTCCCTGATGAAGTTTTTGTACGCTGATGTCCAAAAGTTAAGCACAATTCTTAAGATGCGAAAAATTTAGAATTAATATAGATACAATGGTTCGCAATCAGTTGCGGAGAATCGTGGGGCATACAATCGTGGTAACTCACATTTTATAGTGAAGATTCGGCTACGTGGGCATTTAGCGGGGCGACCAGAAAGTGATGAAGACCAAAAAAGATTTCGACTCATCTCGTTCCACAGAAAGCAGATAATGAGTTGAAACATTCACCAATGGTTTTGTTTGATGTGCACAATATTTACATGCATTTTTGTGAAACTAAGCACGAATATTTGGGAAGATATAAAGATTTTAATGTTTTTAATCGCATATTTTTTCCTTATAACTTGAAAAATGTTCAAATAAATTGTACGAAACTTACAGAATATGTAAAAGAAGCATTTATTAAAATTTGAATTAAATAATTTAATATTAAAGGAAATATGAGTCTTTGTAGTAAATAATTTTTTACTGTGCATGTGCGAAACGTAGCGTAATTTTTCTTTCATATTTTCAGATCCAGATATATAGGGAAACTTATATAAAAATTCTAGTTCAATACCGTTAATATCTATATAGATATCGGCATTCAGCGAGGTGAATTTCGGTTTCACTCCAAGAGAAACTTTATTATTAGGGTTCATGCAAAATTGAAATTTTTTAAACTTCAATCTTCGAATAGTTATCATCGAAATGCAATTTAAATTATACATTTAATTTATAAGTATACTTGGTTATTAAGGATATTCAACTTTCATAAAATTCAATATTACTGTTCGAAGATTCAAGTTTAAAAATTATCAATACAAAGATTCATACCTCAGATCGATACATGTAGCATAGGATTATAGCATTCGTTTAGCTTTCAGATAAAATTCAAAATAACAAATTTTTTCCAATTTTCCTCGATATTTTTTCATACTTTGCATACCATTTCTTAAGGATTAAGATGAAAAGGAAATAGTCAAGCAAAATTAAAATCATAACCTTAAAAAGTTTTAAAAATTCGTGTTACTTATCAAATTATACCAATAACAAATTTCAAGCTTAAGACAATTATTTAGCTTATTCTAATAAGAACACTAAGAACTCGAAGAATAAAAAATCGCTCACTAAAAAGGAAGTTTTTGAATAAGTATACAAGTTCAAATTGCAAGGGCAGTTTCTCATTACAGTGTTTTAGACTAGATGGCACCACGAGCTACTTCAGACAATATGCTGAAAAATATGATTCTTCACTTCTTCACACGAAATAAAAAGAAAGAAAAAAAAAAGGAAGGGCAAAAAAGTGAAAAACAGATTGTGATGGTTTCTCTTTTTGCCCCGGAAGACCATATGATATTTCTTACTTTCACTGGATAAATGACAGCTGTCTAAAATTTTTAAACATTTCTGTTAACGACAATATATTTTGAAACCACGCTCACTTGTTGGGGATGTTCTATTCATCCACTTGTTTCCATCCTATTTTCAAGAAATTGAGTTTAAATTGAGTTAGTATCTTAGTTAGTCAGTTAGTTAAGCTAAGATAATAAAAAAAGTTAGATTATATGGGAATAAAATAAATTTTTAGCTACTTAATTTGAATTTTTTCGATTTGAAAGTATTGATTAAAACTTTTCAGTTGTAAATAATCAATGATTAAAAAAAAAATTTATAGAATTATTATTTAAAAAGGAAAGCAGAATTAAAACTGGACAAGAAAAAATTTTTTATGCAAAAATTAAAGAGAATAAAGAATTTAATTGAAAAAAGAAATGAAATTAGAAAAATTACGACAATGTTTAAGATGCGCGCCATTGCAGCAGCAGAACAAAAAACAGAGAACAATAGACAGATATACCAATAAAGCCTAAATTAAAAAAAGTAATACAAGCAATCCTATAGTATTTGAAGTAAACGAAATTCATACCGCAAAAACAAGGAATCCATTCTAGTTCACTTTTTCAAGGGCTAGAAACTATTCGAAATGGATTCAAAAGAATATTGAAGGAGTTTTCTGTAGAAGCAGGCCTATTTTTCGCCAAGAAAAAGCTTCTCATAGCCCGAACTCCCCAAAAATTCAACCAGGAGCAAAACCATAAGAACAAACGTCAAAAGAAAAAGGAAAAAGCAAAAAGCATTAAACACGCTAATAAAACTTTTCTTTTGTTTATATCATGAAAGAAAACCGACTTATTTAAGTTTGGATAACTTTCTTTATTTCAAGTTTGTGACAATTAGAAATAAAATTACAAAAATTATTATCTTAAGCGACAATTGAAATTGAAACCGAGAAAGGTTTTTTGGCAGATAGACAGAAAAAAATTCTCTTTCATAGAACCGTGGGAGTTTTAATTGATATTTTAATCGCATACTAAGCAATCGAGAAAGATCTATATTTTGAGATAAATTTTCTAGAATACAGTCAATTCATACTCGTATGATATTACATTAAGTGCGCCGAGACAATTCAATTTTTGAATTCAATATTCATCTTTGTGGAGCGTAAGACAACGAGGAGTTCTTTATTACATATTACATGACGTTGGGTGCCAACAGATGGCGTGTGCAGTTTCTTTTTTTTCTTATGACTGTGATTTCATGCGAATCAAGTTCACAAAAGGAATAAGAGATATACGTCATTTCTTCCAATTTTCCCTTATATTCAATACCATAATTTGTCGTTGAAGCTGTTACATATTCTATTCAAAATGTTCTTTTGTGGTATCTTTTCATATAAATGTAGCTAAACATGTAATAAATGCATATAACATATAAAACCCAAAGTGTCGTAATACACAAATTCAGAAAAGGATGTTCGGACGATATTTATTATTTACAATGAAATTTTCACCCGTTGCTTTTTAAATAAGCGGCCATCAGGTGTATTAACTCGAAGTGCAATAATTTAAAAAATGAACCCAAAATAATATTTACAGAGGCAATTGACAAATTGTTAGGTAGTTTTAATGAAAATTAATAGCAGTTTTTGATCTTTAGAATCCACGTTAAATTATAAGAGCACGCAAATTTGGAAGTGTAATTGTTAATGAAATCAATTCACATGACGGTTATAAGACTGGACATTCACGAGCGATCTGCTCCACGCCAAAACTGGTCGTTAGTACGAAAAACCGTTGAGATTTGGAGCGTCGAGGTCAAAAGTTTGGATTTTCAATCTCTCTGGATATCCAAGCGATCCATTTGGACGCCGAACCATAAATACTGAAATGCGACCTGTGCATATATGTGGGGGAGGGGAGACGGTGATGCTCTCTCGTTCTAGAGGACATCGGAGCAGACGGGGGAGAAATAGGTGCAGTATGGGATCGGAGTGCCTGTAGCTGATAGGTTTGCGCGGAGCTGCCCCTGAATGACCTACCAAAATGGATGGGCTGAGAAATGGAATGGCGTGGAAAGCTACCACTCCATTTGCGTGGAGTGGTGCGATCGTGAATGACGCTATTATCTATTATGTCATCTAGCAGCTAAATGCACTTTGTGTTATGTTGTGCTCTGACGTCTCATCTTTTTCTTCCCGCAATAAGCAGGATGGATTCTTTAAATCGCGCTGCGCATTTTCCCTATATCGCATTAGCAGGAAATGACTCCATTAAATTTCCTTCTAATAAATTGGACTTGTTTTTCAGTAAATATCATACGCTTGTTATTTTAAACAATGTGATCAAAACTGTAAAAATCTTCAATTCTTGTTAAGTCATCGTATACTCCTGAAGAGAGTGACTGTAATAAAATAAAAGTCAGATAACTATTCCAGGTGAATTGAAGTTTCGTTATATATGCGTCCATTTCTTCTGTGTTTCGGCTTTTTTATAGTCATCAGAAAACATTGGTGATGTTTGGAGAGAAAGTTTTCACCGTGATATACTAGTTTGCAAATCAGAGTCTGTTGCTTCATTTCAACTGTTTTTCTGTCGACAGGTTTGAAAGATTCCCCTGTTGGCAAAAACATTAAGTCACATTTACAAAATTTTGACAATTGCAGCATTTACAAAGTTTTCTTTCCAAGTTTCTCTATTCTTTACCCTAGAAGTGTGAAGTGACATACCGAAATAGAAATAACCGACTCGTGTATTATGAAATCTCAATATAAATGAAAGTCATTGTTTGAATATATGTTCCACATCTAAACCACAGGACTGATTTCAGCAACATTTGGAACAGTTATTCTTCACTAACTGACCAAAAATACTATGGATGATAGACATTCTTACGGCAACTGATCGGATGAGTGAGAATCTTAAAGCATTATAGAATTTTAATTTCTGGAACATTCAGGATTATTTTTGAATACTTTCGAGCATTATAACATTTTGGAAAGTCATAGAATTTTTTAAACGTTTTAGACCATTCTGGAGCATTCTATATCATTCTCGAATATTTTTTTTTATCATTATTCAATTTTTAAGCGATCCATAACATTATACAGCGTAAAATAAATTGTTAAAAAGTAGTAAATCATTTTTCATATTGTCACGGTCTTCGAATGGTTAGAGCGATGCTCTACGATGCCAAAGGACTCGGGTTTGAATCTCTGGGCTTTTATGTTTTCAATTATTATTTCGATTATTTAATTTATATGCAAAATAGCATTTATGTAAATTTCTTATATGTAAATTACCCCTTAGTTATGCTTATTAACTGTAACTGTATTATTAACTGCCATCTTTATATAAGCAGATGTAATATTTAGTTCTGGATATAAAGTCTCGAGTTGAGGTTAGCGAGCTTTGTCTTCATTCGATGCATCCAATCGATTATATACGCGACAATATTCTAAAACATTCTAGGATATTCTAGAAGTTTTTAGGAACATTTGGCAATATTTTCAATAATATTACATTTTGGAGATTTTTAGAACTTTCTAAAAGTTTCTACACCATTTTGGCATTCTTTTACAGCATTCTTAACCATTCCACAACATTACAGAACATTTTTTAACTGTTTATAGCATTTTTCTCGATGTTCACGGCAAGATTAATTAATTAAATGATTTAATTTAATTAAAACTAAATAAATTAAAAAAATCAGTTGTCAAAAAAATTCACTTATATATTTGCCTACGTTATTCGTACATATTTTTATAACTACATTAGTTATTGTACTGCATATTGTTTGAAAATTTATTCTTTCTTCAAACTTCTTGCTTTTTTCATTCAAATAATAGTATTCAAGGGTAATAAAAAGACTAGATTTGAAATTCAACAAGAAGGAATGTAAAGGGGATTTATGTTTGTTGCGGAAAGTTAGTGATAATTTTTGCAAAAGAAAAGAATGGTCCGATGAAGAAATTATGATCCCGAGTAACGCCGAGTATATAATCTAGTTTTAACTCTTTAAAGGGACATTTTTTCTATTAAAGGTACATCAATCGATTTTTGAAATTAGACTTGATTTAACCATTTCGACCCGACTTTTGCACGATTAAAATTTAACTATGAAAAGCAGTTTAATGTAATGTTTACCTACTAAAAGAAGTATACAATGAGTTTAAGGATTTTCACTTTTCCCGTTTCCTGGCAATCTCCTGACACAATATGTCCCAATCGTATAGTCAGTCGACCTGGATTATCCCAGTAAAATATCTGTAAAACTCTCCTTCCTGCCATAAGCATATCAAGGAAACAACTTTACAGCTTCGTAACAAAAATCTTGTTACGAAGAGAACAAAAACATAAGTCCACCATTTGCAATCTGAGAGTGTTTCTAAGTTTCTCATAATTTTATTCCCTAATTCCTTAAGAACACAGAAAACATAAAAGCCCATGTAAAAATGGGATTTATTTACCAATAGGGAATGAAATCTTATCTCCGGGATGCATATGCTCATTAGGGCGGAAAGGGTTAAGAAAGATGGTTGGAAGTATGCTGTCTATAGCTCAGTGTGCCATCAGTCAATGGGAAATAAGTTTCTTATTGCTTATAGATATTACAATGCATTCCTGGTAATAGGCCATTGTGAAATCTAGAAATAAAAACTCTTTCTCTGCTTCTGCTGGTGAGTCTATTTTTATAAGCGTCAACATAACACAAGGTAACTCCAGCTGTCTACTGCAGAAGTTAAACGGTGGTAACTCTCAAATATAATTCAAGATTTCACTTTTCGTAACATATGCTTCAGATTCAACATTTATACTTTAATAAACTACAAAAATGTAAACGCCATAAAATAAAGAAAAGTCAACAAGGAAAAAATTCCATCCTATGTAGGAATTGTTCTATCTTCTCTCACTCAAGATTAATTAGATGTTAAGATCGTAGTATGTGGTCAAGTCTTTACAATTGTTTACGTGGTTTTTGAGGTTGTCAGCAGATGGATGCTCAAATCAGATACTGTAAAATAACTTACCAGGTATGTTTAAAAATGATGAATTTACTGGAAGGTATACTTCCCACGACATTCTAATTTCTTCCGCAGGAAAATCGAAACCCAATCTCCTAACACACATCACGATAAAGAAATTCGATTCATGACTCCAAATTCGTCATGTGACAGATGAGCAACCAGTTTTTTAAATTGATCTCTCTAGAAGGCCCTGAACAGGCCCATATACAGGGGGTTCCCTTGAATTGGCGACAGTGCGCCTACACACAGGGGTGATAGTAATCATCAAGAGGAACAAAAATTGCCATGGAATATCGCAAACCACGTTTACACGGTGAAAATCGCAAAATTACTTATGCAGGACGTGTCAACCACAGTGCAGCAGAACATGTGTTTCATGCATGATGGTACACCAGAACATATTTTCACCGCGATGAGTAACCACCACCATGCTCCTGGGAGGTGTCCATAATCCACGTCCACAGACTCACCCATAGAGTTTAGAGTCCACAAGATTGGACAAGGAAGACTGGATTGGAAGGGATGAAAGGCCTTCATACTTCCCTTCTTCGTTTCTACATCGCTAAGGCCGTGCAATGACATTCACGCCAACAATTTCAAACAATTCCTGTAGTCATTTCTCTTCGTCCATTTTCTGGCACTGAACTCTGCAGCATGGGCTATGTTGTGATCATGCTGTCAAATGAATGTTTTTTGTTCCTATTATTGTACTTATCTATCTATATATATAAAACGCTTATGTGGACGCAAAATCTGGTCGAATTTGATAATCGCTGTTTGGCAACAGCTCGCAAGTTTGGATTGTTTACTTTTGAATCGGCGGAACTCTCCAATTTCTTTGAAGTCTGAAACAACGATTGTTTTTGAGTTAGATCGTTTGAATTTAATAAGTGAGTCGTACAGTTTGGATTAGAGAAATGAATGAATGTGTGCTTAATACTGAATGTCCTTTTTAACTAAAAGTTTCTGAAAAACTGGTTTATTCATCTCTCGAAAACTCAAATTTTCTGAGTTTTAAAAAACATAAATTACTATCCAGAGAAAAATAGGTACCTTCCTTCACTTAATAATAAATGGAGTCAGTGTGTTCACATGTGCGGAAGCAACATTTCGTTTAAAAAAGTGCATATTTCAGATTTTGCTGGAAAAAACGATGTTTGAAAATTTTGAAAAAAGGCTATGTAATCAATTTTAAAATGCTAAGAGTAAATAATTATTATGTGTTTTAATTTTGAATAGTTAATATGAACATGTTTCAAGCGACTATTTTCTTTAAACTGTCTTTTTTTAGCTAAAAGGCTGCGAGTAGGGTTACATCATTCTAAGACAACTATAATTTTCTGAGATTTAAAACACAAATGACTACACTGAGAAAAACACTATATCTTTCTTGACTAAATAATCATTGGAATAAGCATGTATACAAGTGGGACGCTTTTCTGAACTACATTTCATTGCAAAGTGGGGATGTTTGAAATTTTGATGGAAAAAACAATTTTAATTTTTTTTTAAGATTTGGAAAAAGGCTATCTTATCAGTTTTAAACTTAAAATTGTGGTGGAAAGAATTTTTGTTGAAATAAAGTGCTGAAGAAGTAGTCAAAAGTGTATGCCAAGAAGTTTTAAATGGCTGATTTCTGATTGATGAAAATAATTTTGATTTTTAATCATCTTTGGAATTATAAATATTAACATTCAAATTTATTTCTAACATTTACATTTACATATTCTTTCGGGATCACCAACTCGCTCGCCATACAGTTATGCGTTTCTGCTAGTATTAGCAAATTATAAGTACATAAATTACTAAAAGTAAATTTAAATTATTTGAAATTGCATGAACTCCTAAAATAAATTTTTCATCAGTTTCTACAATTAAAATCTTATATATATATATATATATATATATATATATATATATATATATATATATATCACTCACCCAAAAATCCATATATATATATGGATTTTTGGGTGAGTTTTGACACCTTTTTCTTCGTTTTGTTGGTTTTGGGGTTGGGTTTAATATGTTTTGTTTCTAATAGCCTTGGGCTTTTTATTATATTTTTATTTTTTCTCAATTGGACTTGGGCTTTTTGCTTTGTTTCAAACTTTGGTTTTTGTTTCGGTGTTCCGGGGAAACAAACTCTTTTTGGCATTATTGCTAGAGTTTTGTGTTCAGAAAACACCGAATTTTATGCCTGCGCCCGTTCGGGATTTCCCTTGCTGATGACGCGTCCCGGACGTTGGCGTTTTTGTTCCTTTTTATTATTATTTTGGTTTTTCTTTTACAACGTGTTTTTAATGCTTTCTTTCTATGTTTTCTTTTATTAATATATATATATATATAATCATAAGCAAGTACAGAAACAAATGCAATAACCAATCAAGAAATAAATACTTTAATCGAGGAAATACTATTTCAAAAGAAGGAAAAGTTAGGAAACGGATACATTAATGTTAACATAAATTCTTAAAAATGAGACAAGCTTCACTGTTACGATGAATGCTCCAATGCAACAGTACATCGACATTTCTTTTATGACGTGGTTGTGATGTTTTCTTTTGTTAATATATATATATACTACCAAAATATTTTAATTGCAGAAACTGATGAAAAATTAATTTTATTGATTCATGCAATTTCAAATAATTTAAATTTACTTTTAGTAATTAATGTACTTATAATTTGCTAATACTAGCAGAAACGCATAACTGTATGGCGAGCGAGTTGGTGATCCCGAAAGAATCACAACGCGATTCTTGGGGGTTGGCGAGCGGAGCGAGCAGGGGGTGTAATATATATAAAAATATTCTACAACAGTGCTAGGACACGCAGTGTTTTCATTGTAGCGGGCGAAGTGAGTAGGGTTGCTGGGGGTTGGCGAGCTTTAGCGAGTAGGGGGCAGAGCCCCCTAGTTTTGTATATATTATATGCCACAGGCTGTGTTGAAATCTTGTTGACAAATAAATGATTTTTGTTCTTATTATTGTGTTTTTCTCGTTACCGATGTCACATCTTGCATAAACATTTTGGCGATTTTTACCGACTAAACGTGTTTTGCAGTACCAAGTTCTATAGCAATTTTTCCTCCTCTTTTATCCCTCTGTTGCCATTTCCCTGTAAAAGACAGATGATCGAATCGGATTTTACCTTCACTGAAACAACGATATGTCACAACTAATGTGATAGTTTATAATTTAGAATGATCTCACGCGTTAGAAGATCATGCTTTCTATTCGAAAAAAATAGATCATAGATCACTAAACCCTAAAACATAGATCATTAAACCTTCATCTACCATGAGGGTTTAAAATTTAGAATGATATTATGAGTGTCACTGTAGAATTAAAGGTTCTAATATAACAATCATGATTTCATTTTAAATTAAAATAAATAAACTTATACTCTTTTTCTAAGAATATAAATTTATACATTTTAATACCATTTCAAAACAAACTTTCATTCCTTTTTCACAACCATGCAAAGAACAAAAAAAACCCAACTTAATATTTGTTTTTTTCAATTCCTACTATTAGTTCACACTCTCCCTATATATATTTATTAATATATCGTGTTCAAATTTTCAATCGTTAATAAAATACTTT
>BGPR01000004.1:5474460-5511031 GCA_013235015.1 Araneus ventricosus | reverse complement strand
TATTAGAGCCTCGCACAGGCTACGATCATGGTGTAGGGATAAGAAAAGTGGAGCGGGACTCGGTGGCGCAATGGTAGCGCGTCTGACTCCAGATCAGAAGGCTGCGTGTTCAAATCACGTCCGGGTCAAGAGATTTACTCAAGACATATAATTTTTGCGCTTAATTTATATTCTGAAAAATATCTCTTGTTGGCAATTGCATCCAAAAATGTTTAGTTCCCCGTTTGATAAACTTAGGTCTATTTTTTTCTTCAATTCCTACTATTAGTTCACACTCTCCCTATATATATTTATTAATATATCGTGTTCAAATTTTCAATCGTTAATAAAATACTTTCTATTCATCCACTCAAGTTGAAATACATTTTTTAAAACTTGTAGTGGATGACACTTGATGTTAATATAGTTTTTTTCAAATATTAATTCATTAATTAAATTTAATTAATTAATTTTAGTTTCATATGGGAGAAAAAATTTCTAAAATAAAATTTTTCTTTTTTGACCTAAGTAGGAATTGACTTAAAATTTTTTTTATATTACTTGTTAAACAAAAGCTTAGTTTTTTGTAGTACATATTTTAATAAAAACTTGTGAATGAGTTCTTGTTTATTCATTCATTTTAATCTGAAATTTCAAATTAGTAAAAATCGTTCTTGGACATAAATTTACTTATTACGATCCATTTTCCATAATTTCGATCCATAATTTTATTTATTTACTTCTATTAAAATTTAATGAATGTTACTTTTAATTCTTAATTCTCGAGATTATTCTATGCTTTATTAAATTTCTCAGAAAATAAATTAATTAAATTTTCATTTTTTCAGTTCTAGAATGTAGAATAAATCAGGGCTTCTGTATATTGTCGAAGTGAAAGAACTTTCTATCAGTGAGTATGAGTGTTATAATCTAGCAGCATTAGCTTTGAATGAATTTCGAAACGAAACATTATTATTTTGCGATTAATGTGAAAACATATTTACTTCGAATTACAAGACGAATCTCTCTTTAAAGTGAAGTGCTGTTCAAAATACTTTATATGAACTGACTAAAAATAAAAGTTCCGTATTGAGATTTAAAAAACAAAAGTGTGCATGTTCACATACTTCTAATGGAGGTATTCTATTTTTCTATTAATAATATGCATGCTTTCGTATTTTTGCTTCAATAATTAGTGTTTTTTGATATTTTTGACTTTTTTTCGTAGCCCTTCTAAGAGGCACATTCCACAGGCTGAGAATCACTGCTATAACGTATCGAAAAGAATGAAAATTTAATATTTAACCTTATACTACTCAATTTTTTATTTTTTTTGTGTAGATCTATACAAAAGCAGGAAAAATAATCTTGAACTTTAATTTAACTTGGCTTGATTCATGTTTGAAAAGACAGAATTTTATAATCGATTTTCCCTCACTTCCTTCATATTTAACCTTATACTACTCAATTTTTTATTTTTTTTGTGTAGATCTATACAAAAGCAGGAAAAATAATCTTGAACTTTAATTTAACTTGGCTTGATTCATGTTTGAAAAGACAGAATTTTATAATCGATTTTCCCTCACTTCCTAATATGTTGTGGTTCCAAAATTCTGTTTCCGATGAGAATACATTATTTTAATATTTTCAGACCTTAATTATCAAATTATAGCTTACTTTTATTTAGTATTGATTCCATACCTGATAGGGAAATTGAGAAAAATTGATTTCATAATAACTATAATAAGGAATTATAGAATATATTAAAGCCTAAAAGCAAAAATAATACAAAGAAGGATGTTTTTTAAACACCCTTTTATTAGTGTACTATTATGTTGAAAATATATTTTTTAATTAAAAATTTAAATCTTAAAGCAAAAATCGTAAAACTGTGAGGCTACTGAAAATAAGACATTAAGGAAATTAAGCCACAATGAACATGATTAAAATATATTATGAATGTGATGAAAATTCCAGTTTACTTAAAGTATTTATAGCAGTACTTCATAATTTAATGATTTTAACTTTGACCTCCATAATTTTGATAAAAAAAATTATTTTGTACATTTTAGTACACTAATAAAAGGAATGCTTTTTAAAAAACGTTCTTATTTTTAGTATTTTTTAATTAAAAGTCAAAATTAAAAACATTAATCGTTTAGCTAAAACTTCTGCACTTTAAATCTTTCCTTCTTTAAGTCAACAGTTTAATACGTAAATAATTTTATTATTCACTCATTAAATTATTTAAAACTACTTGGAAAAAATAAAAAATGACAGCGATGCATATATTAATCACTGCACGCTTCAAATTGCGCATGTAAAGAAAAGGACTATTTTAATGATTTAGCAATTTTTTTCCCTTGACGTTTCATTTTTACTTTCTCGTATACGAAGTATACAAAGAGAATGTATTGTAATCGTCAAAAAATTCGAACTCGAGATTTTGACGAATCTCCACGTTTTAGACTTCCCTGATTCCGAAAAACACAATTTTGGAATTATGTCTGTGTGTCTGTATGTCTGTGAACACGATAACTCGAAAACTATTAGAGCTACGGGGGTGAAATTTGGTATGTGGTCTTTAAACATAAGTTGTAGGTTTCTATCAAATTTTGGACAAAATCCGTCAACGGGAAGTCTGTCTGTATGTCCGCGGTCATGTGAACACTATAACTCAAAAACTTGAATAGCTAGATGGATAAAATTTGGTACACAGTTTTATCGTCATGAATGTAGGCCCGTATTAAATTTTGGGCCAAATCCGTCAAAAAGGGGAGTTCAAATTGCATATTCAATTTCTTTTAATCCGATTCTCATGAGCAAAGTACTGGTAGCAATCTGTTATTGTTGTAAATTTTATTTACAACAATAAATAATGTTCTCAAACACGAATTGTAACAAATTTTTTATTGTTGTAAATAAAATTCAAACCGATCTCATTATTTCAGCAAATCTTTTATTTACGAGCTTTTGCAATTGTTACGATTGTGGTAGTATAAATTGTTTTCTTGGGAATTCAATTCCAAAGAAGAATTTTCGCTTTAGTATTCATTTCATTGCCTATTTTATCTCACCTGTTTCAAAGTAATATTTTTTTGAAACGTGGCAACAGATATTTGATTTCAGGTTTGTTGGTTTGTTTCACTTTCTCGTATACGAAGAGAAAGTATTGTAATCGTCAAAAAAAAAAAAAAAAATTCGAACTCGAGATTTTGACGAATCTCCACTTAGAAAGTATACGAGAAAGTTTAGGGCAGACCACTCCCGCTGGTTTTCATGAAGAAAACAGAAGCGATCAAAAAAATTAGAAGCGATGGGTGAATAATTTTTATTTTCCTATACGAGACCATTGCTTGAATTGCCTCGTGTACGAAACCATAGAATCTCGATCTTTATTCAGTGACGAATTCCCCAAACAAATACCAATTACAGGATCCACAGGACATCATGACTTCGGTAACGTAAAATGAATCAGGATCGTAAAATGAACAGGTTAGTGATATCAGTTTAGAATTGGATGCTTTTGAAAAAGTTATTACTGATAACTATTGCTCATTATGAAGCTCAGTAGAATTACTGGTAAGGCATTGCAAGAGATCATTGTAGTACGTCAGAAATTTATATGATTTTTAACCCTTAAATACCCAGTGTTGCCTTTAAGCAACATACCCAATTTTGTCTTCTAAAATCTGGAGAATATGACTAATGCCTGTTATGGCTCTAATGCCTGTTGTTGGCAATAGGATACAAATGAAATATTATTAAATCAATTTTCAGCGTACAGATGGCAGTCTGAGTGCTGATAAAAAATAAAATTAAATATGTTTTTTACTTGAGGCTGCATCTTTTTTGCTTTGTTTGTACACTTGAGACTACCATAATCTATTCTACAGTGTTGAAGGAAATTCCTTATTCTTATTATTAGTTCTTAAAATTCATCTGTGTTTAATATTATACAATTTTATCAAGGAAATTTGTTTTTGAAATAAATCCCAGTGTTGTCAGTTGGTAACAAACTGTTTATAGCCATAAACCATACTTAAAACAAAATAGGACTTTTTAAAGAATTTTTCCCATGTTTTATTGAAGAAATGAAAGTCAAAAAACATTTTTAAATCCATTTAAAAAAAATCAGGCTTTTAAGGTTTGAACAGTATTCTTATTCAGATATATTTGACTACTGTTCTGATTGGCAACGTATGCATTGTTTGCGAAGGGTGCATCACCTCTTAGCCTAGTAGATGAAGAAGCATTGTATTGTGATGACATTTCTGTTTTAAACCTGAACTCGCACACTGATTCGAGATATTGAGAAGAACGTAAACACAATTTAGAGAATATTAGCAATATGAAAACATGATAGAGATAATTACTTTTACAAGAGTCAGAAATTCTGAATAACGATAGGCATTTATTGTTAAAGAGAACAAAAAAATTATCTGTATTACATTATTCATAATTTTTTAGGATCTTTCACAAGGAATACCCGTACTGTATCACTATTCAAATGAATTCTTTGAAATCGAGAGAAAAGTATTCCGTAATAAACTATATGGAGTAGTTTACTTTGCTTAATTCTTTCAAAAAGTTTAAAAGTAAGGAAAGTGTGTGACAGGGAGGGGGATCGAAGGCATATAAAATATATCCAGGCAGAGCCGAGAGAGATTTCGATAGTGCTATTCATCACAAAGTCTTATTTATCTGGTGAGAAATTACAAAGTAATATATTTGTAATTAATTTACAATCGATTGGATTGTAATCAATGAAAAATCATTATGTGAGACATAAATTTAACTTTTGATTGCGAACATCATTAAAAGCCACTTATTTTAAGATTTTTGCATTCTTAAGATTTTTAATCAAAAGTCTAATAAAAACAAATGTCGAAATTTGTGTACATGTACTTCAGATTTCTCAATACCAAAATTCAGTGATTTTAATCTTTTGGAGCACTCTCTATCAGTTAATAAGAGTTATTTTAATTCATAACCTAAAGGTAGAACCTTAAAATTCAAAGGAAATATTGAAATGCTTGAAATTAAATATTATATTTCACGTTTCACTTACAACCTCCCATAATTACCATCATTTTTTGATCATTTTTGCATGCCTGCCAAGTCAAAATCATAAATTTCCCCTCTAGCCTTATCAATTCATAGTTTCTCTGCCAGAAGGCTTCTGCACCACGTAATCCGAACAGCATAATTTAAAACAGATTTATTACAAGCGAAAAAACTTAAGCAGCGAAAATCTTTAAGCAAAGATTTCGCACGACATCCGAGAGTATACGAAAATTTGAATTCTAAATTACCCAACGATAGTCGACGAGATTTTCTCGCACGTCAAAAAAGCAGCATTACTCCGTTCTAAGAACCGATACATCGTTTATATATATACCTCTACATTTATATATAGATATATATATTCCCAGACGGTATGATAAAAGGTAAGGGAAGGGGGGGGGGCGGAGGATGCCGTCGAAGGAATCGAAAACATATCCAGGCAGAATCGCGGAATTATTGATGGCGTCATTCATCTCCGAGTCCTGGTAATCTGGTGGAAAGTTTAAAAAGTAAAGTTGTAAAGAGTGTCATGTAGTTCATCTGCTAAAGGGATTTGGAGAGAATAATTGTGGGCCTCGATGCGTTCTGGCAGCTGGCCTCTTTCTGACAGTGATGGATGAGAGGGCTGCTGACCTAGAGCTCACAGCCCTCACCAATTGAGGATTCTTGCGAAGTATCAAGCCCTAACTCTCTTCTTCCCAACATTTGGAACGGTTTCTTTTTTTATCTCCTTTTTCTTCGTGCCGTGGGTAGGTTACGTCAGAAGCAGGAGATTTAACTGCAGAAACGACAGTACTTAACGGACTGTAAAAAGTAAAAATAATAATAGTAAGAAGTATAAAGAAAGAAGGAAGAAAAGGGGAATGAATGAGAGAGAGAGAAATATGGCAAGGTTCTTTATCTTCCAAGTCTTATTTTAATTGCTTATTTGTCTTGTTATGTGCATTTATCTGTCAAGCTCGTTTCATGAGAGATAAAGTGACTGGAATTGATTCGGTTGTGAGTTGAACGATTCTTTTATTTTAGTGCAGTGCCTCTCACACTTTTAGACACACTTAGACACTTTGGAAGACCCTACTTTCTAAAGTAGTTTTAACCGCATAATTGATTTATCGAATTATCGTATTTTTAAATGTTAAAGTAAAATTAATTTATTCATAGGGGGTATAAATCGGCACAAAAATTAAGAGGAATCCACAAACATCCTAAGTGTTTCCATGAACTCTTAGTTGAATCAAAATGACAATACATTCCCAAAAGATAATGGCATCTAATTAAATACAGTAGAACTCCAATTATCCGAGTAAAATGCGGATATGAGGAAGTCCGGATGATTGGATAAAGTTCAGTCACTTAAAAAGTCAGTTAAAAAAGACATCAGACGTAAAAAATACTTTAATTCATGAAATTAAATTTAACAGACATAAGAAACAGAAAACTCTTAAGTATTTTAAGATTTACATAAGAAAGAAACCATGATTTTGACATTTTTCTTTTTCTCCCAAAATCGATTCGGGTAATTGGAGTTCAACTATAGGAGAAAAAAATTGAGCATTTAAGTGGTGAATGGCACCTTTTCTAGAAATTTTTGTTGAGTTCTCCCCTCCCCGACGATGAATATTAGATTTTAAATTAATTAATATCATGAATTTTGCATTTTAAATAAATTAATAACATGAATTTTAGATTTTAAATTTATTAACCTCCCTTTTTAAAAATTTCTAAATTTTTGATGATTAAGATTTTCTTATATGAAATGAAAGTGCAATGGATATAATCCGTTGCCACGCGTGTTATAACTTAAAAGAGTGAGAGGTAAGGCGGATTTTAAAAGGAGAAAAAATCCTTATTTTGTGATTAATGGGAAAACATACGTGTTTTTGCATTGGAAATAGCATTTATTATTCGTACATTAGCCGAATTTTAAGATAGGTTATTTTCTTTTTTACTAACACAATGTATTTTTTAATATTTTGTGAGAAGTTTTTCGAATTTTTGAAAATCTTTTTTTTATGTCTTTGTTCTTCTCGTTCTGTTATTTTGAATCCTAGAGGGGCACAAGATTGAGAATTTTATTTACTGACAATTAATAACGAACAATTTAAGAAAAAAATCGATCACAACCAGTATACCATATCATGGTTTTCTTGAATAATTTATTTACAAAATATTTAAATTTATCCACTTGCGTTCTGCATCCAATATGTTGTAGGCCTTTCAGATATTTTGTTTCAAATTTTAACCCAGTTTACATAGCTATAAACCACCTAACTGATATACCATAAGTGCCCCCAATTGTTTTATTTTTTAAGTTGTAAACTAAAATTTTCTTGTATGCGTCCACAAAACGGCGCTTTTCATGCTTAGCTTCGGAAAATAGTGAAGAAAACCGAGCATGCATTCTTCCTATTGACTAATTGGGCCCAAAATATGTATGTCAGGATCACATACCAAATTTCATTTATCTTGTTTGTGGTGTTTTTGATTTATCGTGTTCACATCCTCACGGGCATACAAATAGATGATTTTGATGGATTGAACACAAAATTAGACAAAGATCTACACTTTGGGATTATATACTAAAATGAATCCATATAGTTCGTTGTGTTTTTGAACAACCGCGTTCATATTCGCAGGAATAGACATATCGACTGACCGTTATATCAAATTTGATACAGATCTATTATTCTAGTCCTCTGTCTAAGTAGTTGCTTTTTTTAGTTATTTTGACAGAATTTCCAATTTCTGTCGAAATTGGAGAGATCTCTAACATGAAGATTCATCAAAGTCTCGAGGTCGATTTTTTTTGACTATTTTTTCTTCGTATTAATTAATTGTGTCATTTAATTAAATAATAAAGGAAATTGAACTGTCAAGAGGTTAAAACATATACTCTGTATAAAAAAATCTGTATTATTGATGTTTGAAGACCAAAAAAAAAATTTATATTTTCTTTCTTTTCCTATTTCACGATGAGAATTATGCCTGCCCTAAAACAATCTTGAATTCGTGTGTTTATGTTCAAAATTGATTTCCCGTTTGAATTTCTCTCCCGATGTTACTCCTTTCTGACTTGTGTTTGTCCAAATTTTTCAATAATATTTTGCCTTCTTCTGTGTATCTCATATCTCATACCCAAGTTCAAATTTAGTTTAAGTTCGGAATAGAAATGCTGTCATAAACAACGCTAGGAGATGATTTTCTTTTCAGGGTCAATGAATTGAGAGCCATCCTTGAAGGATGTCATGCCGTTCTTGGCGATGGAAATTCAACAGTGGCTGGACGACACAAATCTTTATTCATAATTAAAGATATATCTTAAAGTGCACAGTAGCGCTGAGAAAAAATTTATACCACAAAAGATTGACTTGATTGAGTCAATACGGTTACAGAAACACAGGGGAATAATTAACTCTTATTCCGAGAGTAAAGCCCTATTTAGATTGACTTTTATCTCCCTTCGGTGGCCGTGGTGCCTAGTAGTGAGGTCTCGGTTTCGAGTTCGGAGGTTCCAGGTTCGAAACCCGATTCCACTGACGATAAAGGCCTGATGCACGCTAAATGTGACGTCGTGGGTCAAACTTCCTTCCGCTGGTGTGGTGCAACACGACCCAGCCCACCTTACTGGGTTTAAGGCATTAAAGAGTAGGAGGGGAAGATGGAGATGAAGGTGGTGTGGTGCGGAAGTTTGGAGAGGGGGTGGCCAGTTCAGGTGTCGTTCTTGTCATCTGACCGCGGTTTAAAGTTACGAGCTCAGTCTCAAAATAGCCCTCATGTTGCTTCAAAACGGGACGTTAATATAACTAAACCTCTTTTCTGTGTCTGCACTCAATTCTGTCTGAGAGAGTCTCCAACTCCGTTGGTGTCTGCCCCTGTCAGTGGCTTCAAACTTTTTACACACTTTAGGCCGAGAAGCTAATCAGCTCTCCTTCTGTTACCATTCCTATTTCTTAAAAAACCTATAGGCAACAGCAGCACGTGACATCCATGACCTATAGGGAAATACATGACTATACTTTAAAAGAAAGTAGATATCCCCAGAACCATTCTACAAGGACAACTTGCCTAATGATAAGACAATCTATCACTACAAATAATTTTATCCGAAAACATTGTAATTCTCTTTTTATGAATGCTCTTCACAAGTGATTTAATTTTATTTAATAGACTATCATTTAAAAACTAACACTTATTACGACTATCGACAGCAAAATTTTTTGAATAAATTGTTTTATTTTTCCCAATCTTTCGCAGCGCTGTTTTTTAACTTTTAAACGGCAATTATGAACTTCAGTATAAATTATTTTTATTCTCTTTTTTTTGAAAAAAAATTAGATTATTTATTTAAAATTTATGTATTTAAAACGGTTTATCTCTAGGCAAAAATGTAATAAGTAAAGTATTTGATTAATTAAATATTGAATTATAAAAAACTCTTTTTTTTAAAGATATAAAAAGAAAGTAGTATTTGATAAATTCAACCCTACATTGTACAGATTAAATTTATCCATTTGATTTGGGCATCACGGGTTTTGTTTTGGCATTTCAACAGTATTTCCATAACAATTGCATTAAAAGTCGTCACATGACTGGATTTTTGAAAGTTGCTTTTTACATCTCACATTTTACTAACAAGCCAGTTTACCTGAATTTAAAACATATTTGATATTAATATTCCTAACCTTTTGCAGTCCTATGCTGAGTCTGACCCAGAATTCTTAATGGCGCATTGCTTTGACCTCCTTGATTCATTTCAATAGTTATAAAAACTACAAAATTGTCAAAAGTCACAGATTAATTTCTAGGGAAAAAATCAATCAACAGTTATACTTTTCAACCCCTGAAGCTTTAAATAGAAATAAATTCAGCACAATCAACTCTCACGTGAAGGTTCTGCTTCCTATAACATTTTGGAGTGTCAAATTTAAAGTGCTATTGAAGATCCGTTTAATTTTCCATCGTCAAAAATACTAATTTCTTTTAAAATGCGTAGGTTATTCAGCCACGAATGCGAAGATTTAATCTTAATCTTCTTGTGTATGGAGAAATATTTCTCCATGCAGTGACTAATCCAATTTAATTTTGCATTTCACAGATGTAAAGTAAACATTTAGTTGCTGCAAGTTCTGCTTTAATTAGTTTACACATAGTAGGCAAATAAAACTCTCGAACAAGAAATATAGAACAATTTAAAGCTAACGAGTTTCAACCAACATTTTCCAACCTCATTAAAATAAATATTTAAACGAATAAGACTTTTGAATGTGTATAACACATCGTGTTTTTCGTCAAAGATCTAAAAGGAAATGTTTCTATTTCGACACATGTCTTAAAATGAGACTTTTAAGTTAAATTTAAATAATTTTTAGGAACAAACTACAATGTCTATACACGTAATTTATTCTTAAAATACTGATTACGCAAGCTAAGATTTAAACTTAGGAAACATTAACCTTGACTAAGGTTTATGGTTAAAGCTAGACTAATTACTATTTCATCAGCGAAAAATTCCTAGAGCTTATTTCTGCAGCTAAAACATTTAATGGGGCCATTTCGTGCGCCACGTCAGTTTAATTTTGGAATCCATTGCAGGAGCAAAAAGGACTTGATGTCATAGCGCAGCAAACGACAATGTGCAGTTAGATGGCATGTACAATTACATTCGTCTTGTGGTTGTCACATCTCCTGACTTAACTCGATTACTATGGGAGTCATTTCTTCTCCTTTTATTATACAATTATAATTGGATGAACTGATAATTGCAGCTCTAAAAATTTCACAAATATGCAGTTCTTCACGCATAAGGAAGAAAGACAGAAGCTAACACTAAGTTTCTATGCCAAATAATAACATATTTTTAACCATTGAAATAATGGTACTTTGTGGTATGACTATCGATTTCTCGGACGTATGCTTCGTTAAAGCAAACAACAACAACAACCAGAAAGGGGAGGATTCCGTGAATATTTGTATTGTTTGACGCAAATAAAGATTCCTGGCTCTTCTTCCTGGAATTTCTAAAGTATACCTAGACCATCCTATATAAAAATATGTGTGAATATTCTCTTAGAAAGAATACGTCAATACTGTAATTTCTTAATCGCAAAAATGGGAAATACCGTTATTTACCGAACTAAGTCGATATAAGACATGAATGTTTAAATTTTGACAGTTCATTATTTAAATGAAACCCTGCTTATTATTTGCGTTTTGTTTGAAAAAGAAGAAAATATAGATAAAATTATAGAGATCAAAATTATATAAAATGTGCGTGACTGTCCTAAGAATCTGCCGTCAGCTTTTTACTTAAAGCGTGATGTATAAGAAAATCAGGAATTTTTAATCCTCTTATAAATAATTTCGACCTTTTTCTGCATTTTTTATTTACTATAAGCAGCACGCTGTCTTCATTAAACTAAAAATACAAATTTTCTCCTCGAAATGGTTTTGGTTAGTTGATATCGTGTGCACTAACGGCGCATGAAGAAAGTTAAACACAGATATCCAGGAAGAATTTATTAAGAACATATTCGCCTGGAAAAGAGAAGCGCCACTTCTCTTTATAGTAAGATACTTGTTGGCTGAAGTCAAATTTCTGATTTTCACACAAGACATAATTCTTATTCAGGAATCGAATCCGGGCGCTCTGGATTAACTACTTTACCAGTCGGGTGTATCGAGATGGTTTTAAGCCATCATTTAAATAATGGAAAGTTTTTCCCACTTTGCTGGATAAATTTCATAGAAAAGTTTTATGAAGAAAGTTATTTCACAGAAGTTAAAGTTTTCACTAAAATTGAGAGACTGTTAAGTCGTGAATTCGAATTTCGATTCCACTGAAAAACCACCACAGAATTTCTTTAACAATGGTAGATAAATTTCTCATAAATGTTTTATTTATGGATAGTTATTTCACTTAAGTTAAAGTATTCAGTAAATCTTAGGGACAGAGTCACATCTATGGGCTGATAAATGGTAGATTCGCATTTCGATTCTACTGGAAATCCACCGAATGAGCGGAGTGGCTCAATCGTTCGTACGTCAATATAATGGGGAAGTTTAGAAGTTCAAAAATATAGGGATTATTATAAAAGTTGTTGTTTTCATCTGATTATAAAACTCCGAGTCTACGGACCTCTGTAGCTTCAAATCAAATCAAACGAGATTGATCCAATTTAAGATTTACAAAAGATTTCTGAAGATTCCAGAAGATATAATCCCTAAAGAATGTTAAATTATTCATTTGGAATCCTTTAATGGTACACATAATCGATTTACTGTTACCGTCTGTACAAGAGAAACATCGGGCAATACATGGTTTTTAATAATTCACGTGCAATTTAAAATAGTAAATATATGTGACAGAAAGAATTTGTAAAGAAAATTAGAAGATTCTGTGTATCTGAATTTTTTTAGAAATTTGTTCGAAAAATACTTATTTTCCTTGATCCTTGTTGAACAATGGCTTTACTACAATATAAAGTAAATAGTTGTTTTTTTATTTATTTATTTGACTGAACAAAAACTCACTGCCGCTGTTCATAAAAGATTTATAACTAGGTATAAGAAAAAAATTCCATATCGATGTGGATGAAAAAATTTAATGAAAAAAGTTCGGCCATTCTATTGAAATGAAGTCAGATAAAAATTCTGCAAAAAAAGTATTTTTTCAGTTAAATTCCTTTAAAATATCTGAAGACCCCCGATCCCTCCCTTAGGCACATAAAGCTTTCTAATCCTCTTGGCGAGTTCTTTCAATCGTACATATGTGAAAAATTACATTAACTTTTTATTTTAAATTCCATACCAATTGAATGGTCAACGGCCAGTTTGGTCAAACGACTATAATTAAAACCATATTAGAGAGAATGCAAATATTAGCGTTTATTCGGTAATTACTAATGAAGGCTTTGGACTTCTTTTGCAGCTGTAGAGTAAACTACTTTGTTTTGTTGTTAGTCGTTTCCTCATATGGAGAAAATCAGATCCTTAAGATTTTCAGTACCTTCCGTATGATCACTTATAACTTTAAAAAAATTCTAAATATGAATTTCTAAATGGATGTTACAACTGTGATAAAAAAATATCGTTGCAGACTGAATTATCGGGCTAAGTATGTCAAACTTGTTAGTCACATTTATAATCCATATTCACATGTTTTCAGAATAATGATATTTCATGGTTCCCGAATTTTGCCATCTTCAAAATTTTTAATATGAGTTATTTTTCAAGTTCAGATATTTTCCAAATGTGCAGAATATGGTATAGTTATGATGTTTTAAAGTTTAAAGACATTTACTTCGAAATTACCCATATTAAAATACAACATATTTCACAAGCTGGAACAGATATTTTCTATTATTTTAATAAAATTTTTCAGGTCAAAGAATAATATTTTTCAATCGACAATGACATACTGCTATGAAACCCGATAGATTTTCAATCCTTGTGGGAATAAAGCCCAAACTCATGTATAATTGAGACTTTGAGATCCAAAGTGGACCAACCCCCAATCTTCACAAACAGGATTGGCATCATATTGAAATGGAAAACTTCTTTTCAAAACCAGAGTGGGTCAAAAGAGTTATACCAAATAGGAGCACTTATCAAATGGTTCATATTTAAAATTGCTCACTTTAGCGAAAATTTTGGCTCAGGTTCTCAAAACTTCAATTCGAAACGCATAAATTTGCAAATTGAACGTATTTTAAAGAAATAAAAGTTATTTATTGAGAAAATATTATTAAACATACATATATTTAAATGAATATTCTTAAAATGTATGTACTAAGGATATTATATTAAAATCTATTTTTAATTTCATTTTTGGAAGGGCATAATTTTCTGGTGTATAAATGGCAGATTTCTATACAAACAGCAATTCAAAAGAAAAAAAAAATCTGATTTTGAAGTGAAAACAGACTTTTTATGAACAAAATAAAATGTTAACTTTTATTTTTCTGTTTAAAATTGGGGTGAAATAAGGTTTCTAAATCCTGTAAAGTATAGCAAGCAAGGAGAGAAGACTCCAAGCTTTCACGCCTCAGTAACTATTTGCGACAGTGAAATGTAGATGGCAGTACTAGTCGCATATTTTGGAAACTGTTTCACAGTGGATAGGGGCTGTCACCACTGTTTAACGGACTAAATGAAGTCTGTAAATTCGGAATTGTATTATGAAAAATATTCGAAACAAGGTATTACGCTTGAATTTGTGTTGCACAACGTTAAAAGTAAAATTTTATATTTGTAACAAAATAAATAAAATAAAATAATCCATGCAACTGCGTTTTAGAAAGTTGAAAAATGACCCCAAGTTTCCTAGAAGGGCGATAAAAAGCTAAAGGATATTTATCAAATCCCCGCCCGTTAAATCCGAAGTCCGTTGATTTGATGTTTAAATCGAGGGTTTACTCGTATTTGCAATTTGTAGTATTATGTTTTGTCTAGGTAATTCAAAAAACCTGACACTATAGCCATTATTATGCAAGAAGATGAGTCACGATGTTATTCATCGAATAGAAAATATATGTGACTCTTATTATGTCTTACATCTTTCAACACGCAAACTGCTCAACAAATTTTTGTTCCAAGATTAAAATTAAAAACATGTTTCCGTCTTCAAAGTTAAGCAGTGCCATTGGATGACAAAATATGCTATTAAGAACTACAGATCCTTTAATGAACTTTTCTAACATGCAATACTGAATACTTATATCTAATATTGTGATGGAGTCAATTCACGTGACGTTACTGCCACATGGCAAACGTATCTACGCGTGTCATATAACATCTAACTAAACGCTGCCTTACGCTGTCCTGTGACAATGCTTGACAGGGCCGGATTATCAAATAGGCGAATTAGGTAACTGCCTAGAGGCCTCGCAACTTTGGAGGGCCCCGAGGCCTTAAGATTTTTTATCAGTACTTTCAAAGTTATGTAATTTTGTACTTTCATTTAATTTACAAATGCGGTGCACTCAAATGTATACAAATTAAGATCAAGTATCATTTAATTTTGGAATATTATTCTGGCAACATTCCTAATTAATTACCTTTCGTAAGTTCTATTATTATGTTTATTTATAGTTCTAAAAATATGTTGCTTTATGAGTTTAAAAATATCCAATCCTAAAATTAAATAGAATTTGGATTGTGTTAAAAAGGTCTTTTCATTTTTTTACTATTTTGTATAAAATTGCTTTTAAATTCTATTTTGCATTTTTTTTTCTGAAACCAACTCTTTTGAAAGTGATTCGCAATTAAATGTTTTGCTATTTCGCCTTGACAAAATTTGAAACTTATACCTGCTTATACAGAAATTAAATTAATGCAAAAATATTTGGTTTTGGAAGTTGAGGAGGAAAAGGAGGCCACGAGACTTGCATTGTCTAAGGGCCCCTACAGAGCTTAATACGGTCCTAAAGATAGATTTTTTTGTCTTGGAGAATGCTAAAAGATAAAATTTTAAAAAAAAGTAGCTTCATTTTAAAGTTGGCTTCAAAATTCTTGTAGCTGTGACACTCCAAATGTGGTTTTAAGTTTGGGAAGAAAGTTCGGAGATTTCTCCTGGAGAGCAAATGCAATTTCGAACTGTTGGAACAGTAACCAAAATTTTTAATTTTGCATAATGCTTTTTGTTTTAGTCTCTGGGGTGATTTTACGCGACCGTGAGGTAATATGAGATGTCAGTGGATTCCTGCATATTTTCTTAAAAATCTATCCAGAAGTGAAAAATTCAGACCAGTAATGTATGGCTACATTGTTCGAGTTGTTGCGGAAGACACTCCAAAGCATGAAAAGGCAATCAACAAAAATTATGTTTGAATTTCCCTTTATCAGTATAATTAAAAATAACGCAATGGAGTCAATTCAAACTCGTGTGACACGCCAGACACACTGCGTCACTTTAATTTTGGAATCCACTGCGCATCATGCAGGAGGAAACAGATATGATATCACAGCACAGAGTGAAACAAAATGTATATATTACATTAGATGACATGCGCAGTTACATTTTCCATGTGTTTATGACATCTCGTAAATGGAGCCCATTAGTCAAATTATATCACTGCTAAGGTTTATTTATCCTTAAGCCTTCACAAGCGCTCCACTCCAAGCAAATTTGACCGCTCCAAGCCAAAACAAGTTGTCAGTGCGAAACACCGATGAGAATTGGAGCGGAGTGGTCAAACGTTTCGATTTTCAATCAATCTGAATATACAACAGCTCCATTTGGACTGCCGGGCCATGAATGCTGAAATGTGACAGGTGTAGCACGTGGGCGAGGGTGTCTCACTCTAAAGAAAATCGGAGCTGGTGGCAGAAGTAGCCACAGAAGGGGATCCGTACCGTACGGATTTGCGGCTTACGCGGAGTGGCCGTGAATGACCTGCCTAAATGGAATGGTGGGGAGTTCCCTCATGCCATTTGAGTGGACTGGAGCCATCGCGAATGACGGGCTTAAAAGTGAATAAACATTACAAGTAAAAGTATATTCATCAAAATGTACAAGTTTCAGAGACGCATAAAAAACCCCAGAAGTTTCGATATGACAATGCTTCTTTTCATAGAACTCTAAGCAGAACGAGTTTAAGTGGCTACTTTCTCTCTAATTTATGAATTCGTACTCTTGCATTTTAATGTTATCGGTACTTTGTCTTACGCTATGCTGTGATATCACATTTATAGCCTCCTGCAAGATACGCACTATAAATAACAATAATACTTTGGAGTCAATTCAAGCTCATGTGATACGCCAGGTGCACCGCACCAAGTTAACTGTGATTTCCACTGCGCATCCTGCAGGAGGAAATTTGATGTCACAGCACAGTGGAAGACAAAGTGTAGTTATATGTACAAATAATATGCACAGTTACGCTTATTCCCCGCCGGTTCTCCTGTAGGGGGTGGCTCCACCTGGTCCGGACGGTGGTTCCTTGTCGGAGCAGTTGTCTCTCGATCGGTCATCCGAGTAAATCCGGGTGCTTCGGCAGGGGGGGGGGTATTTCGTTGTGGTTATTCTCCACTGGGAGGCACAACGAGTACGTGAATGAGAAGTTGCCGGATAAGTAAGTGGATACAGGAATGGTGTGGATTCAGTTACCCCACTCAGATAACGGAAACCTCCTTTGGGAGGGGCTTGGCCATGGTCGCTTATGGCTATTAATCAGTTCCGGTGCCGCACCAGTGACGGTTCAGGTGTCGATATCGTCATCTGATCATAGTTCAAGGTTTTAAGTTCCATCCTAAAATAACCTTCAAGGATACTCTTCCAATCAGGAGTGGCGCTAGTGCCCGCGGGCACTAGCGCCACTAATGAGGGGGGCACTATCTGCCCGACAGGGGGGGCACGGTCTCCCCGACGGGGGACACGATTTACTGTACGGGAGGAAAGTGTAATGAAATTGGCATTAAATTTTCGCCATATCTTTATTTATCTACTAGTTGAATACCCCGTTGCATGAACGGGGTACAAAAATTTTCATATACGGGGGCACAACATCCCCGACAGGGGGCCCTGACCCCACCCCTGCTTCCAATTCAAAGAGTACAAACCAAACAGCAAGACAAATATTCAAATTCCTCCTAACAAATCCAAGAGTAAAAATCTCGAGGGTAAAAGCTCATGCAGACAATATAGGCAAAGAGAGAGAGCAGACCAACTGGCAAAAGACGCAACGCGACATCGGAAGCTATACAATTACCAAGCTACTTAAACCGCACATAAAAGACCTCCTCCGGAAGAGCATGTTTGAGGAATGACAAAATTTTTGGAGCAGTGGCGATACAGGCAGGAAAATCTTTAACATCATGCCCTCAGTTAGTCTTCGTCCCACTAACTGGATTAGAGAAGATGTTATCTTCTGCTCTGAACATGAAGGGCATGCAACATGAGGTAGGCAAGGAAAGGATGCTTTTCCTTGCCTACCTCAAAAGGTTCCACCTCTCTGATAGCGAGAAATTCAGTTGTGGTGGTACTGGCACGGCACTTCACTATGCCACGGAGTGCGTCATCACAGTGTTTTGGCATATGAGGAAGCCAGAAGCCAACTTCGAATAAGAATGGCTGAAAAAGTCGAAAATAATCTCGTCTCTAGGCAAAAAATTCATAAGATATTGAAATTCACCAGTGAAATCAGTGAAAATAGAGATATCTTCAGACAACCTAGCCTTGAACTATCCCGCGAGCTCAACCAACAAACTCCAAATGACCAGACCCCCTCCCCTAAAAAAACATTCTTTAAAAATTTCAGCAAAATAGGATTGAGTGTATCTCAAGTGAGCGACCATTACGTGCCTCCAAAATCAAGTGTCTCGCATTCAACAACAAAGAAAAGAACAGCAACACGAAATTATATAATAGTGTAAATATCTGTACCGTATACTGTATAAATATCTGCTCCGCATATTGTGTAAATATCTGCTTCGTATATTGTATAAATATCTGCTCCGTATATTGTATAAATATCTGTTTCTTTTAAATAAAATTCCCGTGTCTGGCCCATCAAGCCTTTCAGTGACCGGAATGTTCACGGGTACGGAGGAAAAGAGACTTAGGTTCGAGATGGGACGATAATCAAACTGAAGTTAATTAAACTAAATGTTGTCCTATAAATATGAATGAAACATTTAAAACATAAATAAGCATCCGCAGTTTTGTATTTGTTGGAGATAATTAATGTTAAAAATTTCTTAATATTGAATTTATACAATTACGGTGCTTTTGAAAGAAATATATTCTTTAAAACTCGTGTCAGTCGATTGATAATTCAGCTTCGTCTTCTCGAATTTTTTTGAACAGATTCCATTACTTCATGATGCCAAAGAATAGCACACATTCAATTTTTTACTTTTCTAAAATATACAGTATTGAATTTTCTGTGTGAAATATACCTTTCGACTTTATACCATGGTTTTCCAATAAACTTTTCAATGTCTGACCACTTAAACTGAAGTTACTTGATCATACTGACAAACCTACTACTTATCCACTTTTATCTACTTACTACTCTTACTTACTTTATCTACTTACTACTTTATGTACTTACTACACTTTATCTACTTTTGACCTTATGGAATTTGATATAATTTTAGACATTTACAAATTGCACAATCACCGGCTTTTGCACCAAAAACCCATAACCAAAATCAAGCCAAAAAATGGAATTTAAACTAGAATGAATAGCTCTGAAAAAAGAAAGAGAAGCAAATACAGCTGGAGAAGTGAATAAAGAACAACACAAGACAATGAGAATGACTTCATCTTTTGAAAGAAAGAGGAAAAATTGATTAATCACATAGAAATGAAACCCAATTCTTTAAAGGAAATTGAAAACTTTCGATTCTTACTTTAAAATCAGATTTTAAAATTGTGCAATGGCTAGTAGGGAAGGACCCTCAAGGTCGTGATTTTGAACTGCAGTCAGTTGATGAAAACCATACCTGAACCTGCATCCCACTCTTCAGATTTTCACTCCACTCAACCGGATTTTTAGAAAGAGAGCGAAAAAAATTCGGAGAAATAACTGAACTCTTTTATTAGATTCGTAGCGCTCTGAAATAGATTGTTTACTCTCTACCCTAGACAATAAGGTACAAGGAACACCTGCTATGATGACCACTATTCCAGAAAACCAAGATTTGTTTGTATTGTAAGAGGGATCAGTCAATTGAATAGGATAATACAGATCATGACTTGGATAAAATTTGTTATTTTTTAAACGTATTTAAGAGAAAATTTGCTGTGTATTTATTATTGGAACTAAAATTATCATCTGGCAAAGCTTGATAAACTAAATGGTCAAACTAACCGATATTCCAGTTAAAAAGTTAATTTGTTTAATAAAGTATCCCAAAACTCTAATTTTCCATAGAATTTTCTGAAAATTTGTCTTTTAAACTAATTTGTTGTAGAAAGCAACTTTACACATTCATACCCTTTTTCCTTTTATATTTCTGTCGTACATGAAAATTTGTCACTCCGAAGACAAATTCTTTTAACTGCACAAGGAAGTCACTTATTTTTCCCCAGGAAATTATAGATACACTTTGGCGGTCGTATAAAATCCATTCTAAATGATATTCTAACTAAAGAAATTATGTATGAGATATGTGACATTACGATGACAATAGAGTCAAATCACTCGATGTAATAATATGACAAACATAACTGTGTTTGTTATCTACCACCTCCCCCCACGTTGCTGTATGTTGTGCTAGGACTTCAAGTCCTTTTCCTCCTCCAGAATGCGCAATGGATTCCAAAATTAAATTGGCAATTGATATGGGTTATATGAACATGAATCGACTCTATTATGGAAATATAATTCAGTTTCTATTTTATAAATCATTGGTAGGGTAAATTGTTTCAAAAATTTGACTTTTAATACTACAACTGCATTTTTTATAATAGCTATTTAGATGCAAAAGCTTTGAGGTTAGGTTAGGTTATATTAACGTCCCGTTTTTGAAGCAACACGAGGGCTATTTAGGGACGGACCTCGTAATTTTGAACCGTGGTCAGATGACGAAGACGGCACCTGAGCCGGCACCCACATCTCCAAACTTCTGCGCCACACCAACACAAAAGCTTTGAGCAAATGCTATTTGTTCAAAGGTTCAAATATTTTTGTAACGAAGTGAATGTTATTTATATGCAACGAACGCTATAGTAGTATTATTTAATGCACCGTTATAATACTTAGAGCCCACGCGGAAATCGAGTTTTAACACAAAGTAGACTAACTTTCGATAGGCGTAACTCGCGGGATATGTAGCTGCAGGGTTATTTCTGGAATTTTACCAAGTTACACTTTAGGCATTGGCATTTTACTAAATTATTCAGAAGTATCATTTACCACAAACTATTCATACTTAAGCTTTTCTACTCTTTTTATTACTGATGTTGGACATAAAAGTTTCAAAGAAATACTCGAATTCCGTATTCTGCTTGATAAAGTTATTGAATGAAGGTAAGATATTCAAAACTATGCAGAAAACCGAATACTTTTGGTAAAAAAATCCATGTTTTCCGATTTAAAATAATTATGTCATTTAGAAATTACGAAGATCAATTACAAATGTGATTTTAACTTTACCAAAGCCAGATTTTTAAAAACGTTCAAATGATATTTCCATCTTTCTTAGTTTAAAACGTCTCCTTTAACTATTATTAAAGCTGTTAAAGGTAACAAAATTGACTTCTCTTAATGAAATAGTTTAAAACTAATTCCTTACTTTTCTGTAACACTGCGTCGTCGAATATTGACAGGTTAATTAAGGGGTTTGTCTCAGTATAAGATGTAAAAATCAGTTGCATGTGAAGAAGTGTGCAAAAAAAGAGAACTGAATTTTTTTCATAGAAATTTCTTTGAATTGTTTTATACAATTCAGCATTCGTCTTCAAAAATAAATATAAGTTATTTTTTATTAAAATGCATTCAGTGACAAGTCTGCGTTATTTATTTGAAAGGAAAAACATCAAAAACTGTCATGTCACTTATTTTCTTTTCAGCCCTTTTTCACAAAATCACCATGTTAAAACTTGCCATCTGTAATTATTACTAATAATAAGTTTCGTAAATTTTTGAGTATTTGTTTCTAAAATATTTATTTTCTTTTGCACTGAAAAAAAAAGTGTAGGAATAAGATTTCATGAAATAAAAACCTCATGGTTAATATATTAAGTAGTATAGTTTGGGTGATAGGATGTGCTAGTTAATTTGCTTTGTTTGTTTTCATTTTTACTTTTCTCCGTTTTAGAAAGGTAGGCGCGAAGAGCAGTTTTTCTATGGTTATCAATCAATTAGTAAGCATAAAACCCAAGAGATATAACCTACCTGAAAGGCGTCTGTAACTTAGTTATCCATTTTCGACAGAATGAAGATGCTTCATGAAAATTGCCTGTTCGAAATACCAAGAACTGAACCTTTTGCAAACATTCACCAAATTATCCCCGGAAAATACAAAGAACAACACTGCTCATCATGGGCTTCAAAATTATCATCAGGTAATGGAGTCAGGTCACGTGATGTCACAGTCACGTGATAACCGTCACTACTCATGCCATAAAACTACTCGTTGTCATGCGCTGCGGTATAACGTCACGACCTTTTTCTTCTTGCAAAAAGCGCACAGATTTCATAACTGGGAAAGCGAGCTTGATGTGTATCACGTGACAGTATGAATTAACAACATTATGATGATCTCTTACTTACGACTCTTATCTCTTATGATACGAAGAGATGGATCCATGAAGGATTATGTGGGCCGTGGTGGCCTGGTAACACATTCATTTATTAGCATATTATGATGATTTCTTGATTGATAGTACATTATGATGATTTCTTATTTCTAATACGAGGAGATGGATCCATGCATGTTTATGTGGGCTGTGGTGGTCTAGCAGCACATTCTTGGTCTTGACATTGAATCAAAAATTCGCGGGTTCGGGACATGATTCTGCCGAAGATCCATCTACACTGGCATGGTGCACGTTGTGTCTGTAGGGGCCAAATGTCTCCCCGCTAGCTTGAAGCCGGACTAAATTATATAGGTTTATAAAGTATTCCAACAGAATGGACTTAGTAGACTAATTAAAAGAGATTTTCTAACGTATTAGACAAATTATGGACGAAACTACATTTCATAACGAAGGATGATTCTCGAGCAGATTTATTACAATGTTTTAATTTTAGGCAATGTAATATGCAAAAATCTTCACAAAATTCTATATTTATTGGTCTAGTAAAACGCTAGCATGCTTTCGTAAATTGATCTGCCTTCATCGGCCTTTATAAAAATTAGCATAGAGCAATGTTTACGCTTGGGATTTTTAGTCTCAGTAAATTTTGTTAAAGGTACAAGATGGACTTTTCCTTGATTTCATTCTGTTATTTGACTTATTCCTCAGGTGTCGTCCTCGCCATCTAACGGCGGTTCAAACTTACGAGGTACGTCCCAAACTAGCCCTCGTGTTGCTTCAAAACGGGACGTTAATATAACTAAACTAAACTTGACTTATTCCTTGAATATTATTCAGTTAATATTCATTGATTTTCTTAGTCCCAAAAGATTATAGTTTCAGCTATGCCTTCAAAAACCAATCGAACAATAAAACTTAAGCATATTTGAAAAATTTGAATCAAAATAACGATAGTTTTTTAACTGTTATATTAGTTTGTAAAATTCCAGTGAAAGGAGTCTATAAAAATGTTCAACTAGTTGATTGAATGCAAGAAAAAAACTTTGAAAGGTTGTTCCACTATAAGAGCATAAAGAAAATCCGTCTTAAGAACTAATTGAATCGGGGCTTAAAGAATCTTTCAAATATAGGAGAAAACAAATGCGATGAATTCTTAAAATATATGAATCTACAAAATATTTTTATCTATAAAAACCTACAGGGCATTTTTTGTATTTTAAATATTTGTAATGTAGTTGCTTAGGCTAAGTTTTATTTCTTAATCAAATTTTCATTCAATTTGAGCAAATAAATGACCCATATTCCTTTTAAAAGTTTTAACCCTTTCGACCCGACTTTTGTATGATTAAAATTTAATTATGAAATGTAGTTTAATTTAATGTTGACATACTAAAAGAAGTATACTATGGATTTAAAGTTTTTCATTTTTCCCGTCCCCTGGAAATCTCCTGGGACAATATGTCCCAATCGTATGATCGAATGGGACTATTCCAGTAAAACATCTATAAAACTCTCTTTCCTGTCATAAGATTAGAATTTCAGGGAAACAACTTTACAGCTGCGTAACAATAATCTTGTAGTAATTTGATCACTGATGGATATATTGTCCCACTGTTAAATACGATTTGGACAATATATCCCATAAAAAGGATTTATTCAAAATTTCTTAAATCTGATATTTAAAAGGCTAAATTATTACTTAATAAGAACTATTTTATACTAAGTATGGCATAAATATAGTTATTCTTATTGTAAAATCTAAAAAAATAGATAAATTAAAAATTGAGTACTATGCGTGCTCAAAAACATAAGTCTGCCATTTGCAATCTGAGAGTGTTTCCAAGTTTCTTTAATCATAATTTTATTTCCTAATTCCTTAAGAACACTGAAAACGTAACCACCCATGTGAAAGTGGGATTTATTTGCCAATTGGAAAGGAAGTCAAATCTTCTGGTTGTATACTCCCGTTAGGGCCGAAAGGGTTAAGATCTAATACATATTATCAATACATTTAGATAATATAATGGACACATATTTCACATTTCTGTACATTTTGCATTTCTTATGGAATGTAAGCCTTACAATTCATGATATTCCATCGCATAATGTGTATTTTGAAGTCACAGAAGCAAGATCTAGCCGACTAACAAACATTGCTTTTTCCCTATAAACTGTGACCGTCATCCAGTTTAGAAATGAGTAGCATAGCCAAAAGGGTACTTCCTATCGGGACATAAACCATTCTAAGCTGTGCATCCATATAACCATTAAGACGCAATAACAGCTTAATGAGTTTTAAAATAAGTGTAAATTTATTACTTCTTGAGAATCATAGTGGTGGAACTCCAAAAAATCGATTTAGAGTTAAGACCACCAAATGGTACCTAAATGAAACTTTTTTCACTTGAAAAAGAAGCAAAAGGTTATCTCAGCTCCTTGCCTCTAGAGGGCGACATACGCCATACAGAAAAATGACATTTTAAACTTTATATTCTCCAGATGACGAATTTCGGACCTTCGACATTATGATTCTCAACAGGCGATATAAAGAGATTTAAGTCGTGACTGCTGAAGGAGTCGTCTATTTCGTCAGGATGCCATGAAGATGGGCTTGGAACTAGTGCATTTAAATCTGTTGGGGATGCAATATAGGTGGTTGTCGCCATCGTCACTTCTGATCCCTATTTTGAGGAATCAAAAGGACCCTAGTGGTAGAGTCTCAGCTGATAACTGGATGAACGCTGTCAATATTCGAATCCACCGGCCTCATCTCCTTCGACAATAATTATTTTTCCACGTGTATTACGGCAATAAAAATTGCTCCATCAACTTAAAAAGCTTTAATTTTAAATTCAGAGCTTTTGAAGGCATAGAACATTAATTACTGGTGTTTAAAACCAAATTCTTGTTAAATATGTACTTTACTTTTAAATACATTAAGTTTATATTCAGGGCTATTTAATTGGGAGGAAGAATACACCAAGTAGCTTTCCTTGCACAGTCAACTTGAGTTGTCATTGACTATATCAAAGAAGATTATTTTATATTCACCCCATGATTCCATAATTTATTCAATATCCATTATGCAAATTTTATTAAATATAATACAAGGGCACTTTAGATCAAACAGAACATAAAAATATAACTCCTGCATATACATATTATCATTAAGAGGTAAAATGACTCATTAATCATCGCAGAAGTGCCAATAACTAATATAATCTTATAATACAAATCGTACATATTTTGAAAAGAGTTTCATTGGGATTGTGCCTTTTAAAGTTCTCTCTTCTTTATACTACTGAGTCATTTCACCCAATTGCGCATTCTCTTTATTCGAAGTTAAAAACACGTTATAATTTTACCGGAGGGTTATTAACATGTTTCCATCTTAACTTTTTATTGAGTTTATTCAAATTCCTGCAGATTTCAACAAATATAATACGATATTAAAGAGGATATAGAAAGGAAAAAAAACATCTATGCATTTTTCATTAGGGGATAAAACGACTTTCGTGGCAAAAGAAACAAAAATACACCCGAACCTTTGAAGTGTCGGAATGCAGATACCATTCTTTTCTCTCATAGAAACTCCTTTTTTCTTAGAACTAATGCGCAGATAAGATATTTCTTGAAATGTCTGTCTATGTTCTGTATATTTCTTCTCAAATCACCAATAATCTGAATTCCTATCATTTAGGGATGGCCGTTATTGCAAAAATAAACGGGTTTCGGTTGTTTCGGATTTTTTCACCTCCGTTTTAACCTGGCGGTTATAACAGATCAAAATAACCGGTTTTCGGTTTTTTTTATAAAAAAACAAACGCCGTTTGTAGACAATTTTTTTTATTAATACTGTTTTCACAGGAAATCAATCCATTGGCCATTATTTATCTATTCATAAAGACTCTTTCAGTAATCCGCCAACCAACAGACACCTCGAGGAAGCGGTTATCGGTCATTGGCCTAAAATGATGAAATTCAAAGCTTCATAATTTGGTAAATTTTAGTCTAATCGAACCTAAAATCGAGCCTATTTTCCGATCCGTTTTTTTTTTGTCCGGTTATTGGATTTTTAAAAAAATAACCGGTTATAACCGGGACAAAAAAATAACCGAAAGAATCGGTTAACCGAAACAAAAAAAAACAAATCCGGTAGGTTTTTCCCATCCCTACTATTATTCGAAATTACGACTGGTGATGGATTCCAGAAGGAAAATTATTTCCACCTTTATTATTTTATTGAATTTATTTCAACACCTATCTGTAAATTTCACATGTATATTAACAGAAAGGGTTTCCGATTCAGCAGAAGGAAAAAATGCCATTACTAAACATTTATCATCAGTAGGAAAAATGACTCTTGTAAATCGCCATAAAAATTTCTCACCATTAATCGTACACCCTTTTAATGTATGCATTGAAGTTCTGTTTCTTAAAATCTTCACCCTTCTACACTCCCACTGAATAATGTCTCCTAATTACGAATTCGATAAAGCGAACCCCCTTTATTCGAAGTTTTCAACTCTCGGTATTAGATCATTAGCAAAGAACATTATTGAATAACCACATAATAATTCCTCCAATTTTACTTTCACTGCATTTATTTAAGCTGCTCTCTATACAAATTAAGTGAAATATATTACGACAATAAACAAAAAATAAAAGCAAAAAACGCCACCTCTATTCATTTATCATTAGGGGTAATATGCCTCTCGTCGCAAAAGAAACAGAAACACACCCAAATCCTTCCCAGTCCTGTCGGAATGTACTTCACATTCCTTCTTCTCATCGAAACACCTTCGTTCTAAAAACTTCCTCTCAGCTCGACATTGTTTCGAATGCAATGTCGAAAAGGGGGTGGAGGGGTGTAACACGGGATTAAATCATCTCCGCCACGTAATCGGCACATGGACGATTTCGGAGGGCGAGCCCCTTTCTCAAGACCAGAAGAAGATCCCTTTCTTTGCCGTTTATGATATGGAAATGTATTCGGCTGCAAGAGACGCGGAATGATGGACAACGCTTTGGCTTTTGCGAAATGGGTGGAGCCGCAAAGTATGCTGCGGTGCGATTTTTTTTAGAATTAATGATACGGAACATCATCTCCAGTTGGTTTGTGTTCACGCTCCTGAATGGGAGACATTGAATAACTGGTCATATTGTTTCCATGCTGCCCTGCGCTGAAGCAACCCCCTTTTTTCTTCCGACACAGTTTCTTTCCCCCCTCTTTTATAAACTCAAAATAGCAAGATGTCCGCTATTTCAGGTTTACCAAAAGAATTCGCACCACACTCAAATGATGCCAAGAGATTTACCCTCGAATCGCCAATGGGATGGAATAGTATCCAGTTATCTCCGAAATTTTGCAGCAATACGGAAGGGATTTAGAGACAAAAATATGTTCATTGTTTTTAAAGTTCAGAGTTTTGGCACATTTGCGATGAAGAATTGCTGGTTCAAAGTTTAAAGTTGCTATGCCTGGTAGCTTCGAGGAAACTCTGAATAATTAACGTTTGTATTGATGTTAATTTTTATAAAAGTGTTGTTTGATTCATAGAAAATGTTTCAATAGTCTTCAAATCTCAAGTATTCGACATTTAAACAGTGAAATATTGTCGATTCCAAGTTAAAAGTTTGGAATTGTTAGGAAACATTAAATAAGTAATATTTGTATTGTTATTTATTACTACAGAAGTTCTCGTTTGACTCATTCTTCAGTAGTAATTATTGGAGGATTTTAAATTTATTTGTAATTTAATCTCCTTATATTTGAAGTCATAACAAGTATCAATAAAATAAAGTTTTACAACAATTTTAAATGGCACATTGACATTACCTGTTGATTAAATAAAATGCCATAAAAACGATATATTCCTTTGAGAAGATAATGAATAATGATTATGATTTTGTCTTAAATAGAAACTATTGCTTATCCCAATCAATAAATTAAGTTTAAAAGACATTGACTAACTTTTAAAAACTCTGCAATAATTTTCATTAGATTGTCAAATTTTAATAACGTATATGGGTTTTTGACAGTGACTGCAAGCTATTTTAAAAAATTTAAGAGCATATTTTAATTCTGTTTTATCGTTTCTCTCTCAAAACTGTATTACGAACATTAGGTGTAAAAAAAATGCTATCACTCCGAAAAGATATAAAATTTTTCATCTCAAATCAATTCAAATAGATCAAATTTCCCTCTTTTTCGTAATGGTGAAAGTGAAAAATTTGACCATCCTTTGCTCTTTATTTAAAGATTCATATCAGAAGGGGAATATTTTTAATCAATTTCATGAATATTACCCTGCTTACTTTCATTTCTTTATTTAATTATACAGGATCTTAGTTTAAAAATACTGAATTTCGTGAATATGAATGAACCAATCTTTATCTTTTCAAATTTCCGTAGAGTTGCTGGTGCGGAATCAGTATTCTGATAAAAACAATTTAACTAACAAAGTCTGACTTCGTAAACTCAAAGTCATTCTGATGGTGAGTGCACTGTAAAGAAATCACCGCGAATGTTTGCAAGTTTTATAACAGTTTCTGCATCACGTCGAAAACAATTTGCTTGTGAACTACGGGTTTACCTGGTAATACGTCCTCTGATTGCCATAACTATAACTGGAACTAATTTTTTTTAATTCTCTGAATGTTTTTCCCATCCTTTTATCAAATTATCCACTAAGTTTCACATCTTTCTTATGAATGGTTACAGCTGTAGGCAGCTTTGAATAGGGGAATCTTAATTATGGGCACTCTGTGCATTGTTACAATGTTTTAATCGTTGTTACATTAAATAATTTATGAAAAATATTATATAAATTCCATATTCTCGAGTTTGTTTCACCGTGGTAGGATATTCATAACATATGCATAAGATGTCTCAAAAATTGTTATTACCAAGTATCTGCAAGTTAAATTGATGAAAAATAGCCATTGCATGATATAGAATGAAAAAGAGAATCTATCCACGAATACTATTGTGATTTAACAGAGAAAGAGCCATATTCAGTCATGCTGCGTTAAACATACGGTGCCTTCTTTGCTGAAATAAGTGCATCAACGAATCAAAGAGGGCCAGTTGAAACAATGTTTTAAAATGTTATTTACCCCTTCTCTTACAATGACGTGCCTAACTTGTGTATCGAATTACAGAATTAGATTAGTTTAAGATTACGAGGTTCATCCGCAATAACTCTCTTGCTACTTGAATAGAGCAAATTTCTGAGTTATTACAAGAACCAGGAATCGGGTTTCGCAGACGAGAACTAAGTATATATTCAGGAATTCGATCAAAAGTAAATATTTAGAAAATTCCACGTGATCTACAAGAGTTGTTCTGAAAGGTGTGGATATCGATCTAGAAGACTTGTTCGGAAATCAGTGGATAAATGATAAAAAAAAGCTATCAACTTTCAACTTTATTCCTCCTCATCCTTTTAATTTATGGCAAAACTTCTTCACAAAAAAAGAAACGAAATGTTTTGTGAAATAGAATTTTGAGCATTTCTTATTAAAATAATGGATTTTAATGGATAAAAAAAGAAGAGAGATATACACTCTATTTTTATAAGCCTATCTAAAGTTTGAAAAATTCAATGCTTATGATTCTGCGAATGTAAATGTCGCTGCACAGCTTTAATATTTCGAAAGCAGAGTTATACCTATATATTGATGGGAAAGGAATGAAGATTAATCAAGAAGATTTTAAGAGGAAGAAGGAATCAAGAAGGAATTACAGTAAGTAATTGAAAATGAAACTAAATAATCTTCTATGCTACTTATACTATTGATTCAAGTTAAAAGTTTAATTCCCTGCAAATTCGGCCGTAAAGAAATATGTTAAAAGTTAAAAAATGTCTACATAAATAATCACTGTAGTCGTCAATAATTCCAGATCACTGCAGTCAAACAATCATTTCCAGACTAGTTTAGATTGTTTCTAGATGAGGATGAGCCCAGAGCGAGCGCATCGATTACTGTCGAACACATGTTCGATTGAGAAAATTGTGATGAATTAATTGCCAAAGGAATAATGTTCAAATCCGAAAGAGTATGTCAGATTATAGAGGTGATATGGAAACAAGCAATATTCAGTTTAAATATTCTTCAGTGGTGTAGCAAGGGTATGTGGTGAACGGGCAATAGTGTTTTGTAGACCACTCCAACACTGGTAACGGAGGCCTCCATACTCTACTGCCTTGGATATCATTCCTAATAGGTTCACACACTTGTGATGTGAAAGCTTGCTGACTTGACATACTTCAAAAAACTCTGTTCTGTGGTCACAACAAGTTTTTACCCTTACAAGAACTTTTAGGGTGAGGCATATGTATTGGTGAGAGACACCAAATTTGCGGCGCCTATTCTAGCCTAGCTTCAATTCTATTGATGATTTAGGCCGTAAAGTAGGCAAATTAGGTTCTAACGATGTAAATAGTGTGTATGATACCATTTTTAGGAGAAAGCGCTACATGGTTATAGTTAAAGAACAAGTGTTTAAATTTAGGCACCAACAATCGATTATTTTAACAGAAGACAAAAAGCCCTAACACTGCTCTAAATTAAGTATTTAAATATGCTATTATATCATCAGATAGAAAATTTCTTTAGCTACAACTTACTATAATCATTTTATAAAAATAAATTAAAATTAAGGTTGATTTTGATTGTTAAAATTAAGGTTAAGGCAATTTTTTGTTGTTGTTGTCCAAAGGTTGCTTAGATTAGACAATACACAATAAGTAATAATTTAAATTTACACCTTCATAAGTCCTGTTACTTTGATATTGCCAGTTATGAGATATTTTATGGTATTTGTATTACCTTCTCCGTACCATCACTTGTATCCAGGCAGAAAATACATAATTTCACCTGGTAATGTCGCTATACTTTCCAATTGGATCTAGTCTGACTACTGTAGGGCTATTAAACAGCGAAGAGAGCTCAGGGTTGTGACTGTCACAAGGCATTAGGAGATGATACTGTAGTCCAGTCAACGAAGGCCAAAAATCGACGAATAGAAAAAAAATGGTGTAGTTTTGAAATTTGGCACAGTTGTTGGGGGTAGTGTCCTAATCGACATACTAAAAGTCCCGGTGGGGGGTGCGAGGCGGTAGAGGGGGGGGGTTTAAAGGGGGCATTTTCGGTTTTTCTTAAATATCTCGAAAACTATGGGTTCTATCGAAAAACACTCAATTACAAAATTAAATTACATGCAAATTTCCTGCAAAAAAGGCCTACGTTTTTATTGTAGAATCAATAGTTTATCAGATACAGTGGGATTTAAAAGTTAATATTTTTAAAATTCCTTGTTGTAATGGTAAAATCGATTAAAATTGCTGAATCAGCAACCCTCGTAAAAACGTCATGCCTATATAATAATTATACAAGGGTAGTATTGTATGTGTTGGAGCGGGGGGGGGGGGGCCAAATCCGTTTGATGAACAATTATGCTCCCTTCCTCTCCTCACATCCTTTCCCCATTACAAGTTTCCTTCTATTCGTAGTTCAGTCAACAAATTGTAAATTTAAACAATGGTGTAGTTTTGAAATTCGACACAGTTGTTGGGGATAGTGCCCTAAACGACATACTAAAAGTTCCCGCTGGTGGAGGGTACACAGGGAGTACAGGGAGGTTTAAAGGGTGGAGGATTTCTCAGTTTTTCTTAAATGTCTCAAAAACTATGGATCCTAACGAAAAAAACTTAAGTATAAAATTAAGCTACATTAAATTTCCTACAAAAATAGTCCTACACATGGTTCATAGGATGAACAGTTTAGAATATTATAGAAGTTTGAATATATATATATATATATTCAAACATACCTACATAAAAATATGCATAATCCATTTTTACACTTGCTCGTAATTAAAGTTCACCATGTTTTTCTAGTATTTGATCAAGTTCGAACTCCTCCTCTTCTTCTAGAGGTGCACCATTGGTACAGGTACCATTAACGGTGCCAAAACAGAAACACATTGCTAAACGTTTGTTGCTCCGCCGCTCCTTTGGTCGGAGGAATTGAGGAAAGATCAGCTTTGATCTTCGTTGATGATTTGAGAAACGCTGTATATCTAAGTTTATTCAAATTATATTCACCAGTAGGGGCTTCGTATATGGCTAGGAACATCTTCTCACCTGCTTGTGAGATAGCATCTGGTGTTGATTAGGGATTATAAAAGATTTCAGCAATGTATTTCATCTGGATCAGTTGATTTTTGAAAAATGTAACTATAGTGCTTTGCTTTTTCTATAAATAGCTGGTGTTATGTCATAGCCACTGGATGCATGGAGAAGGAGGATGGTTTGGACAAAAGAAAGTTCTTTCTGAAACTTTCTTGTAAAAATAATTTAACTTCAACTTTTCCCTTGTCAGGCTTCATCAAATAAATGTTACTTTCTAGTGGTGACAAAGTAATCAGTAACACGACTAGATCTACGTCTTTCCCTTGGGATGAGAAGTTGTTTTCTCTAACCCAGTTCTCACAATATAACTATCAGTATCCCCTGTAGCGACTTTCGTTTCAATTACTTTAGCTGCCATTTTCTTTGTTAGTAATTGAGCATGCCTGGTCTTATTTCTTCAAAAGCAAGAATATGTTTCTGTTGATTTGTGACAGACTAGTTGCGAGCTTTTAAATTAAACTCAGCATAGATATTTAGATTATACTGCCTAAATGCACTCATTTGGAGCGGTAACAGAACCAAAAGACTGAGTAGAAGGGATCTTATGGAGGGGAACGGACGTGAGGGGAGGAAGGGAGCACGTCTGATCATCAAATAGGTTTGTCGCCCCCCCCCCGCCCTGACACTACTCTCTACTCTCTACGCATACAACTACTCTCTACTCTCTACGCATACAATACTATCCTTGAATAATTATTGTATAGGCATGAGGTCTTTCTGCGGGTTGTTGCTTCAGGTCTTTTAATTGATTTTATCATTACAATAAGGAATTTTAGAAATATTCACTTTTAAATCCTCCTGTATCTTCTAAAATTTCATGCTACAACAAATGTAGGACTATTTTTGTAGGAAATTTAATGTAGTTTAATTTTATACGTAAGATTTTTTTCGCTAGGACCCATAGTTTTCGAGATATTTAAGAAAAACTGAGAAATCCCCACCTTTCACCCCGTACCCCCTGCGCACCCTACACCAGCGGGGACTTTAGGTATGTCGTTTAGGGCAGTCTCCCCAACAACTGTGCCGAAATTCAAAACTACACCATTTTTTAAATTTGCAATTCGTTGACTGGACTACGAGTAGCAGGAAACTTGTAAAGGGGAATGAGTGTGAGGGGAGGAAGGGAGCATAGTTGTTCATCAAATGGGTTTGGCCCCCCCCCCCCGCTCCGACACATACAATACTACCCTTGTATAATTATTATATAGGCATGAGGTTTTAATGAGGGTTCTTCATTGAGTCCTTTTAATTGATTTTAGCATTAGAATAAGGAATTATAGAAATATTAATTTTTAAATCCCCCTGTATCTTGTAAACTATAGATGCTACAGAAAACAAGTAGGACATTTTTTGTAGGAAATTTCATGTAGTTTAATTTTTTAATTGAGTGTTTTTCGATAGAACCCATGAGTTTCGAGATATTTAAGAAAAACTGAAAATGCTCCCCTTAAACCCCTCCCTTGTACCCCCCCGCACATCCCCGACCGGTGGGGACTTTTAGTATGTCGTTTAGGACGCTACCACCAACAACTGTGCCAAATTTCAAAACTACACCATTTTCTGTTTCTATTTTTCTTTCGTTGACTGGACTACTGCTCTCAAGTAAACATTCAAGTAAACGAACACTTAAAATTAGATGTCTTGTCCACAGTAGTTCAAATTTCTGCAATAGACACTTCACCATAGCCACTCCATGTATGCAATTGTCTTCATTCTAGCTTGTGGATAAAATGCATCTGGAAAGTAATCACCAACTGAGAGTAAACTCCCGAAAAAAATTATGTCCACAACTGTAAAAAGTAAAAACCATCCCATTCTGAAAACACTCGCAGGATGAGAAAATACACCCTCTCGAATAGATGCGGATTTTGTCAATATGAGACCACAGACGCCAAACTGATTTGAGGTCCCCTCTCCGACCCAATGTCACAAATTCGCTGTCGGCTTAGCACTATTGTGCACATGGAATGGGTTTTGAAGCCCCTGGATTCTGGAGGCACGAGGTGAGCGCCTCTAACGTCTGTACGAAAAACCGCTACTGCTCTCGAACCTTGTTCAAAATGGTTTAATGTCACATGTTTCTGTCCATATCGCCAATGAATCTTTACACCTTCGTAATTCAGTCGACTAGAACTCGCAGTAACTTAAATGTTGTTGTATCATTCTACACGAAAGTGAAGATTATTTTACATATTAATTGTGACGCAGCTTTTATATTAACTGTTTAATGACATTTTAATCTGAAAAATTTATTTCATGTAGCTGCATATGCAGAAATAGCCGCGTTATCATATATTATTGGTATTTTTCTCATTTACCAATGGATTATATTTCAGTAGAATTTTATTACCGTTTTTGAAGAATTAGCCAATTTAACCGTACTTATAACCTTTCAAACCTTTTATGTCTTTGATGGATAACATAAGAAAGTATATCTTGTGCTAGTCCAAAGGTGCATAATTTAATAAAAATATGATTTCGTCGCTTAACAAGCAACACCTCCTATCTCACATTTTGACCATTTTGAGTTAGATAAACATTTTCGTGTAAATTTTCATGGCAGATCGACTGGCGGACTCTGTTTGGCCGTCAGACCAACAGTTAACGCACAAATTGCAAAAATGATAACACCACCTATCTAGTTTTTACCACAACCGTGCCTATCTTAGTGTGTTTCAAAGCCTTTCACTTCATTTTTACGAGTTAAACTATTTTAATGATTTTTTGTTGATATTAATTGTTTGGATGTGTAATGAACAGCTCTTAGATGAGATAATTCAGTTTCACCGATGAAGTATGAAAAATAACTGGGTAATTATAAGCTGAAAAAGAAAGAAACAATGTTCGTGAAACAGGGTCTTGCAGTGGCAGGTTTCATGAGATACGCATTATTTTTCCATCAAAATCGACTATTTCTTGACCTACCTATACTTATAATATTGCTGTGCTTATAAGTTATTGAGTTCAAATCCTTTTTAGCATTGAATAAACCTTACTGTATGAATTGTTGAATAATATATGCAATATTTTTACCGATTTGACATGGATAGTGAAATGTTCGACTAAGAGACAAGAAATGTTGCTGATTCGAATGTAAGCAATGATGTGTCCTTTCTAAACCAAGCTGACTAAGTAATCTTGAAAGTAGCTTTGCTGAGACAGTGCGCATAAGTAGGAACAACTTTTTGAACGAAAAAAATGGAAGAGGAACACAGCTAAGATTAATCGAATGAAGGAAAAGCATACATGGGCTTTGGAAGAGCAGATACCAAGACTACTAAGCGGATAGTACAAGATGTTCCTTGTGAGGAAAGAAAGACAGGTCCCGCTTGTAACTCCCGAAAGTGCCAGGAATAAAAAGGAGGGGATGTGTGATACTATACCCGAACAGGAAAGGCAAAGTCTTTTTAATGAATTTTGGCTCACAATGAAAAATATATTTGTATGCAGCACCGTCGATATTAAAAGCAATAAACGAAAGACCGTGAAGGACGATGGTATGATACAGAGAAAGTCTCCCTGAGACAGAGAATGGCTTCGCTTTTCCCTGTCTCCACACTTGGCGACTAGCAATAACACGTGATAAGTGGACTGATTTACAGTACATGATGAAATTTATACCATCAGAAACGCATGAATTCTACGACAGCATTCCCTGTGAAGAAGAAAGTAGAAGGTAGGTGGCGAGGAAACTCAAAAATATTGAGCATGTAAGTGATTGAAAAAACAAGAAGGTGAAGACTGACGAGACAGATAAGAAAAAAGGTGTAAAAAAGGATAAGAAGAGTGACAAAAGAAGACTGTAATCCTGAAAGCCTATTTTCAGAAAAATGCGTTAATCTCCATCTGAGAAGTGTGCTTGAAACTTCTTCAACTGAATGTCAAGACGATTATAGTTATAATTCTTAAAATTTAGCAAAATTAATTAATTAAATTTTAATTAAAATAAAAAACAATAACATATTTTGCATTAAATAGAAAGGCGCATATGCAGCCAAATCTAACGAAATACAAAAACAAATAATAGAAATTTAAATTAAAAGAAAATAAATTAAAAGAAAACAATGATAAAATGAAAAATAATGAAAACAATGATAAAATGAAAAATAATGAAAACAAT
>BGPR01000004.1:5391512-5467216 GCA_013235015.1 Araneus ventricosus | reverse complement strand
TAAATAAAAATTCAAGGAAAATAAAGGGAGATGAATAGACAAAGTTGTTTGATATAAACCAAAAGCAATACAATTAGAAATTTTTTAAAAATGTGTAATGCACGTAAATCAAAACCGTTTTTTAAAAGCACTTTTGTTAGAGTTCTGAAAGATAGAATTTGTTTTCTATTTTAATTATTTTTCTACTTTTCAGAATTTATAATTCATTATTAGAAATATCATGGAATCTTGAAATAAATTTTCCTCCAATTCACTACCAGATGGATCCTCTCGTATGGAAACAAAATTTAATTAAACCAATCTTTCAACTGATTTTAAAATATTATAATAGTCTATTGTCATCGAAAAAACATAAGTGTGCAAAATTTCAAAATTAGCACATCAGGTAGTGAGTGAAACATCGATTACAAAATTACATCTTTACAAAAATGAAACAAGTCAAGTTAGTTAAAAGCACATAAAAAGTCAAAATAATTTATTACACTGGCATACAAAAGTTAAGGAACATTTCGTAAAATGCGAGAAATTTGCAATTAATACGAAAACTATGTTTCGAAATCAGTTCTGGAGAATCGTGTGACGTTCAATAGAGTATCGTACACATATTACAGTGAAGATTCGGTTAAGAGGACAATTAAGGGCTACCACCAGAAAGGGATGAAGGCGAAAATGGAGTTTCATCCATCCTGTTTCGCAGAAAGCTGATAACGAGATGTGACTTTTATCAATGGTTATGGTTTAATGTGCATAATATTTACATGCATTTTCATAAGCATAGCACAAATATTCGGGAAGATATAAATTTTTCTTTAAAAAATCCCCAATTTTTCCGCCTGTGTTTTGCTTATAAGCAAAAAATGTCAGAAGAAATGTTAAAAAAATCAGAGAGATTTTTTGCTTATAAGCAAAAAATCTCTCTGAAAAAAACTCTGCATGTTATAACATGCAGAGTTTTCATTCAAATTATTCGAAATTTGCAGAACACTTGATAAAATGTTACAGAAATATTGTATTAAACTTTGAAGTAAATAAAATAATAAAATAATAATGTTGAATATTAGAGGAAATGTGAGTGTTTGTACTAAATACTTTTTTGTGCGAGACGCAGCGGAATTTTAATTTCATAACTTTAAAGCCAGATATATAGAGCAACTTTAAAAAAGATTCCAGTTGAATCCCATTAAAATTCAGAAAGCTGTCGGCCTTTCAGTGAGGTGAATTTCAATTTCTCTTTAAGAGAAGCTAAATGATGAGGGCCCTTGTACAAACTGATATTTTTTAAATTTGAATCTTCGAACAGTAACATTGAATTTTAGTAAAATTGAATATCCTGAATACCATGAACACTTATAAATTAAATACATTATTTAAATTGCATTTTCTCGAATACCATTCGAAGATTAAAGTTTAAAAAATATCAGTTTGTGCAAGAACCCTCATCATTTAGTTTCTCTTAAAGAAAAATTGAAATTCACTTAACTGAAATGCCGAAAGCTTTCTAAATTTTAATGGGATTCAATTGATTTTTTTAAAAAGTTGCTCTATATATCTGGTTTTGAATGTATGAAAGAAAAATTCCGCTGCGTCTCCCACATGCGCAATAAAAAATTGTTTAGTACAAACACTCATATTTCCTGTAATATTCAACGTATTTACTTCAAAGTTTATACAATACTTCTGTAACATATTGTCTAGTGTTCTAATTTCGAATAATTTGAATGAAGACTCCGCATGTTATAAGCAAAACACATGCGGAAAAATTTGGGATTTTTTAAAGAAACATTTATATCTTCCCGAATATTTGTGCTATGCTTACGAAAATGCATGTGAATATTATGAAGGCCAAAGGATCGCAGGTTCATGACCTAAAGATGCATAAAATATGTCCGTGTGTGTAGGTCTAGTGCCGTAGGCGCGGACCGTATAAGTAGGTCCAGTTCACCCAAAATTTGCCATCATATGTCTAACGTTTTGACGCGGAGGTTTAGACTCAGGCTCAGGATCATAAGGTTTTGGTGTGTTAATAAATGAGGAAATTATAAAAAAATAGATTTATTTCCATTCTAACCAATCCAGACATAACCAATACTAAATTAGAAATTACATCGAGACGAATAAATAGTATCGCTCTTAAATACGAATGTTCTTTTTGCATTCGTCAGATATGGAATTCTGGGATGACAGAAGAAATGCCAGAAAACATTTCTCTATTATACAATGAGGGCCGCGGTGGCCTAGTGGTAAGGTCTCGGCTTTGGGGCCGGAGGGCTCCAGGCTCGAGACCCGATTCCACTGAAGATCGGCCGTGTATGGGGACTGTTGCACGCTAAATCATACGTAGTGGTCGAACGTCCTCCCGTTGGTGTGGCGTGGAAGTTTGGAGAGGGAGTGCCAGCTCAGGTGTCGTCCTCGTCATCTGACCGAGGTTCAAAATTACGAGGTCCGTCCCAAAATAGCCCTCGTGTTGCTTCAAAACGGGACGTTAATATAACTAAACTAAACTAAACTAAATCTATTATACAATGAAACGCAGTCAGACTGTTCTTGTCGCCAATAAGATACAAGGAACTAGAACAGCTGATATTTCGATAACTCACACCACAAAGTTAACCCTAAATTTACTCTATTAAAGCTTTAAAACAGGACTTTAATATAAACTACTGGCAAAACTGATGGCGTTCTTCGTATCACTAATCGTGATCATATCATGCTTTTGAGTTTCAAGTTCGTTCTCTTTTGTTTCTGAAATAGGTAGGTTATTCATTATCAGGATCATTTACTCAATTCAGCGTCTTTCAATTTTTTAACGTTTGGCATCCAATTTCCGATATCAGTTTTAATCACAAATCCTGCCAATGATTTCTGTTAGTTTTTTCTTCCTTTCTAATGGATTTTGTAATTTTAAATAACTGAGATCCAAATGCACTTTTGTGTTACTTGTATGTGTTATAAATTATTTTTTTAGCTGAACGCGGAAATCCCTTATTTCCGATTCATTCATATATGGTGTTTTTAGTTTTTTCTGTCAAAGATAAATTGATCCGATACAACTAATCGAAGTCGTAATTAAAAATATCTTCTCACTTTGGAAACTCATAAATATGTCATTGCGTGATATATAAAATTTCTGAGGTAAATTTTACTTCTTTCTCTTTTCGATTCTAGCTTTATTTGGAGAAGGTCAATATGACTGTTGGTGCGGTTAAACCTTTGTATAAAATTTAAGTTAAATTAGGGATATTTTCAACTGATTATAAAAAGTTGATCGGTATATAGACCTATCTTTTGTATGTATGTGAGATAAAAAATTGGAAAGAACAAAAAACGTTGTTTGCCGACAGTATCTATATTATATAAAACGCTTATGCGTGGCGCAAAAGGATCTTTATTTCTTTCTCCCCGTTGGCAACCATCAGTGTGTTTACCATTCTCAACCCTGACGCCGAGATTCTTGAATTGGTTTGAAGTCGGGAACAGCGAATTTTTTTGAGTTTAGATCGTTTGAATTAAATAAGTTTGAGTCGTGAAGTTTGGATTAGACAAATGAATGAATGTGTGCTTAGTACTGAATGTCATTTTCAGCTAAAAGTTTCTGAAAAATTGGTTTATACATCTCTCGACAGCTCAAATATTCTGAGTTCCATCTATCCAGAGAAAAATAGTATACCTTCATTCACTTAATAATAATTGGAGGGAGTGTGTTTGCATGTGCAGAGGCAACATTTCGTTTAAAAAAGTGCATGTTTAAGATTTTGAAGGAAGGAACGATGTTTGAAAATTTTGAAAAAGGGTATCTTTTCAATTATAAAAGGCTAAAAGTAAATAATTATTATGGGTTTTAATTTTGAATAGTTAATATGAACACGTTTCACGCCACTATTTTCTTTAAACTGTCCTTTTTTAGCTAAAAGGTTGCAAGATGGTTTACATCTTTCTACGACAAGAGACGATCAAGAATTTTCTGAGATTTAAAACACAAATGACTATATTGAGAAAAAACACTATATCTTTCTTGGCTAAATAATTGTTGGAATAAGCATGTATACAAGTGCGGGAGCTTTTCTGTGTAATATTTCATAAAAAAAGAGTACATATTTAAAATTTTGGTTAAAAAAAGCAACAATTTTGTAAATTTTGAAAAACAGCTATCTTATCAATTTTAAAAAAGCTAAAAGTAAATAATTATTATGGGTTTTAATTTTGAATAGTTAATATGAATATGTTTCAAGCCACTATTTTCTTTAAACTGTCCTTTTTTAGCTAAAAGGTTGCAAGAAGGGTTACATCTTTCTGCAACAAGAGACAATCAAGAATTTTCTGAGATTTAAAACACAAATGATTACAATGAGAAAAACACAATTCCTTTCTTGGCTAAACAATTGTTGGAATAAGCATGTATAGAAGTGGGGAAGCTTTTCTGTGCAATATTTAAATGAAAAGTGGGAATGTTTAAAATTTTGTTGCAAAAAGAGAGGATTTTGGAAATTTTTGAAAAAAAAAGCTATCTTATCAATTATAAAAAGCTGAAAGTAAGTAATTATCATGGGTTTTAATTTTGAATAGTTAATATGAACATGTCTCAAGCCACTTTTTTTCGTTAAACTGTCCTTTTTTACCTAAAAGGTTGCGAGATGGGTTATATCATTCTACGAAAACTAGAATATTCTGAGATTTAAAACACAAATGACTACACTGAGAAAAACACTATATCTTTCTTGACTCGATAATTATTGGAATAAGCATGTATACATGTTTGGAAGCTTTTCTGAATTACATTTCATTGTATAGAAGGCATATTTGAAATTTTGGTGGAAAAAGCAATTTTTAAAAATTTATTTTGGAGATTTGGAAAGGCTACCTTATCAGTTTTAAACTTAAAATTTTGGAGGAATGAAGATATGTTGAAATAAACTGTTGAATAAATAGTCAAAAGTGTATGCCAAGAAGTTTTAAATTACTGATTTCTGATTGATGAAAATAATTTTGATTTTTAATCATCTTTGAATTATAAATATTACCTTTCAAATTCCTTTCTAATATTTACGTATATATCTGTGCTACCAGAAGATTTTAATTGTAGAAACTGATAAAAAATTAATTTTAGGAGTTGATGCAATTTCAATTAATTTAAATTTACTTTTAGTAATTAATGTACTTATAATTTCCTAATACTAGCAGAAACGGATAACTGTACGGCAAGCGAGCTGGTATCACATAGTGATCCCAAAAGAATCACAGCGTGATTCTTGGGTGTTGATGAGCGGAGCGAGCAGGAGATGTTATATATGTATAAATATTTTATAAGAACTGTGCTAGGACACCCAGTGTCTTCATTGTAGCGAGCGAAGCGAGCAGGGTTTGCGTAGCAAACCCCGGAGGATTGCGGTGCAATCCTCCTGGGGGTTGGCGAGCTTTAGCGAGAAGGGAGCAGATCCCCCTAGTATACATATATAACCTAGAAGCGTTGGAAATAATACAAATTTAGAAATGAGAAAGGTTAATTAATTTATGATTATTGGGGAAATAAATCTACTTCTGTTACACGGCGAATCTATCTTTCTACAAAAATGTTCATAACATTGAATATGTATAGATAAGAAATATGAAAGACTGAGTTACTGCATTTGGATAAGAAAAAATTTATTACGCACGCTAACCTACTTTTAAGTTTGGTATTTTATATTTTTATTAGAGGAAAACATATTTTCTTATTTTCGTTTCAATAATTAGTCTTTTATATTTTAGACTTAAATATTTGTCTCTATTTCATATTCTCGCACTTCACTATGGGGACGTACCCCATGAGTTGAGAATTACTTCCTTAAAAATGTTTTTCCATTTTTTTCTAGGTCCGTTAAATATCGACATAGTAAGATGTAAAAGGGTTACACTGGTGACGTGCGATATCATTATTCCGTAATATGTAGGTGGGCCGTAATGAGACCTTTTACAAGAGGTAAAGAGCCCATTCTTATGATACTTGGTGGCATATCTTTTTTACAGATGGACAGGTAGCTAGCTGATCCAGCTTTAGTCTCAACGCATATTATCGACGTGCCTTTATGTGAAAAGAACCAGTCCCTGCTACCTATCCTCTAACATCGAGAGAGACCACTATGGCAGCTAAGAGCTGATGGTCTGGGCAAGTATCTTGATGGAAGGATGCACAAACCTCCATGTCTTTTGCAGAGGCTCTGTGACTGCTGTGAGGTATAGGGATGAGATCTAGGAGCCGAATTTTTGGATTTTCAGGGTTAGAGTTGGCCTTGATTTCATTTTCATGGACGACGTCCGCATAGGGCTAATGTGGCCGAATTCAACGGATGGATTGGTCAGACATATCTCTGAACCAGAACTCTACCTGGTATGCTCTCGGGATGACAATTGCAAATCCCGACGATTAGTATCAACACTACCTAGAACCTAAATCAGCTTCAAGTGTGGAATCGATTGCCACAGGGACTCACAAACTGAGTCATCCCTAGTTTGAATTCACGTTGTGAAATCTTTATAGCTGAAAAAGGGAACCATGCATCTTATTAATCCATTTCTGTTAGATATTGTAACTTCTGCTTTAGATCTTGCTGCGCAAATAAATCTTATAAACAATCAGGCGTTTTTACCATAAATAAGTTAGTTATTTATTATTTTTTGTATTATACCAACCTAGGCGCAAACTTAATTCTTTAAAATATGAGATACGATATAATTGATTGAATGTAATAATTCTCTTAATTTTGTACACCGGTGTAATTGCTATTGTGTTTTTCAGAGATTTGGTCCAGATATTCCTATGACATCCAAAGAAATTGAGTTGCGACACGAAACGGGTTTTCCCGTTTAACCTCTTAACCGTCGTGCTCATAAGTCGTACGTGCATCGAATTATCGCATTTTTAGGCTTATAAACTAAAATTTAATCATTAATTAGCATTATAGTTTGAAACAAAAATTACATAGACTCTATAAACATCTCAAGTATTTTATGCCTTCTTAGATGAATGAAAACGACAGCCCCTTTCCAAGACAGAAAGGGTCACCTTATTAGATAACAAAGAAAATAAAACTGTTAACTGAGTATTTAAAATCTCATAATGCTAATTCAAAATAGTAAATGTCACTTATAAGAAGTAAATTATCTTTTCTTTCAATGTTAGAGTGATGAAAATTTAAATGAATGCATCTTGTAGTTTTCTTGTGAATTTTGTAGCTTCTTTTAAAAGAGTCCCAAAAGTTTTAAAGAATTTTAAAAATTACTATAAAGTTTTTAATGCATTAAAATGGATTCCATTTTACCACTCGATCGAATAGAAGAATAATAGATACAAAATTTTTATGGTGAGCATCTATCGTCCTTTGAAGAATTAGAAGTTTTGATTTTAAATCTCGTGTGCAGAAACTAAATTTCAAACTATCTTCTGCCTTTATTCATAAGCTATTCAAATTGTACGAAAGGATTTCAGTTTATTAAAGCGAATACCGAAATGGTGAAAAATGAGTAAACGACATGGTTTTGTCTCAGAGATTACTCCCGGATGGGCGTGCGTATGAAACACAGCAAACTGATATAAGAATTCCAGAATCTGTGGTTGAAAGTCTAGAATTTGTAATTGATCACTCATTTGATTCACAAATCATAGCTTCATGAAACTAATAGAAATATTGCTTTTCAGATACAGTTCCAGAATATAGGAGTGATTTAAGGACTGTTAGTATTAGGTCGAAAGGTTGCAACTCAAATGTCCCGGGTTGATTGATTACTTTGTTAGATTAACGTAATCCTCGAAATTTTGAACTGTGGTCAGATGACGAAAACAACTTCGGGCCAGCATCACCTCTCCAAACTTTAAGGCCATACGAACGTGAAGAAATTTGAAATACGACTGCAGATTTACGGGTTACATTGTTCCAGGTTCAGATATACGGGCTATCTTCGATGGAATCGGTCTTAAACAAGATCATTCGATCCCAAAGCCAAGATTCTATCACCAGGATACCGCGCTTCTTCAAATCCTCCCCTCTCTCATGAGAATTTATTTAAGTCTGTCTTTCGAATAACAGAAATAAATTTGAATTTCTTCACTGATATTTTTAAACAATCTGCAAAACACTAACCATCCTACTAACATGCTTTGATAAAAAGATTCGGTTTACGAGCTTTAATAAAAGCTTTGTTTGATTCATGATGATGCATACTGAAAACCAAAATGTATTACCAGATTTTGTGTACTAAATCTACCTCATTGGGAACGGTCCTATAAGAGGATAGTTTTTATGTGTTGAATTGGTAATCAAATATGTATATAGAGTGCTCGCAGCATGAAGTTGCCACAACACAAACTATCTGTCTAACAAAAAATAACTTGAACACGAAGCCTATGAAAAACACTTATGACTAAAATCGAAATTTTCCCATTTACAACAGAAGATATTTGAATTAAATTTATTTAACTTTAACCTTAACAACAAATGAAGATAAGGCTTATTGCTATATTTTCTTTTTTAAATCAAATATTACTAGTTTTTACTCAAAATACTGATTTTACTGAATAACTGTTACAAAATTTCGAGTAGGAACATTTATCATAAACTACGGAAAGTAACACTATTCTATGCTAGTTATGTATACTATGGAAGCATAATATATCTACGAGAGGTCTAAAGACGTCCTATATTAGTGTATTTTAAAGATGGTATTAGCTCAATTACTCTCAACGTGGTGTGGTATCTTATTAAATTAAATATGGGATCAGTAGTTGATCTCCCCATAGGATTTCCTTTCAAAATTATGATAGTCATCCTTAATGGCCCATGTCGATCTATTTATCAATTAAACCAATCAATAATTTTCGAAGATGGAGAGATCGTATCGAAATATGTGTAAATTTTGGTATAAATTGATTTAAGTTACTACTTTTGCCCAAAAGGTGAGACTTGATTAATTTATTATATTAATCTCCTATTTCGAAGGCAGAGGACGGCTATTGGAGATGGACCACGTAATTTTGAATGGCGATCTGCTGACGACGCATGACTCCGGTCATGAAAAAATCTTCGTTCTTAGTTTCCCAAACAAGTGAAACCTCTTGGAAGTAAAAGAAGTAAAGGCATTTCATTTAAGGGTTTAGTTCTCGAAAAGGTGCATTCAGTTTCAACGTAGTTCTTTCTAAAAAATCCTCAATCGATCAAATCAACTTCATTTTTTATAACTTTCTTTGCGATCGGTATTCAAATCCCGAAGAACTAAAAACAGCCGGTCAAAAACAATGGGAAAAAAGAAACCCAGAGATTCTGAAAGGGAATAAACAGACTAATAACCGTGTTTTGAAGGTGACAGGCGTAAAGAAATTGCTGTTTAGGTAGCGTGAAACCCTTATTCACATAAAGTTTTCTTGAAATAAAATATTATTCAAATGGCCTCTTTTCTTAATTTGTTTGAGGGTTTTGTAACGAGCCTTCTTGAATTTATTTCACCGAGTGACAGCCTGTCATCCCCAGCATCGTTATTAAAAATGCAGCAATGGGAAAGGTCTACGAGTTTCTTCCCTTGAAAAGTTCTTTCTTCCTTTCCCATTTAGATTAAGAAGAGAAGATGATGTATGATCTCTAAACAAATCTGTGTGTCTGAGGAGCGAGGGCTGTTTTCCCATTGTTTTGGATTCCTTTAAATTGCTTTTGGTGGAAAAAGAACAAAGAAAGAGGTATTAATGAGTGGAAGGGGACTGTCACCCATACATCACGCCTTCATTAGAAGAAAAGGTGCTTCGTCCCCGCAATAATGAATAGTTACTTGGCTCTTTGGAGCGGAGGAGGTTTGAGACCATCGACTAATTGATGTCCAAAGTTTCAAATAACTATTACCCCAGTTCGGTGGAAACCCTCAGGTACATTCCATCATTTCAATTGTGAAATCTCCAAGGGATGGGGATTTTGGGCTTAAGTTCCGGTTGCGTGGATCAATACAGCAGCGACAGATCTCTGGGCAAGTTTTTTTTGCACTAACAGTCTTCAGATTTTGTTCATAACTTTGTTTTGTTAATTTTGCGCTATATATGGAAGCTCTAATAGAGCAAGAGCTTAAAAACTAACTTTGGAGATTATGAGAACGCTGTTTAATCACTTAAGCGAGTCTATTACTGAGAAATAATCCAGTAGCGAAAAAAACATCCATAGTTGTTTTTTAAATAATAAAAAGAAAGAAAGCTTACACGAACGATTTGTTATTTGCTATTTTTAACTTTCAACAGTTTGGAAAAACTTTATTAAATGATCGGTCAGTAACTTTCTGAGAATGTAATAAATATAATAACACACAATAAGCAGATATTCTGAAGAGTCCTTTAATTGGTAAAATGATAATTTATAATCATAAATTGAAAATTTCATTACATAATCACACCTTTTAAGTAAAAGATAAGAATTTACAATTAAGGAAAAAATATTTCAATCATTCGATAAATTAAAATGGCACATGTCGATGATAATATTTGCTTTATCAGAAAATTGTAGAAATTAGATGTTCAAAAAACGACAATAAGTCTAGAAAAGCTTAGAGTCATGACAAGTTGCACGGAATTACTTTTAATAATGATCAGTACTCTGCGTGCTGTCTACATTTTACTGTGGATGAAGAAGTTTTTGGAGAAAATTCAAACATTTCAATTTAAGTTGAAAGGATTTTTGAAATTGCTTGGATTAGGTATTAATCATAATTCATATTGTTTTAGCCACATTAAACAGTTTGAAAGCTCTCTTAATAAACGGTGTATGGATTGTTGTACACTATAAATTTTCATGAATTGGGAAATTTTATTTATCTGATTTCAAATCGTGAGTTACAAATGAAAATTTTTAAATAACTGCATGAACACTGGTTTGATCAATTGAAGAAGAAATCTGATTACCAGAAATATAAATAAGCAGAAATTATACTACAAAATGTAATAGCAAGTTAAAAGTTTAAGCGTTCAATTGCAACATTAGTCTGTTTAAACTTTGAATAGTGTATGATTATCTTCGTTTTATGGATTGTCTGAGTTTCAAATAACTTGTGTATTAAAGGCAGGCATTGTTGATTCGTTGGGTTTCTTGGAAAGATATTTCTCAGCATCAATTCGGAACCTTGGTGGACTAGTGGTAAGGTGTTCCTGTTAATGCAGAATGTAAATGATTCGCAATAATAAAAGGCGAAAACTCCTTTTTGTTAAATTCGATCTTACTCATTTACGATGTAAAATTGCGCAAACTTTAAAAATTCCGTTTTACACTATTAACATTATATGAAGGCTATTCTTCGCATTCAAAAGTATCCCATAAAATGAAAATCAAAGTTTTAAAACGGGAATTTTCTTAAAAGAGCAGTAAATGTTCTTTCCCCCTTATTCAATTCTTTGGAAGATACGATTTGTGGTTCCTCTCGATCGCCTATGGTGTTGCTTCTTCTTTTCTTCCTTCATTAGCAATAAATATACTTATCATACATGGGTTGATACAATAGCACATGGAGGTAAATCTATCTACAGGGTTATTACCGGAGAGACATGTTAGTTCAACGGAGGGAATAAAAATCTACTTGCTTAGTGGTACTGTATATATTCTAGTCAGTGAGCAGAGGAAGGAGTTCTGCTGGTACAGAATTTGCACCACTCGTATAAATAAGGATAATATTTGAACTTGAAAATTCTTTTCCCAAATTTTCTTCCATATTAGCTAAAAAAAATCGGCTTTTAAAATTTCTAGAAGCAGAGGATACAGTTCAAGTGCACTGGAAGTCTATGGTTTAAAATTAAGAATTAAAGTATAAAAAACATCGAGAGTGTTCTTCTCCGACTTTCTCGTGTACTTGCACAATATGCCGCTTTTTGTGTTTCGCATTGTAGTATAGGAAGAAAATTGGGTAGGCATGTTGGACCTCTTCCATTGACATCAATCCAAAATCCATTTATCTAGCCTGTTGCGTTTTTAAATTCATCGCGTTTATATACACACGAATAAAAGAAATTACAGGCAGTTAATCCATTGATATATTTAGCCCAAAACTGTATATAGATCTACAATTATTGTGATAAAACCCTATGCCAAATTTTATCTATTTAGTTTATTCGTTTTTGAGTTATCGTGTTCACATGCACACCGACGGACAGACAGACTTCCCATTGATAAATTTCGTGAAATTTTTTTGACCAAATAGTAAATTGAATTTATGTAGATCTTTACATTTCTGGTTGTCGTGTTCATAGAAAGGTAGAATTCCAAAAATGTTTTTTTCAGATTCAGGGTCGTCTGAAATGTGGAGATTAACCTCGAGAATTTTTTGGCGTTCAGAATACTTCCTTTTTGTATATTTCGTATACAAGAGAATAAAAGGCGGAGTAAACCTCTAAAATAGTATGATAGAGAGAGACAATAATCGACGATTGCCTCTTCAACAATTTTTTTTTCGAATCTGTTTTGATAATATGATACCCGTAAATTTAATGGTTATAGAGAGTCAATGATTACTTTCTAGAAGGCTGATTCAAAATTCTTCGCGAAAAACAAAGGAGTCTTTTTGCTTACTTTGTGAATGTCCGCAGTATCGAGGCGAATTCAGATGTGCGACTCACGAACTTGTATTGTAGACACTCTAACAGTGATCGTTTTCGTATCCCCAGTCTTAATCATAACATGTTTCCGAAAACCATATTTGAGCTCTTTTTCTTTTGAAATTGTTAGGTCAATTCTTCTGGGAAAGCTAATAATCCGATGTTACAGTTTTCAAGCTGATCTTTTTCGTCTAATTGCTAATCGTCTGTGTTAGACTTTCAGACCGACATATTTCATCTATATATTTCAAATTCCTTCTGTGCATAGTTTTATTCAAATAATAACACTTAATCTTATTTCTCAGTCTAATCCAAGTCCAAAATAATAACATTTTTCGATAGAACTGTTGACTTTCAAAAAAAAAGTAGCAAAATTTCCCCACTTTACATGTTTAGAGAGTTCAGGAATGAGATCCGCGAAGATATATTGGAGGCAATAACCTATAAAAATAACAATTGCATCTCTACAAACTGTTTTCCTTACCGCTAATGTTCATCACAACAAACATTGGAATTCCATGTTCGTACTAGTTAGCTTTTAAAATGCAGGGTGATTATAATTAAATTTGCACTTTCAAAAGGCTGTGAAAAAAGAACCACTGGTCAGAATGACCTGATATTTCATCTGAGTATACGTGAAGCAATGGGAATTTGTTTTGCGAAAGAAAAAAATAGTTCAAAAGTTGACCGCTAGATGACGCTGTGCTCGTGATAAGATGCTAAAAAACGATTGCTTTAAAAGATATGCTAATTTTAAGCTCTTATTAAAAGACTTGACATGCGCACCGCACATTACACTTGTGATGAAAAAGGCTCGGAACATGCAGTTCCTATTATTCTGCGTCTGAGAAGGCAGTCCTGACTCTATTATTGAAGGATCGGGGTCTGCTTGTGAAGCTTTTTTACAAGAACGGTGACTGTGCGGCAATTGCATTGAAGAAATTCCGGACAGTAAAGGGTTTAAGAAGCGGTTCTGGTCCGATGACTACATTCGGTCTGAAGAAGATGATTGATCAATTCGAAGAGTCGGGTTCATTTGGCGTGAAATGTGGCAGAGGGAAGAAAGCAATTGCTTCCACGTCAGTGGAGGATGTGACTACAGCATTGCAGAAAGCGTCAAGCAGTGCTTTGGTAACGTGCAGTGCACGGGGAATTTCCCGAACTTTAGACATACCTGTCAGCACGATTCGTAAAATTTTACGAAACATCCTGCAATGCTATCCATTCAAAATTACGCATGCTCAGGAGTTGGTTCCTGCTGACCTGCCAAAACGAGAAGCTTTCGCCCTGCAATTTCTTGCTCGAATGGAAGTGGACAATGCATGGCCATGGAACATTTTGTGGACACACGAAGCCCATTTCCATCTCCAAGGTTCTGTCAATACTCAAAATTGCAGAATATGGGTAAGAGAGAATCCGTCCCAAATGCAACCATTGCCTCTTCATTCTCACTGTGGTTTACAGAAGCATTTATCGTTGGCCCTTTCTTTTTCGAGGAGATTGGTCCTTCGGGCCCTGTAACCTGTACAGTCAATAGACACGTTATGAATCTCTTTTGCGCCATCAGCTCATTCCAGCACTGCAACAGCGCGGATGTGTGGATAGCGCAATTTTTATGCAAGATGGCGCTCCTCCGCACATTGCAACACCAGTGAAGCAGCTGTTGAATCTGCATTTTGGAAATGACAGAATTATCAGTCGCCATTTCCGAACAGCCTAGCCGCCACGATCACCTGACCTGAACCCTTGCGACTTCTGGCTGTGGAGTTACCTAAAAGATGTTGTGTATGGAGGGTTCGATTGCGAATTTAGCTGAGTTGAAAAACCGCATTACGCAACACATTCACAATATCACCACTAAAACACTCCGATCTGTTGTGGAACATGCTGTTTTGCGCTTTCAGCTCATAGGAGAAAACGGTAGACAGCATATTCAACATTTCTTAAGCAAGTCGAAGCCAACTTCCTTTTCTTGATGGTTTCATCAGTTTTTGCTTTTTCTACAGTTTTTGATCTAGGGACAATCAAAAGAGTGCCACAACAACATGTCACGTCTTAATTAGCATATTAAAATTAGCATATCTTTTAAAGCAATCGTTTTTTAGCATCTTATCACGAGTACAGCGCCATCTATTGGTCAACTTTTGAACTATTTTTTTTTCTTTCGCAAAACAAATTCCCATTGCTTCACGTATACTCAGATGAAATATCAGGTCATTCTGACCATTAGTTCTTTTTTTTACAGCCTTTTGAAAATGCAACTTTAATTATAATCATCATGTAGAACAAACGTTATTAGGGTGTTTAAAACCTATTGTGAGTATATAAAAATATTAATTATTAGCCAAAAACTTGCAAGAAATCGGCTATGATTAAAAAGTGATTAAGTTGTTTCTAATCTGGAATTATTTCTCTGTTATTACTTTAACTGACGGAAAACGCTTACAAGTATTTTTTGTATCCTTGTAAATGCTGTTGTGTAGCAAAATGTATTTTGTGTTTTGCCAATCAACCGATAATCAATAAAGTTAACGAGGGAGAATTTTTAATACTTTGAGGTGATATTTGTTTGTGGAGCGCGTTCTTTCTAGCTCAGTAAATTATTATTTATATTTTCTTACAGCCCATATTTTTTTGTACTATCGACATAAAAAGAGCAGTAACAAATGTATATATTTTCCTTAGATGCGAGTAAAAAATGGTATGTTAAAATATCTATGTAAATATAGCTTAGTTTTATTGTTAAGAACAGAATATCGAGCATTTGTTTATAAAAGAACCTCTTCCCCTTGACGAAATTGATCCAAAATTTGATACATACTTACAATTTTGACGTAATTATCAAATATCATTGCTTTTGTTCGTTGCATTTTTTAAAATTAATTTGTTCACATATAAACAGACCGCTTCAATTCCAAAAATGTTTCTTTTGGACTCAAGAAAGTCTGGAAAGTGAAAAATCCCCAAATCTACAGGTTGAATTTTTTGAATATTTCCATATTTTCTATATGTATCTGCTTATCTGAGAAAAGAAAGACAGTAGAAATAGCAGTAAAATATTTAGGGTATGTGGTCACCGAGTCTTAATATGACTTTTTTGCCTCTTGATGTCATTAGTGTCTGAGAAAGTGTAAATGGCACCCAGTGAAAACGCATTTTTTTTTGCTCCAACATATTACACATTCAAAAGTGACAAAACCTTACTGACGTTTAGTCTCCATGAATCGTCGTGGTTATAGTTGTAGACAACTATACCCCTGCCCTTCGTTGCTATGCCACTGAGAAACATATGTCTTGCAAAATACCATTCTTACAACAAACATACTGAAAAGACTTGCTGAAAGTAGCATCTATGACCTGAATCTACAATCCATACCAGGTAGGAATGGATTGGAAGCCACCTACTGTGGTGTTGATTTTGTTCAAATTGTCCAAAAAAATTTCGGGCGATGAGATATTCAACTGAGTTCGTAGGTGTCTTGTCCATCAACTGCTTCATACCACGAGGGTGAAGAAATACAAAGTGGATCCTCAAGCAATTCATCTTCTGTCAAAATCTTAACAAACTGTGAACAATAATTAGTTGTGAAAAAATCTGACTTTTTACTTCTCGGCAACGTTTCTGCTTTGAAATATAAAGCAGTGTAAGGTACAAAAAACCCTGAACTGAACCAATTTTGCTCTATGAGAATTCAAAAATAAATATCCGTTGTAATATCAGACATAAAATAAAATCTCTCACATTTGAAATGCCCTTCAGCTTCAGCCCTATAGATTTTCACTTTCAACAAGCCAATCCTAAACTGACCGGTATCGTATATTATATAAATTTGCTTCCTGAAAAGAGTAAAATGTGTGAAAAAGGCGAATTCAATAATAATAAATGTCGATATAATTCTCGCTTTCGGTGAGGAAACTAAGGAAGCACAATTTAAAGCTCCTCGTTCGTCCAGTTCAAAACCATTTTATCTAAAATCAAGAACATTTTAGTTCATTCTTGGTCAGGTTCAGAAAGGAAGTATTTAGGGCTGCTGGCTGACTCAACCAATTTGAAGACATGGAAACTAAATTCAAGTCCTGCTTAAATGTCACATCACCGTCATATGACAAACGAAATAATGTATGTCATTTAACATCTAACCTATGTTGTCTCAAGCTGTGTTATACGTCGCTTTCTTTTTATCTCTTGCAAGATGTGCATTGGATTCCAAATTTAAAATAAACACATTTGACATAAATTGAATGCATTTCGGAGAGGACTCATGCATTTTCGAGTCGTCTCAAAGTGTATCGAAGAGTAAGAACTGCATTCTCGATTGAAAATCCATACAAAGCCTGTCATAAAGGCCATTTTAAATTATTGTAGCAAAACAAAACACTTGCATTATCATGCTTATTAAATTAATGACTTAACAAACAACCATTCGGTGAATGTTCTTTTCGTTTTTCCATGTTTGTGAGTCAAATTCTGTCCAACTTATGATCTCCTTCTTTGATAAATAATCTCCCTTTTGACTTCAGCCATTTTTACTTCTTTTCCACAACTTGGAAGTAGCCATTTTTTAAAAGTTAAGATCAGTTAGAAGTAATCATCAATGATAACTTGGAGAGTTAGAATAAGTGTAATTAAGTATATTAAAAAAGTAAGTATTTTTTATTTATTAGTTAATATTTCCTCTGAACAAAGAAAATGTTTTATTTGGTCGGAAATCTACTATTTTTTTTTAAATATGTGGATGGTGAAATGTTTTATGTATTACATGCTAGAGACATGCTGTATCCTTTATTACGTGAAAAACACTTCAACCCTCCATATAACATGGAGATATAAGTAGTAACATTGAATCGACTTGCAACATTTGTCTATTATTAAACGAATGTGTTTTAAACTCCTTTTTTGACAATTTAACGGTTTAGAAACATTATTCCTTTTATATTATAGATTAATCAATAATAAAAGGAAATGCTTGATTTTTTTCGATAAGCTTTAAACTTATAGAGTATCTGAGAAAGTTTTAAAAAGAATTTAATTTGAAAGGCGTTTTTCATTAATGAGAACTTTGATCTCAGATTTCACGTCATTGCTGGTTTTTTCATTGCTCAACAGAGCCTTCGTGAACTTTCCTCCATATTTCTAAATTATGAGCCATATTTTGAGAAATTGGAGCACTTTAAGTTAATCAAAAGCAACCTTTGTCAAAAGCAAACAATTTTCTCTATTTGATTACATGGTGGAACATTTTTCTGTAAGGAAAAATATTTTTTTATAAATGTTCTATAACCCGTAATAAAATCTTCATTTACATGCAACAGCTTACGATTTTTCTATTCAAACACTCAGCACAAATTTCACGTTTTGGACACTTGACCTACTGCTATTAATCTTCATCCTCGAGCTCTCAACTAACCCAGAAAGAAATTCACTCTTTCCAGTTTCAGCTCGAAAAATTATTAATTCCTTAACATACATAAACTAAAACAACAACTCGCAATTAATTGGGACAACCCAAGAATAATTAATAAACATTACTTTTTTCAAAAGAATTAATTGACGACAAATTCAAGTCATCCTCGAGTGAAGAATGAATACATTTAAAAAAGTATCAATTCAAGGCGAGTGAATCCAAAATATGACGAATCCAATCTGACCCAGTTCGCCCTAAAAACACTACCCAAGAGATCCTGCCTCAGAGACAACCCTTCCCCCCGGCACAAAAATACGCGAGCATTCAGTGACAACTTCAATCATACGTGATTAATAACATTGCGATCGGCGCAAGACGGAAGGAAGAAGCATACAAAGAAAAAAAGAAGAAAGAAACAAAAGAAAGGTGGCGTATTTAGAGCGATCACACGGAGCAGTAAACATTCGCGCGCAACGTATTAGTCGTGTCTAGGAGCTGGAAAATGAGGGGTCCTCGTTTTCTTTTCATTTTTTTATTCCCCTCCATCGGCCAGTGAAAGTTCGACAAGCATCCAAGTGCAATTCACATATCATCAAATAAGGTTAAGCATGCAGCTTGCGACTGAAGATAAGGTGTCTTTAGATCCAACCGGAAGAGAGAGAGAGGTAATCACCCTGTCGGATATGGGGGGCAGGTAATGAAGGGGGGACCCAAAGCGAAGGGGAAAGGGTAGGACGGAACTACCAGCCCCTCTCGTCATTAGGCTACCTGTAATGACATTTTGATTACCCCTAAGCCATTAAGGGAGGAGGCGAAATCTTGGAAAAGGTACGGAATCATCTCTGCAAGCAACCGAAATCAGTCTAATGTCTCTCGAATAAAATCAGCCTCCGTAATCTGCGTAGTTGAGCTTCGATCTCTTCTGCCATCACTTGCCAACAAGGTGATAAGCTCCCGTTTTCAGAGAGAGGCAAAGGTAACTGAAAATTACAGGGAACAAGAACAGAATGGTGACCATTAAGTTCAGTGTCTATCATTCAACACGAACAATCTGCCACTTAGAAAAGGAAAAGAAGATCGCCTCGCACCGTACGTTTAATGGGCCCGCGAAGATCATGCAAAATACATCGTCTTTAATACCACTTAAAGCTACATCGCACTCCGGGACCCTCTTAATGGATGAGACGAGGAAAGATATTGCATTTTAATATGACCTTTCAGGAAATTCGGCAGAGGAATAAACAAAAACGCTTTGTCCTTCCATTTGTCATGGCAAGCTCTCGTCCCCGTCCTCATTTATTAAAAAGACAAATAGACCAGACCACAATCCTCCCTTCCCAAACTACTGTTTATTTTGAAAGATGGCCGCACGAAGAGGTGAGATACGAGAAATGGGTAAAGAAAAAAACCCAGTTGAATTAGAATAAAGTAGAAAGCCATTTTTTTCTATTTTTCATTTTTAAAACTTATCGCCAGAGTGGTGGCAATCAAAATAAAAAGTATCTTATCTTAATTTTTCCCTGTAGATGAGGGGTAAAATTTTCTGCGTTACGGGACCATTTCTTGCCATTAGGATAATTTGACTGCGCATCTGTAAACATATGTTTGGAGATACCTTTGGCGTTTTTTAACGACTCGGATACAAAACGTGCAAGAGTTGCAAAAATTATGCAGATGACTTAAATTCTTGTTCAGAACAAAGGTGAACAACATCACGTTCACATTCTTGATGAGTCCTGCATGGTAAATACATGTCTTTGATGGATGAGGAAATATTTTTTCTGTCAACTTTCGAAGAATTTGTTATGACTTTCTGTAACTATGTAGAATACATATTATTGATGACTTGGAATGATGGAATAAACATTTTTACTTTCTTACGTACTAAGTATACAAAGAGAAAGTACCGTTAGAAAATAAGATCTCGATATTTCGATAAATCTCCTCGTTTCAGGCATCCTTGTCCAAAAAAATTATTTTTGGGTATATGTCCATATCAGTATCGTGTATCAGTCTGTCTGTACGTCTGTACACGGTAACTAGAAAACAGAATGAGCTAGACTGATAAAATTTGCTATGCTGTCTTATGTACCACAATTGTTTCGTCTAGCTGCAAATGTGACCTCTCCAGAAATAAATTTTTTTTAGGAAAAGTGAGTTTGCTGTTAGATCTAGCCAAAATGAAATTAAAAAAATAAACTGCATGGTATACGAAGCGTTTCCGCAGTGTGTTTCAATATACAATTTATGGTGGCGAGGTATGGGGACTGTCAAATGGACTTAAATTCTTTGAAAAGACATATTTGTGATTACTGGAGATGGCCACTTTTGCAGCTACATGGCACAATTGTAGATCTGTATCAAATTTGAAGTGAAATCCTTCAAAGGAAAGACTATCTGTCTGCCATTGTGAATGCGTGCACGATAACTCAAAAATACAAAGAGGTAGACGAATTAAATTCTACATGTGATCTTGCGATAAAAATTATATCTGTATTAAATTTTGGATGAAATCTGTCAAAATATCGACTCTTTCTCTCTCTGTTATCGCGTGTATGTGAACATCATAACTTCAAACCACAACAAGGTAGACGAATGAAATTTGGAATATAACATTTACACCAAATTTGCAGATATGCGTCAAATCATGGACCAAATCGTTCAAAGGGAAAAAGGCAATATTCCAAAAGGCATACTGTCTCCTCTTTATGGTACGATGAAACTTAAAACAAAACGAGCATTGTTGAAGAATACGAATTAGTCGAGGGAAGAATATTCCAGATTCTTTTTCAAGAGCATTCTTAAAAGAATAAACATTCGAAGAATAAAACCTTTGTGTGCTATTACAGTGAAATAAAACCTTTTTTACTGATTTTCATGGCCATCCATTAGTATCTTGTGGAATTGTAAATAATTTAATCTTTTATTAACAGATATGATTTAATGAAATAAATCATTATTCATAAAGTGTAAATCACATATTTTTAGGGTGATCAAGACTTGGATACAGATCGTGCAAGAAGTGTAAATATAACACAGATAACTTAATTTGTTCTTCTGAATAAAGGTGAATAACATTGTGTTTAAGTTTTTGGTGCGTTCTCTGTAGTAATTATTCGACTTTGATGGATGAGAAAATGTCTTTTCTTTCATTCTTCTAAAAACTTCTCATGACTTGGCATAATTATGTAGGGTGCCAAATTAATGACTTGAATTGATGAAAGAGTCATTCATTATTATCCAAGAAAATTTTTAAAAGCTATGGAGAAGAATTGACTTTCCAAAAGTAAAATGTTTGGGTGCCGTCCAGAGGAAATGAATGAATAAAATTCTTTTCTGAATTTCAAGGTTATCCATTAACACCTTGTGGAGTTGCAAGTGATTTTCTCCTAGACTTGAAAATTTAATAGTATAAAATAAAAATATTAGTCCTACTTCAATTCTGAAATGTACTGTTGCTGGAAAAAGTACATTTCAATTTTCTAGTGATGCACGGGTGTGTTATAAAGTTCTGTCGTCAAAAGTTTCTCGCCAATTTTCTTCAATTTCTTTATTTAAGAATCGATTAAATGATAATTCTAAGTAAAAAAGACTTTTGTATATAAGAAAATATTTATAGTCTATGTTAAAGTCTTAAAATACTGGGTGCTCACTCTAATCGTGGCCCAATACCTAATTTCTAAACCGTAAGTAATAAGTATATATTTCCACTTGGAAAAATGTTTTAAATGAGGTAAAGAATTATATTTTAGGAGTCAATAATTCTACTGCTGAAAAAAATTACGCAGTTAACTTTTTATAACGTCTCCTGGTCCTATTGCTCATATTTACTAAAATATTTTTGACACGCTAATATTTTAAACAAAGAAAGCTTCACTCTTCTGCGACTAAAATTGACCAGGCTATGAAGCTTTGAATATCATTATTTTTGAAAATTGTAGTCCTTTTCAATGGCCGCATCGAGGAAGATCCACCAATCAACGTGAGGCTCTTGCTTGAAGTGGGCCTTTGGCTGACTTAAAATAATGAAATTCAAAGCTTCATAATTCGGTCAGCTTAAGTCGCAAAAGAGTGGAACTTTTTGTTTAAAGTGTTAGTGTATCAAGAATATTTTACTAAATATGAACAATAGGATCGAAAACTTTATAAACATTTAGACTTTGTAATTTTTTCAGCAGCATATTTATTGACTCAAACTACATAATATAGAATTTTTACGTCATTTAAAGCATTTTTCCATTTGAAAGTATATGCCTACCACTAAAAATTTAGAAATTAGCTATTGGGTCACGATTAGAGTTTTTTACATTACAAATTAAGAATGTAATTATTGTCATTCTTTTATAATTTATACAGAAGTGCACAAAAGCATTGTTTTTTTAAACTCATTTGTCCAAAACTGAATTTTGAATTTTAATAAGGAAGTGATTATTTTCAGGTACTTTACCTACGGATAAAACGTTATTTTCAGGTACTGTACCTACGGATAAAACGTTATGTGCAGGTACTGAACCTACGAATAAAGCGTTATTTGCAGGTCCTGTTAAATTCAAAATTATTCTGTAGAACCTTTTCTGGTGGGGGGTATTTTTCTTTTTTTCTGCAACATTGTTCTTTTTATACTTGAGATTATGAAATTTAATGTTATTTTGCGAGACTTTTCCGTATTTCAGACGAAACACCCGAGATGCTCTTGGCTTCTCTTATCTAGTTTCTCATGATTCTGAATTAATTTTCGGTAAACAAAAAATTTTTTGAAGCGTTTGTTGATGAAATTTCACCTCGTATATGTAATCAAAAATCAAATTTCTAGCTCTGAATAGCTCTATATCCTAAAAGATGAATTATTCATCGTCAAGGAATTTTAAACAACTCCTTGCAGTTTACGGAGATCCAAAGTCAATAGTATAAATTGTCTTTAACATCACTGGAAAAATTTAAATCTTCTTTGAAAAAAAGACTAAATTAGCTGCCATTTAAAGTTTTAACAAATAACATAGCTAAAAATAAGTAACTAACTATCCACGTACGATCTAATCGTTAGTCCGGTAGGTACAGTTGTTAGCACACTGGCCTCTCGTTCAGCAGAACACCGGTTCGAATCGGATATGATATTCTCCTCGCTGCAGGGTTTGTAACTCTCACAGGATTTTGTTTTTCGAATAATTTTGTTTTAAGTTATGCCTGTGAAATTCAGTATTTTCTCCATTTTTACTCCTCTTTCGAAACCCAAATTATTATCAAACGAATTTAAACCATCTTTCATTCTTATATCCTTCTAATAATTGCAAATGCTCTAACTTAAAAAGATTAAAAGCAGTTTTTAAAAACACACTTTTATTAGTTTTGTAACGTCACAATCGAAGGCCGCAGTTTAAGGCTGAGCAAGATGAAGGCAGATGTAGACAAATTGCTGTCTTTCTGAAATTTATTTACAGCTTTATCACAATTATATGCAAAACTACAGTATTCCTTAATTCTTCACTAATATAGCTATGTACAAGGTGCACATGTGAGGAACACTCGAGGGGAGCTAATGCACTCTGGTCGAGAAAATAAGTTCAATGTTCGTCCGTAACAGGACCGGGTTTGAGACAATTCAGGTTGAACTTGCTTGAGGTATCTCCTCAATAATTCTCGACAGCATCTAACACTACAATCCGCTGGAAAGTCCAGTACGTTTCCCGAAGTTCAGATGAACTTCCGCAAGATCAGGCCCGAGGTCTGGATTCCGGTCTGTCCGCAAAAAATACGCGATCCCTCCTAGAAGAAATGTAAGTAGGGATCCAAAGAATCCTTACAAGACTACTGTGGTTGTCCTCTCCCCAAAGAAGCAATAACCGATCTCCCTCTCAAAATCAAGGCCACCTTTTTATCTATCGCTCGTGGTCTGGTCATCAGTCAGGTGGCATTTCATTTCTAAAGCTTCAAAAGATTGTCCGACCATCAATTACCTTTGTCTATTGCAACCTTCATAAAGGCTGGTTTGGCAGTCCGGGTCTGAAAAATTATCACCTGTTGTATTCTCCTAAGAATACGGCATTGTCCTCTCCTAGACTTGTTGGCTACCTTGTCAATCAACGCCTGTGTCAGGTAACACCTGAAACTGGGATGGTCTCCGTGACTAAGTGATTTCGCCATAGTATACTAAAAAAGCAGATTTTTTTTACTTTATTTATTTTTTGCATTTTGGGTCATTAATTTATAAATTCATTAATACAAACAAAATGCGTTTCATGTTATCTATCTATCTATATATATAAGGCAATGTTTGTTTGTGTGTGTGCGTGCGATATTTAGACGCAAAATATTGCACTTTCAGCCCTGAAATTTGGCACCCAGGCAGCCCTGATGGTGACTCAATGCACCTCGAAGCCCGAATTTTAAAATTCAATCTAGAAATTTTTATATTTAATATCTTGGGGTATTTCGGGTGATTTTTCTTAATTATTTCTCCGTTGCGTTTTTTCTAATAATCGTAGCAAGAAAATAGATACACCATAAGAAAGAATACACTATTTCCGTTCTAATGAAGTTTGTTTTAAACGTCTAAAAGTTTGTTTTGAATGAAAAAGTTGCCGTACAATATAATTTTAATAAATTTAAAAAAAATATTTTATGGTATCATTTACAACAATACTTTTCATTGTTGCAACGCAATTCAAATTATTTTCATTGTTTAAACAAATATATAATTGCGTGTTTCTCTTTCATTGTTATCTATTATAAAAGTAAATGTTTGTGTGTGTGCGATGTCCAGACGATTCTATCGCACTTACAGCCATGAAATGTGACACACAGAGGTAATCGTAATGGTGACTCAATGCACCTCGAAGCCCAAATATTAATATTTAATCTAGAAAATTCTTTATTTAATGTTTTATGTTGTTTTGGGTACTCACGTTTTTGACCGATCTATGAGAAATGATGAGCATAGAATAACAATTTATGCGCCATCAGATGTAGCAAACAATTATAGTTTGAATGACGTTTGCTTTGAACGTCTAACGTAATGTACTGAATTTAAAAATAGTCAGTTTTGTTTTGACAAAATTTAAGAATTTAAGCTAAAATTACTGCATCCGACGTTCAATTTCCTTTATCTTTTTCAATTTTTGGTAATAACAGGAACATTTCTCCTTGATTTAAAACAAGAAAGATTAAAATGCCTTTTTTATTTGAAATTTAATTAATTTTTTTCTTTGACGAGTTCAAAGTTTTTTTGTTGGCGAAGCTTTCTACCACGGAAACTAAGTTAACATTCCCAGCATGCATCTTTTAAACCCGATTGACTGGCGGTACCAAGCGAAAGTGACGTCATACTCTCGATGATTTTATTGCGTCAGCTAGACTGAATAACTCCCAATTTACTGATACAAGAATCATTTGATTTATTTGTTTTATATTTTTGATAGTCGAGTATAAAGGCTGATATCTTTAGTTAAAAGCACACGTTATTCATGTTAGACTCAAGTTCCTGCATGTACTTTGACAAAAATCGACAAGTGGAGAAATTAAATATTACCTCAAGGAATTATTTATATAATGTGGCTTCAAAGTTTAAACCTGAAAATTCCATCTCTTTTTTTATTTTCTGATTCATTTTGGATTTATACGAATATCAAAGAAATTATGTTTGTCTTTATCTTTTTAGGTGTATTGGTCCGTTTGAAATCATTCAAAATTTCATTTGTCTTTCATTCTTTAACATTTTACGTGCTTTATAGGAATCATTCTTATCTATACTTATAAAATGCAATGTTTGTGCGTGCGTGCGATGACCAGACAATCTATAGCACTTACAGCCATGAAATTTGGCACACTGGTAGTCGTAATGGTCATTCAATGCACCTCGAAGCCCGAATTTTAAAATTTAATCAGGAAAAAATTTTATTCAATATTTTGTGTTGGTTTGGGTGATTTTTCTCACTTTTTAATCGACCCATCAGAAATAATGTTTTGTGTTGTTTAAAAAACTTTATTTTATGTCAATCTGGGCTTTTTTTAATTTTTTTAAAGACATTATACCATGGGCAACGCCGTGCGCGTATTGCTAGTAGACTATAAAGGACTATTAAGTGTAGTGATTTTTTCTAAAATTCACTAACAGTTTGCACCACATGTATGGAATAAATTTAATTGAATTTAACGATTTATTGATAATTAAGCCCTAAAAATATTAAAATAGTGTACTGTCACCTAAAATTCATAATTGTGCAAAATAACAGAATGGAAAATACCTGTAAATTACGTTTTATCCATTGCTACAAGGGTGATTTTATGACGGATTTCTCAATTTTAAGCCGAGGTTAAATGCCGAAGACAGTAGGGGAAACTAGGGATACTTGACCCTACTTTTACTTTTTACCTACCTAGTAATCTTACCCTATTCCAGATCGAATATTTGAATTGTAAGTATCATAAAAGGATTTGATTTTAAGAATGAGATATATATTTACGCTAAATTGATAACTCATTTAATCAAAATATAAATGCATTTCATGAAATCTCGTAGGGTCACGTATCCCTAACCATAGGAATACTTGACCCTAAGCTAGGGATACTTGACCTTAAGCTAGGAATGCTTGAATATGAGAGAGAAAGAATGAATTTTTCAATTATTTTTTGGATATTAGAAACAAAAATGTAATGGAAGCAAAACTGTCCAAGTTTTCACTATCTCAAAATCGTTTCGTATGATCTCAAATTGGGTGTGCGTGTGTGTTTGTTCAAATTTCCACCACGATCCAATATGCGGATAACTAATCCATGCTGCTTCTGGAAACGAAATTTCCTTATATTATACGAAGAATATTTGACATCATCTTTCTTGCGTCCATAGCAGTCATGAAAAATATATGTAAACTCAATAATTACTCTAATCTAGTGAACTGTAAATTTAACTCGTAACGGACGCTCTGTCTAGAGACGACCATAAAACTCAGCCTTACAACGAATTCTCACATACACAGGAAGTGAACGAGAGGCAGAAGCCTGTACAAAAAATCAACAAAATTCAAACTCTTTCGGACCAGCACCCTCATCCGGTCTTACGCCAAGGAGTTGAAGACCTAGACTTTCTGTGGAGGGAAAATCACAGGTGGTCATCTCTAAACAATCTTCATCTATTCATTAAAGATTCATCAGATTCAAAGTGCTAAAGGATTTTCGGCGGAATCGGAACTCGTTCGCAGTGTCTTCCCCACAGGTACTGTATATTATTGAAATGAAAGAAACTCTAAAGTGATTAACCCTGTTACTTCGGCCATCATAATTTTGAGGAGGAGGTAGAAAACCATTGATGTTTATTCGCCAGCATTGCTCATAAATAGAGATTGAAAATTTGCTTTATCTCTATAAAATCATGGGCGCTGTTTTCAATACAGCACAAGGTTTTATAAAGTAAAAAATCACCCGATAAACCTATGATTCCGACAGAGTTCGAAGCATTTAGGCGCCCATGTAGAGAACTTTAAAATAAAAGTGATAAATAGAAAAGAAACCACACTCCAACCGATTCATAAATTTTGGTAAAACTAAACATAATATCCTGTCAAAGCATATCAGTAGTTCTTTAAAATAAAACCAAACATTTCAAATCTTCCATTTTGATGGTTTCATTGTTCGCCGTTAAAAGTTTGCTCACGACCCTAAAAGAAAAGCATCTCAGGCGGTCGGGTTGATTATTTCATGGTGAAAACACGAGAATGATGAGATGATTTCTAAACAGTGCTAAGTTTCACCCGAACTAATGATGATTAAGACCTAGTTGAATGAACCGTTCATAATCTCTTCGAAACGCTTTATAAATGTTAATTGCAATAACCGAATGAAACCCAACTCCGTGGGAGCAGGAAAGTTCCATGCTAAACATGTCTCAGAGAAACTGATGACCGAGCGTAATTCTAGATCACGCAATGCTCTGGGCCTTTTCCTTCTTAATTAGAGTAAGCATCTGTTCCACTTAGACACTTCGTCAAATAAGGCTGAAGCTTTCTGGAATGAAATAGATCTAAGATCTAAGTTAAAGTCATTTGATGTCGCGTTAGATCTCGAGATCTATAAATGTCATTAGAAAAGAATTGCTGTTTTGAGAACTCGAATGAAACATTAAGTCGTGATTATAATTAGATAAACTCGATGGCTGTAAATTGAAGCAAAATCCTTGAAAATTTGGTGTGAAAGAGATAAAAGACGCGACGGGTTGAATATTTTATACGCTCTTAATTATCTTGACTTCTTTCATGTTTGTAACGTTTTTTCATTGCTTTCCTTATGCAGTAGACTTTTGAAATTTCGTCCAGTCTTGATAACAGAGGAATATTTTCAGAACGTATAATTTGTTAATTTTAATTAAAGTTTCCTTCCATATGTGAGTTGCCATCTGGTAATGAATTTGAGAAAAATTTATTACAAGGAATCCTAATATTTATAATAATGAATTATGAAATATGTTAAAGACTAAAAAGTAGAAAAAATAAAAAAAGTTTTTAGAAACGTTCTTTGAATTGGGAGAACAAATTGTTCATCAAAAATCTGGAGATGAAAGGGAAAATCGTAAAAACTTGGGGCACTGATAAGTTTAGTTTAATTATATTAACGTTCCGTTTTGAAGTAACACGAGGGCTATTTTGGGAAGAACCTCGTAATTTTGAACCGCGGTCAGATGATGAGGACGACACCTGAGCTAGCATCCCCTCTTCAAAACTTCTGCATCGAGGTCGCGGTGTCCTATGGTATGGCTTTGGGGGCGGAGGGTTCCAGGTTCAAAACACGATTCCACTGAAGATTCGTCGTATATTGGGTCTGTTGCACGTAGGCTGTCAAGCGTCCTCCCGCTGTGTGGCGCGGAAGTTTCGAGAGTGGGTGACAGCTCGGGTGTCATCCTCGTCATCTGACCATCGTTCAAAATTACGAGGTTCGTTCCAAAATAGCCCTTTGTAGCTTCTAAACTGGACGTTAATCTAACTAAACTAAACTAACCAAACTTCTGCACCACACCAGAGGGAACTAATTAATTACTATGAGGTGTCCTGAATGATAAAATTAGATTAGTTATATTAACGTCCCGTTTTGACGCAACACGAGGGCTATTTTGGAAAGGACCTCGTAATTCTGAACCGCGGTCAGATGGCGAAGACGGCACCTGAACTTGCACCCACCATCTCCGAACTTCCGCACCTCACCAGCGGGAGGACGTTCTGACCACTAAGTATGAGTTAACGTGCAACAGGCCCGCACGGCGGAATTGGGTTTCGAGCCTGGAACCAGCCGGCCCCGAAGTCGGAACCTTGCCACTAGCCCGCACAGGGAGTTGAAAATAATACGATGTTATCATAAGGAATAAAATTCCTAAACATTCATTAGAAACTAAAAATATATTAAGAATGTGGTGAAAATCCCCATTTATCTAGAGTATTAGCTTTCACGATTATATTTTGACGGGAAAAAGGGAGTTATTTTCTACTTCTCAGACGTTAATAAAAGCGTGTTTTTAAAAACTTTTTATTTTTAATTTTTGTCTACTTTTGAATGCGAAGAATATGCTTCATATTATGTAATAGTGTAAAACGGAATTTTTAAAGTTTAATTTACGTAATTTTACATCTTAAATGAGTATGATAAGTTAACAAAAAGGAATTATCTCCTTTTATTATTGCGAATCAATTTCTTTCTACATTAACAGGAAAAGTTTTAGGCAGGTGGAATCTCGATACTTTAAATAGTATTGATTTTCTGAAAATATATTTCGCTTATTGAATTTACATACATGATAGTTGGATGGTAGAAGGCATTTTTTACATGCTGTAAATAAATTTTGCATTGGATACTTGAGTAATTACAACGGCCTGAAGATGAAAGGAGTAAAAAAATTTGTAGTCGTGAAAGCTTTGACAGCGAATGATGTGATCAGATTCTTTAATGTGGGGTTCTTATGATATAGGGCTTCATATGGTCATGTTCGAGCTAGATAAAGTCAGTGGATTCCTGCCATGCCAAGAATCGTCTCTCACTATATCTTTATTCTTATCATGTTTTATTTTTTATTCTTATGTAACTAAACAAACAACCGCGTGCAGTCAAGAGAAGTCGAGCGCTTAAATGTGAATGGCCGGCCTTCATGAACAACAAAATTGGGCTCTTTGCTGGTTGTGTCTTATAATAAGCTCTCCGCTACAAAGGTAAGACCGGAAACATCCTCCTGCTTCTAACCCACGTACTCAAGATGCCCCATCCTGCGAAAATTATTCTTATGTAAATGAAATAAATTGAAATGCAGTTATTTTTAGGTTCAGTTAATTAATTATAAATGTCTACGTTAAACTACTCAAAATAAAGGAAATTAAACCACAAAATAAATCGTGGTTCATATAATGTTTGAAAGCATTCAACAATAATTTAAATCGAATCATAAAAGATACCACTAACTTTTTTCTTCTTTTGAGATGACTCTTGCGTAAATCATTCACAAAAATCAAGTAATACGGAAGAAAAATCATTTTATCTCTATTCGCTTTTATTTCCAGAAGAATAAGGATTATTATTTTTTATCCAAAAAAGAGATCCTCAATTTCACTTCAGGATTGTAGTCAACAGTATAATTACCTTTTTTAGAGTAAAGGGTCACATAAAATAACATATTAAACTGCAAAGAATGTTAGCTGTTATTCTTTCGTTAAACCATTTTGTAAAAGATGCGATTGAAAGTTTGACTTTATCTGTTTAATTGTATTGATATCAAGAGAGAATACTGATCTATTTATCGCTTAGTGCATCGGATTTATCTTGATACAATTATGCTCCCCAAGAAATTAAACTTGTGATTTCTCTAGTTTTATCATCTGCCTATTTTGAAACTACCAGAGCTGGATACAGACGAACCCACAATTTTTATTCATGGTTTTATAGAGAAGGCATGTGAAAGGTAAAACCAATTTCCGCTCTACTATTTATCACGGCAAGATGAAAGAATTTAAGCTTCCATTGGTAAAAGTCTGGTTGGAGTGAGAACTGAGGAACCGGGCCTGTCGTCTTCCACTTTCCAAATCTTTACTTTACCATCCAAAGAGCTTCAGTAGGTACATGCAGTTCAACTGTAGATTGAGCTATTAACGCTGAAATAACAAAAATCGTCAATGCAAAATAAAGCAATAACCTACCAATAACGCCATCTGAGCAAGCACGTAACTTTTCACTCTCCTATTTCACAGAAGAGTGAGGACGTTGGAGCCTCCAATCTTCTATATCACAACAACATGGAGATATTTGAATTACCATAGATTTGGATCAAGCCGTGGCCCATGAAGAGGCTTTCTTTGGAATAAGGACTGAGGATTTCTAAGCTGTTACTTTAAAGCCCATAGAGCTTCGTTAGGCATATGCAGTAAAGTCGTTAATTGAATTGTTGACATAGACTTAATTTAACAAAAATTGTCAAAACAAAATAAAAACAACGACCTCATATTGCGCCACATGAGCCAGAAATCCACTTTTCACTCTTCTGTTTTGAGCAAGCGTGAGGACGTTAACTCCTTAACAAAGTATCTTTTAGTGTTATTTAATTAGTTGGCCATTTACTGTTTTGGGGTTGCATTGTCGTATCGATTCAACTACATGCCCAAAGATCACTTGAGGGTTTAATGGATTACCGGTCATTTTTGTATCGAGTTATAACGTATATGAATGACTTAATTTTAACTTATAAGTATAAAAATGACATAACTCGATGCACCAATGGAGCTGGAGCAAAACTGTTAGAGAGTTAAAGTATCCACTTGGATTTGAGGCGCACAAACCTCAAAAAGATGGCAAATCTTTGAATAATCGAGAACTCCACTTTCCGCTCTTCTCGGTCACACAAGAGCGAGGACGTTGAAACCTCGACACGGATTTCATGCTTACAAACCTCAAAAATACGGCGAATCTTCCAAGAACAGGGAACCCCAATTTTCACTTTTCTGTTTCACACAAGAGCGAGGACGTTGAAACCTCGACACGGATTTCATGCTTACAAACCTCAAAAATACGGCGAATCTTCCAAGAACAGGGAACCCCAATTTTCACTTTTCTGTTTCACACAAGAGCGAGGACTTTGAAACCTCGACACGGATTTCATGCTTACAAACCTCAAAAATACGGCGAATCTTCCAAGAACAGGGAACCCCAATTTTCACTTTTCTGTTTCACACAAGAGTGAGGACATTGAAACCTCCACACGGAATTTGAGGCGCGTGGAAACTCAAACACCCCGGGAAACGAGCTTTCGATGATGAAGCTCACACTCTTCTAGCAGGCTCAGGCGGCTATCCCTAAATATGAAGAACCAAATGAACTAGACTTTTTATCAAGTTTATCGTACTGATCATTGTCAGTGGTTGTGAAAAGTTTGGTCTCTTGCGGAAGTTTCATTAATTTCAAGACTTTTAGTTTTACAACATATGTTTCATTTTTTTCTATTAGTAATTTCCATCAAGAATTACAGATCACTTACAGTGATATGAATTAGTATTTTCTTTTGCATGCATTCAAGTGTGGGAAATTCACTTGAAAAGCTACTCATAACAGGCACTGATAGTTAATGAACATAAAATCAGACTGCTGCATATTAAAAGAACAAATTTTGGTGCAAGAATTATGAATTAAATTTCTCCTTAAGATTTAATTCATAAAGCGTCAAAAATTTTAGTTTCACAATAATATTTCATTTAAGTTTTACTATTAATAATTTCATGCAAGAATTACAGATAATTTGAAGTGATAAGAATTTTTTTTAATTTATTTATTTATCTATTTTTTACTTGGATTCATGTATGGGAAACTCACTTGAAATGCGGTTTCTAACGGGCACTGATAATTACTGAACATAAAATTAAACTGTTGTACATTAAAAAGGCAAATTTGATTACGAGAATTGTGAATTAAATTTCTCTATGAAATTTAATTCATAAGGCATCAAAATTTTTAGTTTTACAACTAATATTTCATTTAAGTTTCACTATTAGTAATTTCTATCAAGAATTACAGATCAGTTACAGCGATATGAATTATTTTTTTATTTTATTCATTTATATATTTTTTACTTGCATTCACGTGTAGGAAACACACTTGAAATGCGGTTTCTACAGGTACTGATAATTACTGAACATAAAATAAGATTGCTTCACATTAAAAGAGCAAATTTGGGTGCGAGTGTTATGAATTAAATTTCTCATTGATTTACCTTTGTTATGAAATCCCCTCAATTGAAAAAGAACTCGAAACTACGATGAAAAAACTGCCGGGGTATTGTATTCATATTCCTTATTGTTTCAAATTGCCATTTTTAGCAAAAAAGGAGGAAAAAATATTAATTGCGGATCGCTTTCATGAAGTAGTGTAACGATTCCTTTCACTTTCTTTATGCAAAGAAAAAAAACAGCGCTACTCAAATTAACAATTAAAAATACAACAGGATTCGAACAAGAAAAAGAAAAAGAAAAAAGAATGCTCCTTTTTCGCGAAAACATCCAAAAAACGAGATGAAAAAGTTTGATGAGCGGCAAATACATTAAAGAATAGTAAGCGCGGGAAAGAATTAAAAAAGAAAAGAAATTCCCGAAAAGAAAATGTCCATCTGGAAGCTGCATTTCCGATTGTTAGGAAAAGAATTCAAAAAGAAAAAAAGAAAGAAGAGAGAGAGAAAGAAATGCCGATTTTGGGTCCACTCACAGCGATAACAATATAGCGAGTAGTTCCGTTTCGAAAGGAAGAAAAATTCGACCGAACAAACTAGAGGGGGTTGAAAAACTGGGGAATACGCAAGTAGGAACAAAAAAAGCGGCACGTTTCCCGTGACACGGCATTGCATAAAAATCCGAGCTTTCTTCTTGAAGCCACTCCTCTTGTGTCGATAATTACTGGCAGATAATGACTGAAGACACAAGAGAAATCACGGCAGCAAAAGATGTAAATTAAAAATTTTCACAGTGTGCTTCTGTGTTTCCAGTACAGTGCCTAATTTAATTGGAAATAAGTCATTAAATTACATTAGCACTGCACCAACAAAATCATTAAAGAGTGGGGGGTCCTGCTTCAACAACAAGAAAATAACACATTTTATGGAGCGGCGTAGTAAAAACCATAAAATTAATACCGTTTCGAGCATTTAACATGAGAATCTGACGTCGTACATATAACGATTTCAGAAATATGTCATTAAGTACATGCCCCCTGTATCCGTAGCTTCCCTCTCTCAAATGTCGCTATTGTTTTTTAGTCCCGCTAAAAAGAGCATCAAAAAAGGATGAGACAGAGAGAGCCGTTTATGACCCTCATTATCATGTTATCCGTGTTGCTTCTTTACTTCGCTTTCAAAGATTTGAATTTCAAATCGCGCGGAGCTCTTTTTTATTTTTCCACTATTATTATTATTATTTCTTAAGAGTTTGATGATTTTTTATTCCCTTTTCTTCATATCGTAACAATAGACGGGATCAAACCTACGGGAATAATCATCCAGCGTCTGGTGTGCGGAACTGAATGAAATGATCAATTATTCGCGCCTAAGAAAACTCAATTCTCTCGATTCAGTGGCTCTGGCGGCAAAAGGGGGGAAAGCCGTCAATCAGTTGAGCGGATAGGGTGGGAAAGCAAACCATTTAAAGAGCTGAATATTTATCGACTCGTCTATCGAGTGCATTTGTGGTCTATCATTTTTGTAATTGGCCCGATCTAATTTATTCACTTAAAGTACAGAACAGGGATTCTTAAACTTTGTCCTTTCATAGAAACATATTTTCGCGAGCCCCAAGTATGGATGCGTTAAATTGTTTTGAAGAAAAATGCAATAGTTTAACCCTTATTTCTGATTCATTCAAATTTTCTGTTTGAAAGCATTTTCGTCTTATATAAATTCATCTAGTACATAGAATCAGAGCTATAAATTTAAAAAAAATTTCATGATTTCGGAAATTCCTTAATACACAACTGCGCTTCTAAATGCGCAAAATGGGAAGATTTAGTGCTCTCTCCTTATCTCAAAGGAGTGTAATACTTGCCCTTCGGAAGCTTAAATAAAATTATTTTTTCTTAAGATTGTTTGTACAAGATGCTCCTCGTTGCTTCATATTTACATATTTATAAATTTCATTACTGATTAATTAATATATATATATAAAGCCAGAGATTGAAGTAACGCGGTCACGTGGTTCGATTTGGCTACGTGCCAAACAGACTCATCTGTCTACGCCTATAAATTAGCATACACTGTTTTCAATCTTTTGTGATATAAATTTCCCTTCTTTTTATTATTTATGCTGCTTCACCCACGCGCGGTAAAAAAAATTCCGTTATCCGTTTATGTTGATTCATTATAGTATTACTAATTGCTTTTCAAGCTCTTATTTGAGTGTTGATAATTGAGTTCTGGTTTTTCAGAAGCTATTAAAAATAGTTCTTTCTTAAGATTTGAATTTGTGAGGCATTCTATTGCAAAAAGTATCTTTAAAGTTTTTTCTAGTTGCTTTTAATTAGTTCTGATATGAGTGTTGTAAAAATGAGTTACCTGATTTAACTTTAAAGTTTTTTTCTAATTGCTTTTAATTAGCTCTGATCTGAGTGTTGGTAAATGAGTTCTGTTTTTTAAGAAGCTATTAAAAATAGTTGTTTCTTAAGATTTGAATTTGTGGTGCATATTTCTATTTTGTAACTTTCGTTTATGTTAAAATAGTTCTTTCTTAAGATTTGAATTTGATTTTACATTATTAATTAGACAAAATTCACAAAGAATGTTGCTTATGATGGAAGTTTTTTAGTTCATACAATTTCGGGCCTTTATTGTTTAATGTTACTATATATTTACATCTAAAATTTACTACAAATTATTATTTTTTAAATTTCTTACGCACTCCGCCAATGTGCATTAGATTTTCTACTACAACTTTTGCTAGTAAATCTGTGACAATCAGATCTGAGATATTGTTGGCGGGTTAAAAGCCCGTCTTAGACGGGCACAAATCTTCTAGTGATAGATAATTTTAAATTCAATATACATCATCAAGTGAACTCGAATTGGAATTTCAACATCAAGTTGATATCCTTACTTAACTTTTCTCCTTCATATTGAACAATCTGTTTGAAACACGTGCTCTCACGTTTTCGCGAAACTGAAACTCTAAGAACCCTCATTTGGTGTAGCGACCCTCACTTTAAGAAAGCTGTGATGTTGATCATCGTCAACAAGTTGAATTATTCCTGTTTTACTCTTATTGTTCTTTTAATCTTGCTTTTCTTTTTTCTGTTTCGACATTGCATTGGAGCTTTTCTCAGATTATTCCGACGTAGACGCTCGTGTCAGCTTTCCAAATTGAGAAGTGTTGAAGTCTCTCAAAATAATAGCGACCAAAATTATGTATTATCATGAACACTTTATTTTCTCCCGAACCCTATCCCCACAGCTTTAAGATTTCACTATAACATCAATTAGCCCCCCGCGAGAAGCATTCTTCCAGCTGCTCTCGACTACTGGTCCCGTATTGTCGTATTTCTCTGCTCCTCGCAGTCATAAGTATAACGCTCCCCTGACTGATCTCTCCAAGAAGTTTTCTTAATCTTTCTGTCAAACGTATCCCAATGTGGCAGAAAATTTACTTTAAATTCCCCAATCCCAAAGTTTTCCCAATGAGGAATTCGTGTTGCTACTTAAACCTCTTGGTAAGGATAAATCCGACATCACTCAAATAAAAACTAGAGCATTAACATCAAAGGGCAATGCACTCAGGATAACATCTATTGGTAGAGTATTTGGGGGAGGTGTTCAAATCATTGCAGTTAACGAAACAGATTTTACAGCTATTAAAGTACTCCTTGAGAGCATGCAGGATATTACCGACGCATTTGAAATAACTAGAGCACAAAAACGCAAGCCTCAAGTGATAGTTTATAACATAGATAAGAAAATGCAAACAGAAGAACTATTAGAGGGTTTTCTCCAAAAGAACTGCTTCCTATATGACAAAAATAATGTACCCCTTGTGAAGGTCGAATTTCCCATTCAGGCACGGAATAAGGAGTCCCGGCACTGGGTGGTCACGATTGACCCGAGCATTTTTAAGGAACTTTGGTTGAAACAAGGACTATACTTCTATTGGAGTAGGGTCCGTTTCATTGAGTTCATGGGTATTAGACAGTGCATGATCTGAGGGGCCTTTGGTCACAAGGCCAAATACTGCGATGACAGGGATAAGCCGTCAATTTTCGAAAACTGCAACATGCTTAAAACTGAAAATCATTCTTTCAGGGTGCCTAAAAGCAAAAATCGCATAATGACCAATCAAAAGTTCAAAAGGAACTGGCACACAATACACAGCGTGTTTGGCAAGAGATGTGAATCTGATTTAAAGCAGAGATATATCTTAGTCAAGCTAACCGATTGTGGTAATTAGGCAACTCAGGGGGACTGCAGATTAATGTAAACCACTCACAAATTGCACACGTTTCCGCTTTACAAACAACCATTGAGCTGGGTTTGGACTTTTTAACAATTCAGGAGCCTTACCTGATTAATGGGGAGCCCTTAAAGTCGTGAATCTCATAAATATTTAATTGTCATCTTAAATCCTGAACTCAAGGTTTACACAAAGTTTAAAACCGACCATATAATTATTTTAGAGTTACACTTGAAAAACCGTTTTTTAAATATCAAGAGTGTTTACTTCCCTCACCACGATAATATGGACGACTAAATAAATGAATTTTTAGCATATGATTTTAATAGATCCTTTAACATAATTACTGGAAATTTTAACTGTCGCTCAAAAACGTGGGGATATAATTTCGAAAACCATAGGGGAAGAAAACTTATGAAATTTTTAACTTTGAATAACATCAAAATCTACAATATTAAGGAGCATGGGCCTACTTTTATGTCGCATTGTTTAAATACGGGTTATCCTGACTTAGCTATTGTTTCTTCTGCACTTACTGATAAGGTTAAGCAATGGGAATTCTGGACCGCGTCATTCCTTTAGCGACCATAGATATATTTACTTCAAGTTGGACTTGGAATTTCAGCCTTCTACAGAGTTCTACTTAAAAATGGGTTACGGCTCAGGGAAATTTTTGAGAGACCTTAAGACGCATATTGAGCCACTGACTCGTCGATTGAATTCTGTGCATTGTATAGAAGATATTGATTCCTTCTTCGTCCAGTTTATACAGGGTTCCCACTTATATCCGTTACCCCCCCCCCTTAACTTGTAAAGGGTGACAGCTTAGGCCATAAAGTTGGTGTCTAGGTATAGCAAAAAGGCTATGCGCTGCTCTATGGGACAACTTACAACACTATCTATCGGCAAATTTTTGAATTAGCGGTCCTATCTCGTAAACGGTGAGGGATACGAGCAAAAAGTCAATTTGAAAGTTGTAGAGCATTCTCGATTTAGTACAAAAAGATACCTTGCGCACATTAATACTCGAAACAGAATGTAAAAAATGAACATTTGTTTGATTGTGATTTTCAACACTATGGCGTCTTGAAACGCTAGCGAAGCGAGAAATCCAGTCCAGAGTGCAAATGTGTATAGTGGCTAACGGAGAGCATTTTGAGCAATATAAATAAATGATCCAGAAGACAGGGACGTGTCTCAGTTTCTTTCTTCCAATCTTTATGACATGACAATTTTCGAAATCGTGACCAAACAAATGTTCGTTTTTTGCAGTCTGTTTTGAGTATTAATATGCGCAAGGTATATTTTCGTACTAAATCGAGAGTGCTCTACAACTTTTTAATTGACTTTTTTCTCGTATTTTTCACCGTTTACGAGATAGGACCACTAATTCCAAAATTTGCCAATAGATGGCGTTGTAAGTTGTCACATCGAGTAGCGCATAGCCTTTTTACTGCATCTAGACACCAACTTTATGGACTAAGCTGACACCGTTTAGAAGTTAAGGGGGGTGTAACGGATATAAGTGGGAACCCTGTAGATTTGTCAGTGAACTAGTTATGGGGATAATCAAGAAAAAGCCTAATAGGAGAAGGGGTGGCTTTAAATTTTGGAATGACGGTCTTAGAACACTTAGAAACACTACAAATAAGTTATACAAAATTTTTAAAAGAAAGAGACAATCTGATTCCTTTGAGGCTGAGGTCCATGCCGCGAAGGCTGAATATAATAGATTAAGGGCCAATTATAACAGCTCTTGATTGCCAAAAGAGAAAGCTGGGAACTTTTTTGCAAGAACTACACAGATACTTTTGGATCTATTTTTAAGATGACTTTTAGAAAGAGTAAAAAGGTGGCAGAAATTCTGGTAAAGAAATAAGTCTTGTTATTAACAATCTTAAGAAAGGAAAAATCCCTGGTCTGGACCGCCTGGATTACAGAATCTGGACACACATTTTTGGTTTTAATCCTGAATTTTTAACAGCAATTTTTAATTTATGTTTTAAATATGATTACTTCCCAAGATAGCTTAGGAATGCCAAGATAGTTTTCCTGCAAAAATATGGCAAAAATCCTGAGCTGTGTAATGCCTACCGACCTGTCTGTCTCCTCCCGTCATCGGCAAGATTCTTGAGAGACTCTTTCATTTAAGATTTAGCAAGCATCTTGTCGAGCTTAATATCATTCACGACAATCAATTTGGATTTAGGGAGTGGAAAAGCTGTGAAATGGCTATTAACAACATAGTAACAAGATTAAAGGAAAACAGAGAGATCCAGCACAGTGCTTTGGTTTCTCTTAATATTAAATCGACGTTTGACAGCTTAGACTGGTCAGTTCTTTTTAGGACACTTGACTTTTATGGCATTGCCAAATGTTTTAGAAACTTTATATTTCATTACTTGGTTGACAGGAAAGTTGTTTTTGATGATGGCTTAACCAGGATGGAGAAAATTTGCACCATGGGTTGTCCTCAGGGATCTGTTATCTTCCCGTGCCACTGGAATATTTACATTAATCCAATATTGAATTTAAATAGCGAAAAATTTCCAGTACAAACGCTCGCAGATTACCTGACGCTAGTTTCCACTGGAAGAACAAGACGTGAGTTGGAAACAAACACAAATGAAATATTGGAGAAGATTATGGAAAACCTGACTTCTGTAAGACTGAAATTGTTGGTCGACAAGTGCCAGGCAATCGCTATTAGATCTCAACAAAACTTAAATCGCCAGAGGACGGGCCAAGTAGTTTTTAACAGATCTCCCTGCTTCAAAATCAACAATAAAGGAATAAAAATTAGTAAGAGCCTAAAAATACTTAGGTATTAATATTGATAACAGGTTGGCGTGGACCGCGCATATTATGACTTTACACTCAAAAATATTTAAGCTTACACCAACTTTTTACCGTATCGTTCAATATGATTTTAGTATAGACAATCATATTTTAAAAACATGGTATTTTGTGGTTGTTGATAAAGCCCTGCTCTATGGCGCGTCTAGGGTGGATCATTAAATACTGAAAACATTAAGCGTTCAACAACCATCCAAAGAGTGTTTCTCTTAAAATTCATGAAAGTGTATAGGACCACCTCTACTCAGGTATTGGGCGTCCTGGCAGGAATTCCCCCACTCAAACTTTCTGCCAAAGCAGAATTTCAAAAATTTCAGGTCTGGGTTTGCCGGTCCTCTGAGCTCGGAGGTGTTCTGGATGTCAGTGAACTTGATCATTTTGTTAAATTGTCCAATGCCCCAATTGAGTTCAGAATTATTGATATTAAACCTCAAATTGCAAATAGTCAATTCGAGGTGTACACGGATGGATCTAGGATCTGAGACGATTGTGGGCTCTCGGTGTGCATTCTAAATAATGAACAACCCTTTAAGAATTTTAAATTCAAACTGAGCAAGAATAATACCGTTTTCAAGGCAGAGCTGGCGGCGATTAATTTTGCTGAACGCTGGACCCAAGAGAACGGCTTCAAGATTTATTATATACCGACAGTCAATCCTCGCTTGAGGCTTTTCGGAGTTCCAGGTCCAGGTGTGCATTCGTAATAGAGGCAAAAAAAATTATATTTGTCTGGTAACTCGGTTGGGCTCACCTGGGTCAAAGTACATGTCGGCGACCCAGGTAATGAGCTCGCCGATCACCATGCAAAATTGCCCACAACTGATGGCGAGAAAATGAATGTGCAAATCCCGATCTTATGTGTTAAATTAAAAATTACAAAAAATCTAATGAAAGATTCGGAAAATTATGACTCAGATTCGGGCAAGAGGGCCAGGAGTTTCGTGCCCTGCGTAAGTAAAAAATAACTGGTCCACAACAAATGCTTAGTTTTCTTTCTACTGGGGCACGGTCCATTCCCCTGTTACCTACACAGATTCAAGAAACTGAACTCATCACTTTGCCCTTGTGGTCGACCAGGTGACGCGGATCACTACGTTTTCCATTGCCCGCCTAAAGAGCATAATCTTAAAGAACCCGCACTGAATCATCGGGTCGAGTGGTTCAAAAATTTATTGAAAAATAAGGAGTGCATTTTGAAAATATCTTCAGATTCTGTGGGGACATGTGCAATAGACTTAATCAGTACTGAGTTTTGGACTTGATTGGAGTGTTCCGGTTTCTGGAAATTTTTATTATTGTTATTTTCTTCAACTTGGTGTCATTTTAATACTCGGTTAACTTTTCTCGAGTTTTCGACAGTTTTAGGAATTGTTTTGTTTTCTTTTGAATTGTTATCTTATCTATTGTAAAGATTTTGTTAGATCGCTTGTGTGCTTCTGTGCAGTTTTTGTAATGCTTATTGTCTCTCGATTTTTGTTTGTAACTGTTTGATTTAAAATACTATCGATTTTAATTTGGTTATCTTTATTTTTTGTATGTGTTTTGTGTTTTTAATGTTTAGTTTTTTGTTTGGTTTTTGCTCTTTGAGTTTTTGTGTTTTTGCTCTTAATCTTTTTGTGTTTTTAATGTTTAACTTTTTGTGTTTTTGTTCTTAATCTCTTTGTTCTTTGTGTTTTTCTCTTTCTCTTTTTTTTGAGTTCATTGTTGTAAACGATTATCTTTAAATTGTTCTGGTCACCCCTTGGGGTTCTTTATAAATTCTTTTTTAATGTAGTTCAGTTCTTTTGTTTTATGCTTCTCCTCCGGCCTGTGGAAGGCCTTACACCCTTTTGGGTAGGCTGGGCCGGGGCGGATTGTAAATAAATAAAAATCTTTCTGTCCGCTCGAACATTTTCGAAATCATCCAATCATTTCGCAAACTCTTCGGGGATTTTTAATTGCGACCATTCGTCTAGGAAATGGTCGTAAATCTCAGACGACAGCTTTTTTTATCTGTTCTGTAATGATCAAGTTGAATAATTCTTCAAAAGTTTTTACGTTTACTCCACGAATCCATTCATGGAAGTAATTCTTTACCTTGTACACGAAGTCGGTCCACGATTCACAAACAGCTGTCCAAACATTTCCAGTGTCAACGTGTATCTCTTCAATAGAAGGGCCTTTATTTTCTCATAATCTTCAGTTACTTCCTTGTGTTCTTTCGCGATTATCTGTGACATCTCACATGGTAACAATCCAATTAAATACTGAACCCAATATTTTTCTGAATCTCTGCTCTTTTTGCTTGTTTTTCAAAACGGATAAGATGCAAGCTTATATCGTTAGATCTAGGATCAAACTTTTGTAAAATATTATGCAAATCGATCTTCGGTTTTGCACTAAACTCAGCAGTTACTACACGATCACTCTCATTTCTACATATTTCGTTTTCCAATCGCAGCTTCTGCAGTTCGAATTCCATCTGCTCTTTTTTCTCCTATCTTCAATTTCCTCATTTCTTCTCTTTTCTTCAACTTCATGTTTTCTCCTTTCTTCTTCTAATGCTTCTTTTCTCCTTTTTCTTCTAATTCTTCTTTCCACCTTTCTTCTTTCTCTTCCAGCATATTTAAAACAAGCTGTTCTTCAGAATGTTCGCTCGCCATAATTGCCTTAATTATTTGCTTCTTAATAATTTTTTCTGTTACTTCTATCCCCAATTCTTCAGCGACGGCTCGCAGATAATTCTTCTTTGCTTTGTAGAGGAAAGCCAGGATCAATTCTGAAGCTAAACTTCTAGACCACTTCAGGAATTCGCTGTTATCGTACGGTGATAGGGGAGAAACAAAAAACTCAGTTCTTTCAGTGACAGTCCTGTCGTCGGCGACAATGTGGTTTTCAGTGGTTCGTTTCAAGCAAAGAAGAATCTAGGTTACAAGCTGTATCCTTTATTCGGCTTCCTTAAATGTTATACAAATGTCCACAATTGTTTTATCATTCTCCTCAACGAGAAATAGAACACAAAACAGCTATCGCGCAAAGGAACTCGAGCAACCACCTTTTCTCTCCAAAATCTCTATGTCTTCCCCAATTGCGGTGGCTGGTCACCTCGGAAGGTCACAGGTACCCCTAGGTTCAATGCTCTTAAGTGATGCCATCTATCGACATTAAAAGAAATGACACCCCACTCTGCGTGATAACTACGAAGTTAAGCTATCTGGAGCCCCGAAGTACTACAAAGTTTAAACTGACTACATCTCGAAACTATAGTTTTGGACTTGGTGACTTCTGCCTGAACGACGACGATATTTCCTCCCAAGGGGAAATTTTAAGGTATGTCATAGATTTTAACATCGTTACCTCAGAGGTAAACTATCGTAAGTAACTATTTTGACATTTTACAGATGAGCCAAAAGAAGTTCCAGAGCGCAATGCATTGCAATACGGAATTTATTTTCTGAGAGCGGTTATCTTTTGTTCTTTCGTACCTACAGTTACAGCACTTTAGCTATCCAAAGATGCATGCAAATATTATAAATGGAATAGCAAATGCAAATACTATAAAAACATCAAAATCAGCAAAATTGGACTTATCGCTTACCTTTGAGGTACGTATATGCTACAGATTATGTTCTCTTATGGTAGCTCCAAGAAAAAAATTTTGAAATCATCCTTTTCTGTCAGATTCGTCAACGCTAGTAAAAAAACTAATGGAAAAAATTTTCACGGGATTTGAGTAATTTCTTTGAAATTTACTAAGCATATACAGTAAACAAACTTTATTTCTATGTATCAGCATTTCGGTACATATAATCAGGTTTAGCTTCATGCATTTGAGATTGCTACAAAAAATTTTTAAGTTAAAATAACGGTGCATTAAATTCGGTTCTGATTGAAAATTCAATGCGAGTAGAAAAAGTTTAAAACCCTTGGTTTTGCTGGAATTTTAAAACCCAGATATTGAATTTAAGTGTAAGAGAAATTTTTTTTTGATTATTTAAAATACCTCAACTTAGATTGAAGTGCATCAACAATTTGAGTCGCCACTTCCGTGCGGAAAAATAATTTATGAAACCAAATACATAATAAGAGTCGTTTCAGCTGCAAGTCTCCTTTCTTGTCTGCTAGTGACGGAACAATTCGTGGAGTAGCAACGGACGGGACAGGGTGATCTAGTCTAGCCTCGGTGGGCGCTATATGGACAAAACGTTAGTGCGTTAGTTTTGTATACAAACGCCTAATATCACGAGGTGGGCGAAAAAAATATTTTGCCCTATAAGTCATTTTTCCTCGGTACGCCACTGAAAATAGATTTAACACTGGAAAGGACTTATGCTTATTTACTATACAGGGTTCCCACTTAAATAAGGGCCACTCCCTTTAACTTCATAACGACGGCAGCTTTAGTCATGAAAGTAGTGTCTAGGTGTAGTAAAACGTCTATGCGCTATGCGATGAGACAACTTACAACGCCACCTGGTTACAAACTTCGGAATTAACGTTCCTATCTCGAAAACGGTCAAAATAGAGGAAAAATGCAATTACAAATTTGTAGAGCATTATCGATTTAGAACAAAAAGACACTTTGTGTATATTAATATAAGAACACTTAAATTGCACATTTTATTGTTCGCGATTTCCGTAACTGTGACGTCACAAAACAGGTTAAAAAGAGAAAAAACAACGGTGTTCAAAGTACTCTCCGTCATCTACAATACAGATTTGAGCCATTGTTTGCACACATTTTAGCATATAGGTGGCGCTCTAGCACAAGCAGCAGTAAAACGTCATCGAAAGTCCTGCAATGTTGCAGGAAAGGTCCATACACCTGCTGTTTGAGTTATTCCCACAGGGAAAGTATAATAGGGTCATTTTTTCCCCGAAAAAAACATTTCTTCTATTGTTCATGTCTTGTGATGTCGCAGTTTTGGAAAATAGGAACAAACAAATGTGCACTTTAAGCGTTCTGTTCTTCGTATTAATGTGCACAAGGTGTCTTTTTGTGCTAAATCGATAACGCTTCACAACTTTGTAATTGACATTTTCCCTCTATTTTCTACCGTTCTCCAGATAGGAACGCTAACTCCGAAGGTTGTCGCCAGGTGGCGTTGTAAATTGTCTCATCGCATAGAGGATAGACGTTTTACTATACCAAGACACTACTTTCATGACTAAAGCTGCCGTTGTTATAAAGTTAAAGGGAGGTGGCCCTTATTTAAGTGAACCTGAATAAGATCAGATCTACAGTTATACATTTTAGATGGCTAGAGGATTTTACGTTCTAAAAGAACGTCTCATAAAAATTAGTTTTCTTCAATAATATGAGAAAATAGCTAAAAGTTCAAAACCCGTTTTGCTACGATCTTAAACTCTAATTCTGTAATTAAGTGTTCGAAAAGGTATCGATTATAACCTGATATCGAAATATCTAAATATTTACTGAACTCAATCAAAGATTTAAAGAACCAATGTATGTGCAGAAATTTAATTTGTGAAGTTAAATCTTCTATATATATAAAAGAGAAAGGGACTCACTGATTTGTCACAGAATCTCCCAAACCACTAGGACAATAAACTTGAAATTTGGAAGGCGGTTGTTTATTGGGTAGGAAGTGCTCACTGAAAAGGATTTTCAAAATTTGAATTAATTAAAAATTACTTTAAATTTTAAGGTTTTTCCGCAATAACTTCTGAACATATCATACAACAATCATTTTAACGTCGTCTTAAATTTAAAAAATTAGCTTTTCAATGATACCAGTTTCTTTCCATGCGACATTCTGTTTAATTTTAATTAATTTTTGAAAATGTTTTCAAATGCAATTTCCAACAATGTTTTTATTGTTATTGGCTACAGCTTTTTTGGAAGCATGGACAGAAGAGCTCCTTCACCGATTGAAAGAAAACATTATTAACTGAGAACTGATGATGGAGAGATGCGATTTGAAAGTGATTGCTGTAGGTATTTTGAAAGGTAATCTGATAAATCTTTTGTAAATTATTTATAAATAGGTGTGCATACTATAATATACCATCAGAAAATTATCTTTTTAATGATTCCAATTTAAATTTCATACATTCTTTTTCCCTAATTTTAATAAACTTTTCAAAATTCATTTCAAGCGAAATTTGTTACAATGATTTCTATTATTGTAATTAAATTGAAACCAATTTATTGTTTTATTATATTCTTCATTCCCGTGTTTTTTATAAAAGTTTTGATACAAAAATATTGTTTTCTTTGAATATTAACAGAAAGGTAGAATTTTTATTTCCACTTTTATTTCGTAGAATGTACCTCTTTCAATATGTTTACACTGCAATCTAGTGACGCTAATTACTCTCGCTAAGCGGTGTTTCATTTAATTTCACAAATTTGAGCCTAATTGAGTTTGTAGGTGTTTTTCTGATCAGTGACACAAACACTGAAAAGAAGAGAATTGTACTCCGGATAATGGCAATTGGATTAGGTTAGGTTATATTAACGTCCCGTTTTGAAGCAACACGAGGGCTATTTAGGGGCGGACCTCGTAATTTTGAACCGCGGTCAGATGACGAGGACGACACCTGAGCTGGCACCCCCTCTCCAAACTTCCGCGCCACACCAATGGGAGGACGTTTGGCCACTACGTATGATTTAGCGTGCAACGGGCCCCATACACGGCGGATCTTCAGTGGAATCGGGTTTCGAACCTGCGACCCTCCGGTCCTGAGGTCGAGACCTTACCACTAGACCACCGCGGCCTCAATGGTAATTGGAAGCAAGATATGAAAGATCTTCTGCTGTCGTCGTAGCAATCTATAATGGGGAGGGAAAAAATGGAATACCAAGGACTATATTTTCCTAGATTCGTGCTAGGTGGTTCAAACTACGGAGAGAAAAAGAAGAGAGGGGTTTAACTGCTTGCTGAGGAGGTCAGACGACAAGGGAGGGGACGAATGAAAATCCACGAAAAACGCTGCAAAAAACTTTTAATTAAGTTTAAAGACTTATAAGTACTTAGACTTGAAAATATATTTATCCCGAGCAACGCCGGGTATATTAAATAGTACATTATAAGAAAGAATCGTGTTAATTTTCATCCCTTTCCTTGCCTACGAATGAAGGCATAAGCTGCCACGTAGCCACAGGATGTGTACAAGTATCCCAAGCGCCTGTTTTGGTGGACGCTGAAAAAACCGACTGTACAAGCATTTATTCGCCGCGAAAGAAGGGAAACAGCATATGTCCTTTCATGTGTTCAACTTGCTTTCAGTGGCGTACCGAGGAAAAATGGCTTCCGGTTCAAAGGATTACTTTTTCGCCGCTTCTGTTCTATTTGGCTTTAAAAAGCCAAAAATTAAGACATTAAAATTTCATCATTGTAGTGTCCCCTTAGTGCACCTGGAACACTTGTACACTCCTTGTACCCGAACCTCTCTCGTTTGCTACGCTATAGCTTTTTCTGTCGCAAGCAGATACGAAAGGAAATTTGTAGATGACCTAGGCATCAGTCTTGGGATGTTGAGGGAGGAGCTTCAAACACGAAATGTTAGCGCGTTGATTTTGCTTTTTAAAGCCAAATATACGAGTGGGGCGGGGGCGAAAAAACCATTTATCCTTAATACACAACTGAAAATAAGTTGGACATAGGAATGGACTCATGCGTTTTCCGTCAATCGCCGGTAGGGAATATACCAGCGCGGCAGGATTTTAGGTGTTCCGTCTGTCATTGACGCTTTGAGCGGAAATATTTGTTGCATCAGCTTCTTTTTCAGTTTATTAGAAAGCCCAAGATGAAAGCTTTATGATGGTATATTGCTTTTTCAATTCTAATCTGTGTTTCCGGAGATTTCGTTTAATATTTCTTTCTTCACCATTGTTTCTTCTGCGGATATGGTTCTCCCCCCGCGGGTCTCCGGTTGACCATGACTTCGGCTGCTCATCCTTTGTCTACAACAACATCTGTGCTTCACCGTGTGCCGCAAGTGGTTGGTGATTCTGTTGTTTCCTTCTGAATTTACGTGGCACTTTGGAATACTGCGGAACATTGAACCCAACTTTTGGGAAAGTCAACCTACGAGTTGAACTTCGAATCGAGCGGACTAAAAGACTCGACTGAATTCGCGATTTGCATGACAAATCAGTTTGTACCTGCTTTTCTTTTTCACAGTTTGTGTTTGCATATTCACTCTTATCAGTTGTCACTTACCACTGAATTTGATGTTTCTCTTGTTCTTACTAATGATAGTTTGACTTTGAAGCAATGGCTTCAGACATCAAGAAAAAGATTTCTATTGCTGATCTCCTCACGAAGTGCAAGGGGGCTCGATGATGAATATTATTCGAATGTTATCGATAAATTTAAAGAAATTGATAAATTTTGTAAAAATAATGAGAAAAAGTTAAGCTATGTTATGCAATCAGATTTAGCACACTTTTTTAAATTTCTTTTTGGATATTATTATTAAAGATAGAGAAGATACTAATAAATTGGGATCTAAAATTGTTGATCTTAAATCGACTATTGCGGAATTAGATATTACTTCATTGAATTCTAAGGTTAAAGATCTTGAGAAGCAAATTGCCTTCACTGAGGGTAAATTGGCCGAAGCCGATAAAGTTAATGCAATTATTTCCGAAGTATGAAAGGAAAATGTTAAATTATTTAATAAAATTGAGGAAAAATTTCAAAAGTTTCTGCCCCTTCATTTGCTGATATTGTCCAGGGTGAAAGGAATGCAAGTCGCACCCGTATAGTTGACCCTCAGAAAACTTGTCCTCTAGTAATTAGACCTAAAGGTAAGAGTATTCATGATGAAACTAGGAAAAAACTAGAGAATGTAGTCACTTTGCGAAACTTACCAGTTAGGATTTAAAAGTTTAAAAATATATCGAATGGTGGTATTGTGTTAGAGGCTGATACCGATGACATTACAGATAAACTAATTGCCCAAATCTCAAAACTAGACACTATCAACAAAAATTTCAGTTATAATAAACCAAAGAAGCGTAAACCTCAATTTATCATCTTTGGTATTAATAAATGTGTAACTAAAGAACAATTAACATAGGTTCTGAAGTTTAAAAATTATTTGCTTAAAGATGATGATAGTTCTAACCCTATGTTTACAGTTAACTTTTCAATTAAAACTAAGTACGGTGCTAATTGGATTATTAGTGTGGAGCCTAGCATTTATGCTGCCATCAAAAAAGGAAGGGGTTGTTCTTTGAATGGGGTTTCTATCGTCTTGATGACTTCCACTTGGTCAGATACTGTAGCAGATGTGGTCGCCTTGGGCATTCCAAAGCTAAATGTGGAGAAACTCCCAGGTGCTTTAAATGTGGGAACAATCATGCCCCTGAAAATTGTAATAAAGCTGAGTGAATTAACTATAAAGCTCACAATGCTAGGGCCGGTAAGCATGAAAAAATTGACCACTTGTCTAAAGATAGGAAGTGTCTCTTCTATATAGGCAATCAGCAAAGTGATCATAAACACTGATTATGGGGTATCCTAAAGTGCTTCAAATCAATGTTAACCATTCTCGTGCTGCGCACTGTCATGTTTTTTGTGGTTGCTGTGAAGATAATGTTGTTGACTTCCTATGTGTTCAGGACCCCTATATTAGTAATAATGTTCTTCCACCGGTGGTAAGGGGTGCAGAATGTTTTGTTCTTTTAATAATAAGTCTGTTATTTAGTGTTTAAACAAGGATCTTGATATCGTCTTGGGTCATAATACGAACCATATTGTTGGATTATTTGTCAAACTTGGTGTCCTGGAATTGCAGATCATTAGTGCATATTTTCCCCTTCATGATAGTATTGATTCTTTGACTGAAGAATTTACTAATTTCAACTCTATTAATAAAAATGTTTTAATTTTGGGGGACTTCAATGCTAGGTCACTCATCTATAACTGCAATTTCGAAGATATTCGTGGGAGGGCAATTATTGATTTTTCAACTATGAATGATCTGTTAAATTGTAATAACAAACATTCTCCCCCAACCTTTGTGTCACATAGTGGCCGGGGTTGGCCTGATCTGACCTTTGCAAATAGCATTTTCAATTTTATTAAAAAATGGGAAGTTGTGGATTTAGAGTCTCTTGGCGATTACAGGTCTATCAGTGTGCAACTGGATTTTGATGTTCCTAACATCAACGATTTTTATTTTAAAACCACGTATAACAAACCTAAATTTGTTAAAAACTTTCAAAAATTGCTGCCAGATTTGCACAGTAAACTTAAAAATGTAAAAGACCGTGTTTCTTTGGATTTGTTTTTCAAATTTTTTGTTGATAGTGTTTCTGAATGTGCATATAAATCATATCGTAAATCATATCGGCGAAAGGTAGATTTCCGAGGAAGTTTTCTTTCTAGAATCCTGAACTTAGAACTTTAACTCTATGAGCCCTATCCCGCCTTAAACCGCCTCATTCCACAGAGGCCGGACTCAGGCGCTTTCGGGCGCCTGAGTGAATTTTAAGGGAGAAAGGTGGTTCCTTTCTTTGTTGACAATTGATCGCCCAAACTTGGCTGTCGTCCTCCTGGAATTTCTGTAAAGAAAGGAAGGATTTCATTCTATTTCCGTGAGCGAAAATTTACGCCAGTTTCTGAGGTACTGGAATTCTCACTCTAGCCGGGTTCAGAGAGTTAAGGAACAAAGTAATGGCTTTGTACAAGAAATATGATATTCTGAGGAAAACTGTTGTAGATGGTCCAGAGGTCCAAGTTGCGGGCTCTCTTTATAGAAAAGTAAGAACTATTTTTCAAACGTAGGTTATTATACTTTAGGACTTTAGTTTGGAGGAACTTCTATATTCAGCATAACGAAAAATTCGGAGCTATTTTTAGGTGTGCATTCAAAAAATGTTAAAAGGTAAATAATCTGGATGTTCGAGTCGACAATGTTGTTAACCCTCCACTTGAGTTAAGAGTTAAAAACTTACTTGATAACTTTTTTCCAAATAATGATGATTTTGAGTCAACTTTTTATGTTCGTAATAATGATTCCTTGGACCCATTGGTAGAGGAAGATTTAACAATTGTATTTAATGGCTTAAAAAGTGGAAAGGCCCCTGGTTTGGACCGTCTGGACTACAAAATGTGGAACGCTATTTATGATGTGGATAAATCTTTATTGTTAAATATTTTTAATACTTGTTTTAGATATTCTTATTTTACTGAAAACTTAAAAAATGTAAAGGTCTTTTTCCTGCAAAAGACAGGGAGAGATCCAAGCTTTGTCGGGTCTTATAGACACATTAGTGTGCTGCCATGTTTAGGGAAAATTTTGTAACGATTGTTCCTAATTAAATTACAGAGTTGGCTTTCCTCCTATAACATAATTCATGTTAATCAATATGGGGCAAACAGATGCTGTGAACTTGCAGTTGCAAGAATTTTGTCTAAGATTGTCTCTTACTAATAATTTACACGCTGCATCGGTGTCAATTGACATCAAGGCCGCCTTTGATAATATGAATTGGAATGTTTTCTTTGGCTTTTTTGATAAATTTAATGTTCCTTTTGCATACAAAAATTTTGTTCTTCATTACTTGATTAATAGAAGTGTTGTTTTCAATGATTGTCATTTATATGTTAAAAATAAGATTGTTAAAGGGTGTACACAAGGTTCTGTCCTGGACCCCTTTCTTTGGAACTTTTATTTTGATCATATTTTACATTTAAATAATGACTTGTATTATCTTCAGGCATTTGCTGACGACCTGGCTCTTGTCACTTTTTGTCGAACTAGGAAAATTTTAGAAACTAACACTAACAATGCATTAGACTTGATTTCTCAGGAATTAAATATTTTAAAATTAGACATCTCTATCGACAAGTCCCAGGCGTTGGTTTTCAGATCACTTAGCTCTCGTTCATTGTCTAAGCATAATACAACTGCTTTTAATAGCAACCCAAGTTTTACATATATATATATATACACTCTGTCCCAAAAGTTTATAGAATCTTGTATTTTGCCTATATTTTTTGTTGTATATGATATATTTCGATGTAACTTACTGTATAGATATGTTATGTCTATTAAATTGAAAAAACAGCAGTTATACCCCGTGTATTTAATGCCAATCTTTAAATCGTGGAATAAACTGAAATAACTTGCCCCAAAAGTTTATAGAAAAATGCAATTTTATGCAAATATGGTATCGGTAATCATGACATCGATCTGGAGCCGAATAAATACGTTGTAAGAAAAGGAAAGCTTTCGTTTGCTCTGCGTTTCAAGATGCCTAAAGCGTAGTATCTCTCCAATGGAGAAGTGAGTAAAATTCTGCATTTGAAATTGCTCTGTAGGACTGTTAAGGAAATATTGAAACTTTTAAATCGTTCTAAAAGCATGATTTATCGTGTATTAACTCATAAGACGCCATATGAGCCAAAACCTCGTTCGGGAAGACCACGTGTGACGGATATTCGCAGTGATAGACGGATACAAAGAATGGTTTTCAAGTCAGAAAATGTCGGTTCGCGAAATTACTGGGGCTTCCCTGTTGCAAATCTCCAAGAACACTGTTCATAGATGAATTATAGAATCTGGTTATATGATCCACGCAAAAATGGCTCGCCGATTACCACTCTCAAAGCTTCACATTAGTAAGAGATTACAATGGGCTCGTAATCATATGTCATATGGCGATAAATGTATGGCTGTCCTTTTCAGTGATGAAGAAAAATGTAACCTCGATGGACCTGACGGGAATATAAAATATTGGCATGATTTACGAAAAGAGCCCAGGAGCTTTTTCAGTAGGCAAAGTGGTGGTGGATCTGTGATGGTGTGGGCGGCTTTCAATTTCAACGGTCAAGTGGGTTTGGCCTTTTCAGATGGCCGACAGAATTCTCCTAAATACATAGAAACACTAGAAAATCAATTATGCCATTTGCAGAAAACATAGGGGAACAAAATTGGTAATATCAGCAAGATGATGCTCCTATCCATACCTTCAATGCTACAAACATTATTTAAACTCGAAAAATGTTATTGTTCTTGAGTGGCCACCGATCAGCCCTGATCTAAACCCAATTGAAAATGTGTGGGGCATTATGTCTCGGAAGGTATATGAGAATGGAGGGCAATTTTATTCAGTGAATGCCTTGAAGACAGCCATTGAAAGTGTATGGTACAACTTGGAATCAGAGATATTACAAACCTTAATTATGTCGATGGAAAAACGTGTATACAATGTCATACTGAGAAATGGAAAGACTTTAAACTATTAAGAACATTGTATTGGGCACCTTTTGTTGAAATGTCATATATTCTATAAACTTTTGGGACACCTAATATTTCCATTTTGCTATATAATTGAAATAATAAGTGTTATTTTTTCTAAATATTTCGTTGAATGCAAGTCGCATATGGTTTGAATAAACATATTTGTAATTGGTGTTTGTATGCCTTTCCATTTTGCTAAAACATATGTTTTACTAGATTCTATAAACTTTTGGGACAGAGTGTATATCTATACTTATAAAAGGCAATGTTTGTGTGCGTGTGTTGTGTGTGTGTGTTTGTCTGCGATGTCCAGACGAATCTATCGCACTTACAGCCATGAAATTGGCACACAGATAGTCGTAATGGTGACTGAATGCACCTCGAAGCCGAAATTTTAAATTTTAATCTAGAAATTTTTTTATTTAATGTTTTGTGTTGTTTTGGTTGATTTTTCGCACTAATTTCTCAATAGAATGGTTTCAAATAATTGTACGACAAAAATAGATAGACCATCGGAAAGAGCACGCGATTTCCGTTCTAATGAAGTTAGTTTTGAATTTCTATCGTAAATTACTGAATTTTGAGAATTTTTTAAAAATAAGTCAGTTTTGCATCTAAATGTTAGTTTTGTTTTTAAATTTGTTGTATCCGACTTTCTAATAACACTATTATTTTCAATTTTTTTTCAGCTTATAACTGCAACAGTTCTGTCGGATTTAAAACAAGAATGGTTAAAATATCTTTTTTCGTTTTTTTAAATTAATTTTTTCCTGGTAGTTGAGCGATATGTTTCCTCTAGCGAAGCTTCCGCCCACGACAGTCTCCGGAAAGTTGCGGGCAATTTCATTGGCTGAAGGGCCAGGGTGACGTCATTACTTTCGCGTTCTGCGAGGAGATGATTTATTTACTCGATGACTTCGATTATTATTTTTAAGCGTGTCTTAACTTATTTCTTTGCCTTTCATACTTTGCTTGCGGTGTAATAAATATCACATTGTAATTTTTTAACATTGTTTTGGATTTAACGGTACTCGGTCGAGAGGAAAAAGAGGCGGACCAACTCAATAATATATATATATATTTCTGTTTTGATTTCGTTTTTAAAACTTTCATTTATGTAATTGTATGTGGGCTTTTTTTATTTTGTTGAAGCTCCGATCCCACGGGAAACGCCGTGCGCGTACTGCTAGTATATATATATAAATGGCAGATCAGTCAAAATTACTAAAATCCTAAAATATTTGGGTTTAATTTTTGATAATAAACTATCTTGGAACCCTCATATTTTTGGTTTGTATAGGAAAGCTTACAATTTGTGTTCGAATTTTAATGGATTAATTGCCTCAAATTGGAGTGTTTCTCCCTCTCTATTAAAATTTTGGTATTTGAAAGTAGTTGAAAAGACACTTCTTTACGGCGCTGCTGTTTGGGATTGGGCCTTAACTAAACCCCAGATTGCCAAATTACACTCTATTCAAAGAATGTTTTTATTGAAATTGTCTCGAGCATATAAAACTACTTCAACAAATTCTTTAAATATACTTTTAAGTATTCCCCCACTTCATTTGGTTACCAAATCACTATTTATTAGGTTTAACATTTTGAAACTTAGATCGGAAAAGTTCGATCCTATTTCCCTAGATTTTTATAGAGATATAAATTCTATTTCTTCTAATAGAAAAATCATAATTTGTGAGAACTTTACTGATTATGATTATGAAGTGTATACCGATGGGTCCAGGATTGGTGACAATGTAGGATTTTCGGTGTGCATTTTTGAAAGAAATTCACTATTACATGTTTTTTGCAATAAAATGAATTCTTTTAACTGTTTTCCAGGCTAAGCTGGTGGCAATTAATTTTGCTGCTGGTTGGGCCTTGGAAAGAAATGTTAAGATCAAAGGGTTTTCTGATAGCAAGTCTTCTATTGAAGCGATTAGAAGCTCCAAAGTCAAATCTAATTTTGTATTATCAGTTAAGGATAATCTGTACAATGCTAAGGATCTAGTCAGCCTTGTCTGGGTCAAAGCTCATGTCGGTAACCCGGGCAATGAGCTGGCTGATCACTTTGCAAAAATTGCTTCTTCTTGTGGGGCCGATATGTCTAGACCTTCTCCTTATTCTTATGTAAAAAGAGCTTGTAAGGAATTCCTTATGAACGAGTGGAACTCATACTGGAAAAACTCCACCACTGGTTTAAATGTACAAAAGAAAGTCTTCCGTTAGCAAATCTGGACTTATTGATTAGCAATAAATATGTCATTTATCTGCTTACCAATCATGGACCTTTTCCAGCATATCTGTGCAGGTTCAAGATTTTGAACAATCCTGATTGTTTGTGTGGTGAGCATGGAGATGTTGACCATTACTTGACTTCATATATGTATACCAAGGACTATCATTTACTACTACCAACAGGTGCTGCTCGGACTCACTGGACTAGAAAACTTTGTAAAAATTATTTATTTTTAAACAGGTTGAACTCAATTTTTGAAATTAATAGGAAAATTTGTGATGATTTGCAGCGTTTGTGATCTCAATTGTATTTAACTTCTGTTCATTAATTTACTGCACTCAAAGTATTTATTGTTATGTTAGTAATTCTTTGATTGAGTTTCCGTTTTTTATTATCGTTTTTTATTTCTTGAGTTTTACCACGTTGGTTTTGTTTTGTAGCACTGTTGGTGCTTTTGTGTTGTGTATGTTTTTGTTTGTATTTGTGTATGCCTTTGTTTGTATTTGTGTTTTTTCTATTTGCACGTAGCTTTGTAATTCATACCTTCCAAATAGGTAGGTCTGTTAATTGTAACTTTTCTTTCTTGACTGGTCTGACTCCTCCCCGTCGATCCTTGCTGACTCTAAACCCTTTGGGTGAGTCGGTCGGAGTGGGTTATGTATGTATGTGTATGCATTTTCCCTCATTCGACTTTTTAAAATGGTAAAATAAATGCTTGTATCATCATTGTTTTCACTTAATAACTGACCATTTAATAAAGCACCAATAAAATGTAAAATCGCGTCGAATCCAAATTGAGAATTAATTGTTAATGTTCTTTCTCTTTTAAAAATAATATTTTAAGTACTGTACTCTGTTACAAAGATCCTAGTTTTAAGCAATTGCTGTGTGGAGACAATATTTAAATAATATAACCTTATTAAACTGAAAATATTTAAAAGTTAATCTTGAGTATAACAAATTGTTTGTCATTTGAAAAAAGCCTGACTGAAATCTTGCGGCGAAACTCAAGCGAAAACAAACAAGTCATCAAATTCAGTACAAAGTTCGTGACACGAGAAAAAATCCCCTTTGAAGTCAAAGTTATAAACCACACCTGATGAGACGAGATGTGCTGCATATTAACCACATAGTCACCGAAGTGAAAATTTCTTCAGCGGAATTATTCTTTGCCGAAGAAGCAAAACTTAGAAGAAAAAAAGCAGTCAGCGACGATACACTTCTAGGATGAGCGAGGAATTCCATTCTGCGATCCACGGTAAAAGCAAAACTTGTCGAGAGATTGAAGACGAATGGATTGCAGTATTCAGCAATTAATTCAACTAAAAATCCCAACAAAAACTCACACTCTCTCCAACGTATTCCTCGGGCTGCTCCGCATACCTGAAAGATCAAAGTGAAGTCACCCCATTCTGATGCTAATGAGGGGAAAAAATGACATTTTTTCCCCTTTTCCTTCTAGGTAACTCAGGTAACTGAGGCGCTAGCTTCTTGACAACTCCGAAAAATGCCGAGAAGTCCCCCTCCTCCTTTAAAAAGCCCGAAGAGAAATAAAAACACAAACGTGGTGAGGGGGGAGGAGTGAAAAGTATTCTCGACCCTCTCCTTCTCTAGAACCCAAATACTTCTTAAGTAAGTGAATCCTGGAGACTGTGTCAGCATCAACACTCCTTACGCAACATTAAATATTTTCGTGGACAATTATTATGAGTTAAACGAAAGAGAAAAATTGGGGGAAGGTGGAGGATTCGAAAAATAAAGGGGGAAAGGCACACCAGAAGGTAGCTATCGAAGCGGAAAGACATTCCTTTAAAAATGGCTTCCGAAAGATAATGAAAGAAAAAAATATTTCTTAGAGAGAGAGCGAAGGGGTACTCGACGGGGAGAGGTAGGAGGCCGCGAGTGTGTCAATCTCGGGCGATATTAAGTGCGCATATCAAGCCAGAAGCAATAAATAAATCCTTCAGATAAGAAACCTCATCTCATTTTGGCAATCTCTTAAGAGTCGATACATGGTGCAGTCGACCTCCCCCAACGCCCCCTTGTCCGCCCTCGGGGGGTTTTCCAGGGACCAAGAAAAGGGGAAAAGGTGCAGTCACTTCATCAGGGAATAGAAACCTTTTAGAAGATGGATGTTCTTTGATATTTTGCGGCAGCGCGCTTCTTTATTAATATAAGAATAGTTTTGTATGTCTGTCTGTAATGCAGACTCGGCTCCGGATATCTGGCGGCTGTTTACCCTTTTAAGCTCTTTTTGACCCCCGGAGTGAGATCCCAGGTGGGAATGGTACAGGATCGATACAGGAGGATGAAATGTCTTTTTCTCCACTCCGGGACTTTTTCCCCTTCTTTCTTTTAATCTTTTCTTTCCTCGTTTTTTCTTCTCTCCCTCTATCCTCCGACTTTTTCCAGAGCATCTTTACCATCAGGTTTTCTTTCGCCCACATATCCAGGGCACTCCCTGGCCCTGGAGATGGCAGCGGCATCTTCACTGGGGGAAAGAGAATATGAAGATGGGGGCGGAGAGAAGGAATCTTTAGAAAGGAATGTCCGACTTCCTTCGGTTCCTTTTCGCCCCTTCGCTTTTATTCGGAGGTATTGTTGGAAATTGGCCCGTGCGCTCTCACTCGAGAAGCGGCCGTTTTGTTTAAATAATGGCCAATTATTTCGAGGGGGAAATCGAAATTGAAAGATGATAGTTATGCTCTAAATAAGTATTTCAGGGTCCTCGAAAAATTACTTCTGTTGCACAAAATGAGGGGTGTTGAAGAAATGTTTATGTCATCAAAGCTTTTATCGCCGTGTTTTTTTTTTTTTTTGCTGTATTTAACAGATTCAGAATTAACCATTAGATGACGACTGTATCAGTTCTCAAATGACCTTTCAATAAGGGATTTGGACTAAGAAACTAGAAAATGCTTTCTCTTTTTTTCTTGTCATAGAAGATAATATATCATCGTTTTATACCATCTGCATGGTTACTGTTTTTATCTTCCCTCATTAGCGATTATTCTAGTTGTGATACAATAGTACAGGAGTGTAAAACTTCCTATAGGGAGATTCAGTAACCCACAGATTATCTACTCGAGGATAATGAAACTCTAATGCCCTAGTGGAGCGACAAGAGAACCACCAGAGGAAAAGAATGTGCTGTAAAATCAACTGCACCCCCTATAGAAAAGGTTAAGAAGTCATCATTTTCGCTTTAAACATTTTCACAACTCATTAATAAAAATTCCTATTGCAGCTATAAAAGCCAGTTAAAATATGCATAAAATTGTAGGCATTGTTTTGAATGAATCACAATGAACTTGCATTTTTAAGAAACCGCATTTACCACTAAAAATTGAAATTATGTTGAATGCGCCAAAATGTTACCTCATTTATCTCAGCATTTATCAGTTTTTTTTCGTTGTTCGTTGAATATGTTCAAATGTTTTGGTTAGGATTTCTACTATTTATGTATATGGTAAACTATAATATTATTAATCATAATGCAACACATATAAAATAAAGTCTGACCTATCAAATTTATTTATTAGCTTATCTCATTGCTTACATGCTAAAATTCGCATTACTTTAAAAAAAATCAGATGACAAAATTCACAGTGCATGCCACCTAACTAAACGTTGCCTTACGCTGTCCTGTGACGATACGTCCTTCTTCCTTTAGCAAGACGCGCAACGAATTCCAAAATTAAATTAATGTGACGTACATGACATCTATCACAAGAGCATGGATTGGCTCCATTACTTTCTTTTCAATCGATAGCGATTTGTTTATCCGGAAAAAAATTGAGTTCATTCTTCTAAAATTTTATTGAATAGATTCAAAATTTTAATTTCAAAGAAAACTAAACACGCGCATTTGTGGTAGTGCTCCTGAAGTGGTTAGCTACTAAGTTAGAAAAATAATCTCGATACCCATGATAATTCCTCCTGCTTTCTTTTGCAGCCCATAGATTAATATCTAGCTCGATAAGAAGCATTAAAACGCATCATAAATGGGCAAACTCAATACGAGTATTATTTCAAAAATTTTCATACATGTAAAAACGCCGATTTTTTTAAACTACTAAAATATTTTATCTCCTAAATGAAGCCTTCCTGAACTTCTCCTGTTCGTGACTCCATTTAAACTGCAAAAATATTACTCGATTCCATCACTGGACAATTTTTCTCCCTCAAAGATACGCATTATCAGAAATTCAGAACTGGGATATGAAACACTAATCAATGATAAAGAAAGCAAGATTTAATTAAATGTATTCATACAAAAAAAAATTAATGAAATGTTTAAAATTAAGACATTTTTCTTAATTACTTTTGCTTGCGAATATTGAAGAATCTGACACAAACAATTCCAGACCACAAAATTTATGTATACGACCCTATTTGGGGTCGTGACCCATAGTTTAAAAAGTACTATCCAAAATACTTAAAATAATGCCTAGCCATTCTACTCATATAATTCTTTTGTGTACGAAATATGCATCTATATATGTAATTTTTATTGATGGAAAGAATTTAAACAAAGCGTAAACAGATGTGGTATTTAAGTTGTTTCGGGAAATATGAGTAAAATTTACCTGCAAGTGTGAAGTGTCAATTACAGTGATTTAGAGAATGTGAATTCTTTATAAAGTGCCAACCTGTGTGGTTTCCATCACCAATATTTTCATAAGTACGTTAATGGAAGGCATATAAACTTGCTACAATGCAAAAACTAGTGAACAACGATTTTCCATTTTAATATCGCTACTCTTTCTTTTTAATAATTCAAAGTGGAAAAAAAAACTGTACCCAAATAAAAATAAAATGCGCTGATACACATTTTATTCACTTTATTACTCACAATAAAAACGGTCACACCCAAACTAAAAATAGGTTTTTATGAACACTGAAAATGTAAAGCCCGTTAGATAATAATTTCTAAAACAATGGGAATTCCTGGGAGAGTAAGTGGGTATAAAACAGTTTCCCACAAGGTGAACTGGATCATTTTCGCTCTTTTGGGTTTAGAAACGAGTTTGTCTTTGTAAATGTATTTTATTAAGAGGACAAGTACAATTAAAATAATTTAACGAGAGATATTAAAAATGAAACTTTGCATTAAACAGAATGGCGCAAAAATGCAGCAACTTCCAATGAAATACAAAAGAAAGATATTTTAATTATACAAAAAATGAAAATACAGAAGAATCAGAAGTAAACAATATTGACAACAATATACCTTTTGCGGGCAGCATGCAGTGATTGCATTAACAATATTGTATATAATCAACTAACCAATTAAGATACAATCAAATAGAAACAACAAAAATAATGCTTCAATAAAAATTATAACACATTAAGATTAAACAAATAAAATGGAAAAAATGAAAGAGAACTCTTATGGCGAACTTTTGAAAGTGACACTTTCCATTGGAGTTCTAATATGGATGCATTTTCTGTCAAGGGAATGAATAAATAGTCAAATAATATTCCCTCTGTGGTTTGAATTTATCCAATAATTGAAATAATGAAGGAAAAAACCTTTCTTAAATAAGAAATACTTCAGAAAGTCTTCTTTAACGGATCCAACAAAGAAATAGAAGATAAAATTAACATTACCTACTGCCAAATATACCAGTAAAAACGATGCCATCGTAGCAATTCAGAAACAAAGGATCTTAAGTCTATAAGCTAGCAAACCTAGCTCCATCTACTGAGAAAAAATCGAACCAAATAATCTGAATCTGTCTTTTGACAGAGCCGCGGCGGTCCTGGCGGGATCCCGGGTTCAGGACGGGAGGGTCGCGAGTTCGAGGGCCCGTTGCACTTAAAATCGGTTGCACGTGGATCTGTTGCACTTAAAATCGGTCGGTGACAAATGTCCTAACGTTTATATGATGTGGAAGTTTCGAGATGGAGCCTCTGGTTCAAGAGACTTTTTTATCATCTGATGACGGTTAAAAATTAGGGTTTGTCCACAAACTGTCTTCGAGTAGCTTCAAAAGGGTACGTTTAATCTAACCAATCAGTTATATGTTTTAACTGAGACAATAGTCACAGTTTTTTACAGAAGGAATGTAAATCAGAAAGCAGTTCACTCGCTGCAATTCAAGTAAAGAAGTTAAAATGAGAAAATGTTACATTTAAGAGGAAGCTTACATGTAACGATGCCAATTCAGCATTGAACAAGCTGAGAAAGGAAGTTCCCAGACAAAAAGCAGGCTGCGATAGCTTGGTGTCGGCTACGAAATTACAAGATTTCGACTTTGAATCTGATTTGCAGCGAAATTCCGTCGTATGTATCATCTGCCGTACATTATATCTGCGAAGTTTCGAAACTCTTCTTGGTGTGGCATAGAAGTTTAGAAAATGAGGCGACGCGTATGAAAATAAAGAAAATGCATTGCAAAGGAGCTGCATCAGAAGTGATTATTTGAAATTATCTCAACATTATAGTGTGAGAAGGAAAGTATTCCAATGTATATATTACAGTGTAATGATAGATAGATTTACATTATAATAAAATCCCATTTAATAATAAACGAAAATAGAGCCGCAGGTTTCAATAATTGAAAATAGAACTAGAATTGGTAACTATGATAGCTATACATAAAGGGCCAAACGTGCTTCCTCTGGGGTAGTGCTCACAACCCACGTCCACCGATTCATCCATAGTGTTTAGAGTCTGCGGATGTTTGGAGAGGGGGTCGCCAGCTCAGGTGCCGTCCTCGTCATATGACCACGGTTCAAAATTACGAGGTCGTCCCAAAATAGCCCTAGTGTTGCATCAAAACGGGACGTTAATATAACTAAACTAAATTATACAATTTTTAATTCACCGTATGTTTTGAGTTTGTTGAATCAAACACAAATAAAATGATATTTTTGTCATCTTTCTTAGCATTTTACTTTAAACTACAGAAAAAGAAGACGTTTTCATTTTTTACCGATTTCTAATAACCGCTTACATCACACTTGACTGTTTTACCCAAAACTGCAAAACCTCCAATTCCCCTTCTGAATAAGTAACAATTCCATCGTCTGAAGTGGGAAGTAATAACTGTTCAGCTTATCATTTTGTTAATCAGGCAGCGATCCCAGAAACCGGTATTCTGCTTCAATCAGGATGAATAATTAAACATAGCAGATCCCATTATCAGCTAATGATTAAAAATTCTCCGAAACGAGGAAGAGCAGCTGTAATAAAAGGCTCAACTCAATATATCTAGACTGATAATATTCATACGGCTAATCATTATCATCTACATAAGTTACCCCAGTAAATCTTGGATGCGATTTAGTATTTCTCTGGTATAGTGTGATTAATATAACCCTTCAGATTTGCATATAGTATATGTAATGTAAGGAGGTGAATGTTTATGTTAAAATATCTTATGCAATGAAATTCGAGAGCATTTTGAAACAATGAGCAGAGTTTAGCTGACTGAAACATTGATTAAAAGTTATTTTTGTGAAGTCTCATTCTAACTGAAAAGTTTTTGGTTAGGGTTTTTTTATTTTTGAACCCACGTCGGCCCACTCACCCAAAGAGTTTAGAGTGTTACATAAGGGCGCAGGGCAAACCCAAGCTCCACGGAAAGTAAATACTTGGTTAGGTTAATATTCTGTCGGAAACGGTGCTTGTGCGGACGCACTTGGTAATTTTCTGCTGTCTTCTGTGGACGAAGACGATGACCCGCGGCTCTTCGAATTTCTACACCATACAAACGTGGAACCACCCCCGCACGTTTAATGTACACCGGGGTAATATAAACTACGCATCTTTGCTTTATTCAAGACTAGAATCAGCGACTCTCCATTCATGAAACCGAGACTTTTCTAAAAGGCCTACTGGAATAAGAAGAAGTTTACTAGATGATAGAAATAAATTCTTAGGCAATTTCATATACTGATAAGATTTTAGACAACTGAAACACAAATGATGTTGCTTCGATGAACGTCAGGATAGTAACACTCTTTTAGTTCTGTCAGATTTCTCTACGAAGGTAAGATTTTGTTTTAGTTTCATTAACGTCTCGTTTTGAAACTACACGAGTGATAATTTTGAACCGTGGTCATTCAAGAAGCCCGACACCTGAACAGGCACACACACACACATAGAACTTTCTAAACTTCTAAGCGGTACTAACGTGAGGGCGTTTTGTTCATGAGGTAAGATTTCATGTGCACCAGGCCAACATACACTCAGGGTCTTTGGTGGAATCAAGTTTTGAACCTAGAACCCTCCAATCCCAAAGCAGAGATCTTATTACCAAACCACAGCAACTTCTCCACGGCGAGGGGAAGAGATGTCTAATAGAGGAATTCAAGTGTCAAGCGCAAAATAATGGGCTTGGTTTAATGTACAACAGAGCCCTATATACAACGAATCTTCGGGGAACAAGGTCTTGAACCCGCAATCTTTTGACTACCAGGCCATTGATGCTCCACCAAGCTGGCAAGCAAAGGCAATTAACCCTTTCTAAGGCCGTGGCAAATATAATTGCCACCAAATTCATAGATTTTTAAATGCAATTTTTAAGGTTGGCTTAAGTTCTCGCCAAATATTTCGGTGAAACAAAAGCCTAGATGTTCCAATATCTTATCTCAAACCATAACGAAGTGTCTTGACTTGGTAATTAATTATTAATTAATAAAAAATTAATGCTATCCAATAAGCTAAATGAATTTCTTTTCTTAAATTAATCTCACTCCTAAGATTATTTTATTATATTGCTACTAGAAAAAAATGACCCTTTAAAAGGTTAAAACAATCATGATATTTTAAAAACTACTGAAACTGGTCACATAATTGATTTATATTAAATGATTATTGATCATTATTTACTGCTTGACTTTTTTTTTATTTCACCAGCATCGCTAAAATATTTTACAAAAGTAAAGGGAGCACCAGTGAAAAAACGCAAGAAGACTAAATCATCCCGACTTAGCCATCCTTACTATAACAAAAGTTGACAAATATCACTCCATCCCCTATCCCAGTTAGTATTAAATCTGAAACATTAGCATCCCATCTTGCTAAATGACCACGAGCATTTTCTCCATCCATTTATTAAGTCCGCATCGATCCATTTGTTCGGCATAGAAATGTTGAGCCCATTCCACCTGAGATTTCTCAGCCGAAAGCAAACAGAAGCTATCTTCGACAACCTGTTACTCGTCTCTTCCGGACGCTGCAGCATTAAAGACTGCCTAATGTCTTCCAAGGCATCATATATCAAGCGGGCCGTTAATCCAGATGACAGTCACCAACGATGCGCCTAATCTTTGCCAACTCGCCAACACCGATGTCCTGTAACTGGATTTCCGATCCGAAACTGATTTTCCATCTTAGTCCTTATAATTCCGCAGGAAGAGGAAATATATTCTGTATATTAGACATTTTTGTGCATTTATTAATTTACGCGACCTAGATGACATTGAGGTGGATTTCATGTTGGAGCACAGAGTTTATGTTCTTTTTTTCTGAACAGCATTGGGATAAGTCTTTGAGTATCATTTTCATTTGATTTCTTTTTATAGGAAGTAAAAAAATATATATTTTTTGTAGCAAAATGGTGAATCTAACTTTCTCAAATTGATTTTCTATTTCAGGTACAAAATCTTCTGATTCTATAGGTTCTGTATATTATGCTGTCACGTATGTGGTCAGTGTAGAGATTTTATTAAATAATATGGCTTAAATGATATTAAGAAGGATTTTATGTTTAATTATTGATATTATCATATAAATATATATGTTAGGCATATAAGGCATAGGCATATAAAAATTACTTAAATATGCCTTAGTTTAATTTTTGTCTTGATTCCGACTTCGTTCGTCGGGACGTCACCTCGAATACGACGATGAGAAGTTGCTGTATAATTAATCAGGTTTTTCGTTTCCCTGGCGGTACAATTGTATTGTGGTTGGTTACCATTTGCGATGGCAGGCGGTATCATCTTTGCGAGGGCTTTGTGCATCAGATACTCAAAATGCAATATATATTGTATTGTTCTCAGCTGCCGTGTATGACGCCGTCCCATCAATAAGTTTTTATCGGATGTCCACATGACGGGGTGGACTCTCCTTATGATTAATTAAAACTTCTATATAGGAAAAAAACAATGTATGAACAAAATGTATAATATGTCTCTTATAGAAACTTCTTGTTATATATATATATACGACCATGCCGGCTCTTGGGAGTTTTGCCTGGTTTTTCTTCTAGCGAAACACAAATATAGTCCAGTTTCCGCCAAAAATCCTCCAGGAAGGCATTATACCCCTAATTATTGGAGCCAAATCAGACTTTTACATCTGGTGTTCCTATATGTCCCGAAGTCTCTTTGATTAGCAGAGGAACGTCGCTTAACAAGCAACACCACCTTCTCAATTTTTTGAAATTTCACAGAGGAAAAAAATACTCAAAAATACTCAATTATTCGTCACGAATAACGAATATTTCTGAATTTTTTTAACACCCGATATAAACACGAGACCTCATGTTCCTACTTCTTCTTCTTCACACTACGGACAGCCCCGCTTTTGAGATCGTGCGATCTCTTTTCGCAGTTTAGGTGGCTGCCCGTAGAAAAAAGCGATCAACCTACCCCCCACGGGGCACACAGGGCCCCGCACCAGAAAGCCGTCCCCCGAACGACTTTATTTAGAAAGCATTATTACAACAATCAAAGTAACTATTAGGTATTACAATAAAAGATTATTTTTTAAACAGATGGGGTACAAAGCTGTGTCTAGATGCGGGTCTCCGACAGAATTGAGACCCGTTCTTGATTATATGTATACATGATGCATGTAATCGGCATTAAAAGAGCACTGATAGAGAAAGATTTCTAAATGCTAGTTGTGGCATTAACATTTTTACAATTACTGGAATTTGCATTATTGTTTCAATGTTATTGCAATTGGGTGAAAATTGGTTGGTACCATTTTGATAAGATCATTAAACACCAATTGTTGAGATTATACTCTATGATGTGAATAAAATTCCAAAATATAAGTTATTGATTTTGAAAAATTGAGTATTTTCTTCCTTTTTGAAATTTAAAAAACTGAGATCGGTTGTTAAGCGACGAGATGCAACATATTCCTTTGCCATGAGTCCTTGGAATGAGAACAAGGGTGTCAAACTCAAATGCTGCCAAATAAACCAGGTCTAATTTTATGAGGGTCAAAAAACAAAAACTTCCACTTTTTAATAGAGACGCATGTTTATTTCGAAAACACTGCATAAAAAAGAGATATAGTGATACAGGTTTGATGATTTGGATTTGAGACGTATGCTTGCTTTTAAGCTGCTTTGTCTCGAACTGAGGAAAACAATTTGGCGAATTTGTCTCGAATTGAAGAAGTCACACGGGAGTTGATTCACCGCCCACTCTTATGCTGCGATCACCGAAGGTAAAGTTCGTATTTTCTTCCTGACATTTGAAGCTATGATGCGCTTCACTTCATTTCATTCGGCAACAGCAGTAGAATACTAATGGGGTGGGAGGTAGGTATTATTTCATTATTGGCTCCTAAGACATTCGCTGCTGTTTTTGAAGGAAATAGTGCGGCGATATAATACGACTAATAATCTGACATCAGGGAATGTTGTGGTTCGTTACCAATAATTATATATAATTAGTAATTTAAAGCATTTAGCTATGAAGTTTTTATTCAAAATTTTGCCATGCACTGTAATGTTTGCTGGGCCGCGAGTTTAACACCCTAGTGTTAGACCATGAGAGATTAGAATCACCACAAACTAATTCATCATCGGTTAATTTCACAAAAAGCTGAAATATATTCTATATGTTAAGCTTTTTTATGACCTAAATAGAACTGGGATGGATTTCATCCATGAGTAAGGAAAAGTGTGGTATAACCGGGTACCTAAGGTTCGAAGGGCTGTTGGAGCGAAACTATTCGACATAGAGCTTGTCAAATTTTACTACAATATTCATTATTTATCAGAGTACAATATATCTTTTAGGGAAAAGTCATAGTTTTACTACTTTTTACTAATGAGTTTTTGGTAAAAAAAGTCAAACCACCCGGTTTTACTCCACTAGTGGGGTAAAACCGGGTACACATGTTAACTCTATGGGAAATTAGGGAAAACTAGATTTTCAGTGGAAAAGTAGCATAATTTTTTATTTTATGTGACAATTTAAGAATAAAACAATTTTTTAAGATTCAACAATAGTTATAATAGTTGACAATTTGAGAAAAAAGACGATTTTTTTAAAAAATTTAACAATAATTACAATAGTTGACAATTTAAGAATAAAAACAATTTTTTTAAGATTTAACAATAGTTACTGCAGTTGATAATTTAAGAATGACGACAATCAATTTAAAAATATTTCCAAAATTCGTATCTAAATTAGTGATAAAAGCTGCATCAATGAAACAGGGAACCTAATAATGTCACTAGCTCATTGAAACACTAATGGTTTGGAAATTACAATAGAACAGAATAGCGACAAAATGAAAAGTAAGAATCTAACAAATGTTGTACAGAACAAGAAATTGGAAATACGTAATAGACTTACTGGGTTCTCCTACTATTTTAATTATCCAAAAAAATCATCCAATCCAAAAGCAAAAGAAGAAAAATGTATTCTACGTAATTCTTTCTTTTTTAAAATTCAATCTAACTAAGAGACTAAGTCGGTAGAAATAACGATACGTTAAATAAAACCAAACGATTGCAAAGACTTCGAGCAAAAGATTTTTAATTTAAAATACATTTTAAGTTTTATATGAGGAAAAAAATGAATAAAAATCGTTTATTTGTAAGCGAGGAAATAATGGAATAAATAAATTTCAATTCTTTTTAAAATTTTGACTAAAATAATTCTTTGTATTATATGAAAATCTGTATCACAAAAAGATAAGAAAATCCTCTTGGGTTGGGTATCCGTAGTTTCTCCTAAAACCCGGTTATAACTCACTAGAAGTACCCGGTTTTACCCCGAGTGCAGAGGTTATAGAAAACGAAACTGAACAACGCAATTGTTTTACTAAATCTTTATTGTTTGATGGGCATGCAATAAGCCGGACTAAATATAGTTTTTATAATTGTAATGATTAATAAGTAGGCACAGTTTAAATAGAAACGAAAATTGGAGAGTTGACGTCATAAAACAAATAAACCTTCACAGACGAAGTGAATTCAACAACAACAAGGGAACTATGACCATTCTTTTTTTGTCACTTGTAGAGTATAATTAAGAATTTCTCCACTAAAAATGAAAATTAATAACGCCAAAATCAAGGTACCCAGTTTTACCCTACTCTTCCCTAGAGATTTATCATCTTTGGTTAAGTCATTTGTTCTAAATGGCATTTGGATGGATTTAATGCTTGAATATAGAGTTATAGTGTTTGGTTACGTCTTTTCTCTAAATGGCAATAGGATATATTTTATTTTTGGGAATCATTTTTATGTAATGACATTTTCTGTTAATAAAAAGAAACTCGGCGTTTTATTAAAATATTGATCATGACTTTTAAACTAATTTCTCCTCCTAGGTAGGGCAATAAGCCTGTTTATTTTCGAAGGAAGGGGAAATATATTTTGTATATAACGCTTTTATGTGTGAGATAAGGCAGGGTTTCCATGTACATCGGACAACATCCGTTTGTATTTTTTTAAAGTATGATAAAGGGAAATCCCAAACCCACGTAATGGCAGTATATGTCTTTCCTTCAATCAGTGGTCAGATCGCCAACAGCTCTAGAACAGTAAAGAAGAGAGGCTCTTCGTAAAAGGAAGATATTTTGCTGCTTACAACTCTAGACACTACTCGATTCAAACTATTGTGCCGAGTGTAATTTTATAATTAAAATAAAAATAATTAGATCACTTTAAAAATTACACTAAGTACATTTAATTTCTATTTAAATATTTTTTTTATTTAATACATAAAAGTTACAAGGGTATGCATAGTTGCCCAGGATGCAAAGCTGATTTGGGGGCTACTTGGTGCTAGGATTTGGAGTACTGATACACCCTTTGAAAGAACCCAATACAGTGCATCAAAAAAAAGTGAATATCCCCGAATATTTTTGTAAAACTTTTACGACGAAATATCCACCAGTGTTCCCCATATTATTTATTTTTTGTAGGACATGTAAGCCTCATTTCACCTAATATAATCAACAAAGCAATCAATAATCAGATACTAACCACTTAAACTCCCTTCTAACCTATTACATGTCGAAGAGCCACTTAAAGATAATTTGTTTAGAGGCGCAAAGGCTGACAAAATTCTTACAATGAGTCAACCCAAGGAAAAAAACACCAAAACTTGGATTTGTCGAACTGGTAAATGAACTGGAAAGAAATCCTTATCTTCATCGATTATCAGTTGGATAATCTATGATAGTGAAAAACAAACAAACAACAAAAGTGACATCAGTGAAAGCTTATTCAAACCAGATGATTTCATATGCCTTTATAAACATTTATGTGCAGGGACACAAAATATTTGAAAGAGAATTTTATCATATTTGATAACAGCCTCATAACAAGTCAGTTGAGAGTGTCTGCGATGCTCTTGGTCAATTGCTAGTAAAGGCTTGCTTTCTCACATACAACTGCACTTAAAATACTAAGATTTATTTTTAACCATGAAACCAGTACCAGATACTAAAAATAATTTTTCTTTACTATTTCTAAATTTAGCTGTGAGCTGCCCAATTACTCCAACGAGATGGAGAATTGGGTATTTGTGACAGCATGTTTATAAATTAATTTTTAAACTTAAACAAGAGATCCCTTTCAAAAAGTCTTATATACCAGAATAAAGGTAAATCTAGTGAACAATTTTATATATTACAATAGTTCAAAAGTGGGAAAATAATTGCTTACAAAATCGTTGAAACTCAGACTAAATTTGTGATAGAGTAAAATCGTTATTCACTTACCCTAACTTACCTTAAGTGTAGGTGTTGATGGGGACTTAATGGCATTAGTTCTTGGCGACTTAACTCTTTGATTCACATCATCAGTTGATGAGAATCATGGCACATAATTTCCTTAAAATTCACTTTCCGAACTAAATCAACCCGCTAAGGTGTGGAATTCCGCGTTTTTACCGAGAGCTCTAACTTTCATTTCAAAATCATCCCCTATTTTCTTCCAACAATTTTTTTTGTTTCAGTCCCTTTAAATCTAAATTATTTGCCTTCAAATTAACATCTTGGTGGGTTCCACTTTATAGAAAAACACGGATCTGAACACAGAACCCCCCTTTTTCCAAATTTCCACACCACACTAGCAGCTTGCCGTGTATTTTAGCTAGAGTTTTAATCTAATCAATAGCATTAGATTTTCCTCAGCAATTAATTGCTCCCCTTAATTAATTCATCAGATTTATTATCTTAAATTCGAATTATTATATGACTAATTTAATTAAAAGACCAAACCTTAATTAGATGTGGTGGTCATTTTGGTTCTCCGTTCCTTAACTCTTTGACTGCGAATTTTTGAAAAAAAACCTTTGATCCATTTTTCGATGAGGAGTTTTTGAAAAAAATATTTTTATCCAATTTCTTATGCGCATGAATATAATAGGCTCCAAATAAGGCAAACTGATTGTTGGGAGTTTTTTTCTTCCGAGCGAATTGAAATCAAAGGCTGAGATTCCATATCCAAAAAGTATTACATTTTTTGCATAATTATTATTAGGAAAACTTATTCATATATTTACAATATTTCCTCTACATTATTGTAAAAAATGTGTATTGCTTAACAATAGATCAAAACTATAGAACGTACCTGCGCAGAAGAAAAGTCTTCTCTAACCAATGGCTTTTGTAGGGAAGATAGAATTTGCTATCTAGGTGACTAATGTTCTTGTTATACACCTGGGGTATATTACAGTAAATTTCAAACCAATTTTTTTAATCCCGCTACTAATTTTAAAATGCAAGTGGGACGTATATGTCCCGCGTTAGTAGTTAAAGGGTTAAACTACATTATAATAGATTTCATGAGATATTATGTCCGAGTATCAATTTTAGTCTTAACGTATCCGGCGTTCTGTAACAGGAAAAATATTGTTTTATCGGAATGCTATGTATGACTTTTATAAACTGTTTTTCCACCTTTGTTTGGAAAACAGTTCCGGAAATTCCGCAGAAAGAGAAAATACGTTTCTCGAATCACGCTAAACCCTTAAGACATGTTCAGTGTAACGTATATCAACTTTAACAGAGTTTTTTTTCACTAAATATCCACCTCATATACTTTAAAAGACAAGTTGTATACAGTCCCGGTCACTTAAATAACCTCACCAGTAATAAAGCATAAAATATGCTTAATTACAATTATCTTTCCTAAAAATAGATTTTAAGAATAATAAGGATGCTTTTATAATCCATTTAATTCAACAAAATAAATATAAGACCTGTTCCTTATACAAATTTTCCAGTTTCATGAAAAATCGCTGGAAATGCCGCGTCACAAGAATAGCCTCACAAGTTTGAATTTCGTAAATCTAGAATTCTAAGGCAGAAACATTCTGTATAATCGCTTGTGGTTATTTCTGAGCAACTAAAATTAAATCTAGTTAAACTCTTTTGTAAAATGGACCGAGAATCTCGTCTTAGCAAAGAAGAAATTATGCAGGTTAAAATTTTGAAATCTAAAAATTTCTCGAACCGGGAAAATTGTGAAGAACATTACACCACAGTCATAAAGTTATCAACGACCCTTTGTAGGATGTGTCCCAATACGATAAAAGAAGGGCTACTTTCACCACAAAAGCCAAAGAACGCAGCTTGACTCTTCGTGTCTAATCATCAGGAGGTTAATTAAAAATGTAAAATGATTAAACGATTGAAAGTAAGATGCAAACCGCAGCTCACGTCCCATTATAGGATACAACAGTTTCTCTTTGCAATGGAGCATATGCATTGGACTTCCGAGTGGAGAAACATAATGCTCACTGTTGGAAAAATAGTTGGACATGGATGGATTTAATTTAGTTATATTTTAACTTCCCGTTTTCATTCAAATAATTTCATTTTTCAACAGGGTAATGTGGCGTTACATACAGAAAATGTCGTTAAAAATTAGTTTGTTCCTCAAAATATTCAAGTTTTAAAGTGGGCCCCGATCTGCTCAGACAAATATAATAGACAATATCTGGGACATCTTGTCTGATGACGTTCACTGCGATGGTAAGCAATATGGTAATAGCAATAATTTATATCGAGCCATACAAGCATCAAGGAAGAAAATTGTCCCTCAGAAAAAATAAAGGCTTTATATAATTCCTTGTAAATAGAACTGATAAAGATATATGGTAACCATATAAAGTACTGAAACATTATTCTTTCAAGCTTAATTTGTGGAAATAAGACTGAGTCTATTCAAGCAATTGGGTCATTTTATTAGTAAATTAGTATTTTTAGTAATTAATACATAAAAAATGTTTTTATTTTCATAATTTTGTTATTATAGATGAAAATGCATTTAATAACCTTATCTTTGTAATAATAATAAATATTTACTTTTTGTACTGAATATGGTGAATTTTTTTAAGTGAGGCTATTCAAATGATCGGGACTATGTATAGCATAATTAATACAATATGGACAATTCTCGGATTCCGAAACAATCCGCACTTTTGCGCATGCGCCAGGTGGAGTTGATTTCACCAAAATAGGGATGAAGTGAAAAATTGAGGGGGAAACGTCTAGATTTTATTTAACGTGACCTAACAAAGAACTCCAGAAATGCGCTGATCTTACTCATTGCCTGTCACCCCTTTCCGGAGAAAAATCTTTACTCTTATAGCAAGCTGCATACCAAACACTTGGAAATAAGTTTAAAAAAAAAAAAAATTGGAATGAAAGTGAGAGGTGCTGATAGAAATACTCTAATTAAATAGGAGTTTCAATCACATTCATAATTTTAATTTTTATGAATCTTAAGCAATTTTCCTTCATTTGAAATTCACTGTGGCATAATTATCTTATAGTATTGCTTCCAGCGCCTCTAGCTTTTATGATTTTGTTTTGACCTCCAGATTGTTTTACAAAAAACATATTTTCAAGTCTTTAGTAAACTTTAAAAAAAAAATGTTGTCTATAATTTTTAGTTTTTAACATCTTTCATAATTCATTATTATATGTATTACAGAATTTTGTGATAAGTTCTTCTAAAATTCAATACCAGATGGCGCCTTTTGTAGGAATCAAAATTTAATTAAAATTAATTAATAACTGACAGTTAAGATCGGGAAATAATAAAATATTGATATATAATCGGAAACGCATAATTGTACAAATTTTCCGAAGGGAAGTATAAATTACAAATTCCATCTTAACAAACATGAAACAAATCAAAGAAACAGAAAAAAAGCGTGTAAAAACAATGAGATGCAGCCGTCTCAAGACTTTTGCCTCCATTTCTGCACTGTCCAGGTAAGCATTGTCAGTTGCAGGTCTCTTTGTAAGTATCTTTTTAGTGGAAAAAAATGTCAAGAATCACATTTAAGAGTACAATTTTGACTCACCGATCAATATTTATTACTAACTGATATGCACAGCGTTGCTCGGAGTGAAAATATTTTCATGTCTTTTATTAATAAAAAGTTAACTAATTAATCAGTCACTCAACCTTCACTAAAACCTTCTTTCTGAGTCAATATCATCCCGGGGGGAGGGGGGCACCACGAATACGTGGATGAGAGACCGCTGGTAAGTAAGCGGGTTCTCGCTTCTCCTGGGGGTATAATAATAGTGGGGGTTGAGTTACTCTCCACGTACTTCCTCCGGGAGGGGTTGGGCCGCGGCCGGTGATGGCCGTTAGCACTCCAACCTCAGTATTTAATTTGTCGTTGCAGCCGTTCCTCAACATACTTCGAGAGGGCGGGTGTAACTCGGTTTACGGTTACGGTTATGCTTCAGTATTTATTCCTCCGGGATAGACCTCGAATAATATAGAGATGAGAAGTCGCCAGATTAGTAAGCGGGTTTTCACTTTCCTGGAGGGTACCGACGGGAGGGCGGATGCAGCGGCCGATGATGGCTATTTGTAACTGACCACATTACCCGCGTTTTTGTTGCGGCGCTCCTGTCAGTCAATAACCCGGTTGCTCAGCAGCGCAGGTATATTTTTAGGGTTGTGCTTCAGTATTTATGAGCAAAATAAAAATTACTATTCATCATATAACAAAAGTTGCAGTTATCACATATCAAATCAAATTTTGAAGTCTACGTGGTTAAACGACATATACGATAGAGTAAAATTATATTTAATACTACACTCGACAGAATGCCAACGTGCAAGTAAATAAGCTCATTTTTGAAGACATATATAGCATTTTAATGTAAAATGCTTTTAAATAAAATATTATAATGCACAAAATCCTCTTATATAATGCAACTTTATCTATATATTTAAAATAATTTGGTAAAAAAACCTTCACCGAGTCCGCCAGCCTAAATCGATCTCGACAATTTTTTTTTTTCATTTCAAAGGTTATGACGTCTAAATATGTCATAAAGGGTTGCCTGCCCCCTACCACTCCCCATTTTTGAACGAAATCGAAAAACCACCTTTCCTTTGTACATCGTCTATGGGTAAACCTTGTAGAAATCTTCCAGCCCCAATCACCCGACGGATTTCGAAAATTTATTTTTCATTTGAATGGTTATGACGTCCAGATATGTCATCAAGGGTCGCCTTACCGGAATATATTACCGGAAATAACGAAGAATTATTTGCAAAATTATACGGATTTCATGAGCCTCAAAAAACTGGACTTATTTCGCCAGTATATTACGTCACTCCTTTAAAATACTTAACCATTCAGAATGCCCTGCTTTATTTTCGCAATTTTAAAATAATATTTTTTATTTGTATACAATTCTATTGCATCTCATTGCAATTTAATTTAGTTTTAATAGCAGACGATTTTGTTAAGACATCTCTATAATTTAATTTTACTAGCAGACGATTTTGTTAAGACAT
>BGPR01000004.1:5316695-5391479 GCA_013235015.1 Araneus ventricosus | reverse complement strand
TAGCAGACGATTTTGTTAAGACATCTCTATAATTTAATTTTACTAGCAGACGATTTTGTTAAGACATATCTGCAAATATTATTATCTTTTTTTCAGTTAAAATTTAATTCAAAATAAATAGCAAACGATTTCGTTCCTTTTTTAAATTTATTTTTATTAGATTGACAACAGGAAAATTATTTGTTGCTCAAAAACTATTTTGGAATGCAGTGTTGATAAATGAGAAATTGAAGTTATTTTTGGAATGAATGTTTTAATTTTGAGATGGAGTGTCAAACGTATTATAAAATACCAATTAGATGTGATGGAAACTGTTTATTTAGGGAGAAATCATTCTGTATTTATGGATCTGAAGACTTTACAAAACATTACAACTAGATGAGGTTTATTGAAAGATTTTACGATTTGAAAGGAATCTGTTGTCTACAAAGAATATGGAATTAACTATGGTTTTATGGTCTGTTCCACTGATCTTCATGCAGTGTTTAAAACTAAAAAAGTAGTGGCTGAGAGCCTCGAAGCAGCGAGGTAGCAGGGACAGTGCTGAGCAAAGTGGGTGCTGGCCGCGAACCTGCCCCGAGGGCGGCTAGTTTTTGATTAAAATGAGATTATCGCTTGCACGAAACAATTTTGAAATATCATACCTTCTTGAAAAATTACAGACTCTACGACAGACCAAATGATTTTTCAAAACCGACGAAAATTAATTTTTTCCATATGTTATTAATACTTTTTATATGTTGACTCAATTTAATTAAACCTAGCTAGTGGAAACTCGGAGGCAAATAAATAGATTTAATAAAAAAGTTTATTAAACACTATTATTAGAGCGCTAAAAACTAGATATTTTTTATTTCCCTTATTCTTTACTTTTAGTATTTAATTTATAATTCCTTCATATAAATATTATGGAAACTTGTAATCCATTTTTTAAATTCTCTAAAAGGTGGCGTCACACTTCGGAATCAAAAGTCAATTATATCAAATGATTAATTGATAAATAAGTTCTGAAAATATAAAAATATTGTATTGTCATTGAAAATGTACATGTATGCAAAATTTCAAAATGCCAGTAAAGCAGAAAGTGAGTGAAAAAGTGATTATAAAATCCCATCTTACAAAACAGCAAATCATGAAGTAGTCGAATTAAATAAAGATATTTAATAAAATGATTTAAAACATCTGTGATATTTTTATTCAATCGAAATGACAGCAATAATGAAAAAATAATATTTTCTGTATGGAATCATAGTTTTTAGTGAATAAAAAATCAACTATTTAATTAATTGTGAAACCTTTACTAAAACTTTACTCATTCTTCATCTTGATTCCATTCATGAATAAAATTTGAAAAATTGATTTCTCAAGCAATGGCGTAGGGAGGGGTGGGCAAGATGCTCCGGGAACCAGTCTTAGGAAGCGCCATGGGGACAAAACATTAGCGAGTTTATGCCCCCTTTTAATGTCAAATATGGTGAGGAGACAAAAACGTACAATGACCCGAGTACTATTGACCATTACTAGGCCACTGATGACGATTGGAGGCACAAAAATATTATTCCCCAGGAACTACTCACCCACCAATGATCAGAGCTAATGAGAGATAAAGCTGGAGAATTGAAACTAAGGCGTCTATTCTGGTACCCCCGGTTGGGTTGGGAGACGTCACTTTTCTCGTTGTTAACGTGCGGAAAAAGTGACGTCTCTCAACCCAACCGGATTTACCAGAATAGACCTGTAGAAGTGCAGCGGCCGAAATTAAAGATTATAGTCCAAATTTGACTTTCTGCAGAAAATAGTTTCGAACCCTTTCCGATACTGGGCTGTGATTGCACTACCCCCTGTCTTGAGTTCGAACCCTGCTGCGACTGTAGTTTGTGATTGCGTTACCTTCTACCTTGAATTTGAACTCCTCTACGACGGTGGGTTGTGATTGCCCTACCTCCTACCTGTAATTGCGACACCTTTTTTATAATTTAAAAACATCCTACGGTTTCGCTAGCCATGGGAGAGGGAACCTAGTTGCACAAAGGGGGGGGGGGGGACAGAAATAAAATTACCTTATTACGGAAATAAAGTAGAATAAATTGCGCACACGATGCCTGTGGCATCTTAAATAGGTACCGAGCAGTTATTTTTAATTGTGAAAAATCACCCGGCGCTTTGCTATCCGCTCGAGCGGAAATCTGGTAGGCTCATTGAAAGTAGGATTTCTGAGGAAATTCAAAGAGAACAGATACTGTACCTAAATGATAATAATATAGCTTTAAAGATCAGGCGCCAGTAGCTTCGCTACTAGTAGCATTATCTTCTGACTTCAGTAAAAATAATATGTTCTATTACAAATAAATAAAATGTTCTATTAGAAATCTCTACTAATAATAAAGGAGAATGTGTGTCTGTCTGTATGTTGGCGGTCTACAGGGCAGGCCGCTGGACCTAGAGCTACGAAATTTGGCACAAACAAACTTTGGAGGGTGGGAATGTGCACCTCGGGGCCATTTTGAAATTTTAATTAGAATTTTAATTAACGTTTTTCCTGAATAACTTCCGAAAATATTACATCACAAAAATTGTTTTTACACTATCTGAAAGTGCAAAAATTTTACCTTTTCAATGATATGAATTAAGTTGCTGTATATTTTTTCTCTAATTTTAATGAATTTTTAAGTATATTTTTATGCATAATTTACAAAAATACTTTTCATTGTTACAATGAAATTCAAACCGTTTTCATTGTTTAAATAAATATTTATTTGCACATTTCTCTTTCATTGTTGAAAACAAAGGCAATATCCTAATGAATTTTCTTTCCTTTTTTTATTTCACAAGTTTTTCTGCAAATCTGTAAACAATGTCCTTTAAGGTAGTAAATATATTTGGAAATGTTTCCATTAAGCTGAATGAATATGGTTGCTATGTTTTAATTCTTTTTATCAGCATCGCCATTTTAATATCAAAATGAAATGCGTATTTTGCACGAGGAATAAGAAAGTTAAGTTGGCGCAATTACAATTAGATGTTACATGACACGGATAATTTCTTGACTCCGTTAAGGACGTTCGTGTGCACAATAAACAAATACATGTGCAAAGCTACTAAAAGAACACGGGTTAAATGTCTATCACAATTTCAAGTTTAAAATTACATTAAGGGAACCATGAATATCAAATTATGCATAAGTTCAATTGAAATTATATTTCCGGCGAACAAGCTGGTCGGGCAAATCCATCTGCCTAGAAGAATTTTCTTTATTCTCCATAGAGTAAGGAAAATTCTACTAGGCAGATGGATTTGTCTCGAAATGGTGAATACTAAAATAAAACCAAGTGACTCCAAAAAGTTCGAGTAAACGATTTGTATTAAAATTAATCGTTCATTTATATGAGGGGAAAAATAAGATCAATAAATAAACCGAAATTCTCTTTATAAATTTCATTTTCTTTTTTTATTATGTGAAATTGTTATTTAAAATAAATTTTATTCTTTTTATTAACAGTTTAATTAAATAAATATTTGTTATTGTACAGAGTTGTAGCTTTTGCTCTAAGCACAAGCTTGATATAATTACTAGTGCTACAATAAAAAGAGAAATCGAAAATTTATGAACCTATCATCAAAAACAAAGAAAACAATTTTACTTTAGGATAAAGCAGCATCAGTGGCGTAGCGAGGGAGTCTTAGGGGCGCCATGAAGCCACTACACTAGTGCGTTTATGCCCTCTTTTAAAGTCAAATATGATGAAAGGGCGAAAAAATAACCTGTCCTGTGCGTCATTACCATTTCTAAGCCACCGATGATGACCAGGAGCGAAAGAATGATGTTATGTCCCGGGTGCATATAGGCATACTGTACTCGAGCAGAGCACCATTGTAACTTTGGAGGGCTCTGATTGGACGAGCGAATCTGACGTAACTATGCTTTACTTGTTTGTTTAGCTCTGACTGATTCTTTCAACTAGCGATGAAAAAGAAAATGGAGGCCTTTCCAGGAGGGTGCCATTTTTTTTCTCTTGACCGAATCAGATTGGCAATATTTTCAGCCCGTCTTTTGATGGCAATTTTCATCTCTTTTTTGATTACGGATTGAAAAGAACTTTGAAATGAATAGGGGATAATAACCTTTGTTGCTGAAAATCCCAAAAACCCCCAAATCAAATCCAGATCCAACTAGGATAGCGAAATGTTCTTTGTGTAATACGCTATGGCTATTCAGAATTCCAATCTTCCCCCTACTTTTGTAAACGAAGTTGTTAAAATCGTTGAAGATGAAACCATCGTTCGAAGTATTCTCTTATTATCGTATTCTCTTGACTTTCTACAAACTCATGCAAACGAAATACTTAGTATGATTTCACTGTCTCATTAATATAGCAACAGATAAAAAATATTACCTACTGCAATATTTGCAAATGGTTAAAAATAAAAAGTGCGTTTTAAATATTGTTTACATGATTGAAATGAATAAAAATACAAAACAGTGAATAGCTATCAAGATCTCTAACAGGAGTGCTGATCAAGATTTTCTAACAGGAGTTAAAAAAGTAAATTAAACCAATCTTTTATTATGACACTCGATTACGACTTATGAAAAAGGATGGTTGTTAAAAAAACACCTGTCTTATTTCAGTAAAAGGTTGAAAATCGTATTTCAATGATTCAAGCAAAATTTAGTATTTTTTAACCAACATTGAGTTTTGTAAAAATTTATTAAAATTACATTTTGAAGTAAAATTTAGAAAGAATTTTCAAAGCAGTTTAAGAAAGTGTATAAAGGAAAAAAAATCTTAGAGGAAAAAGAAATCTAAAGACATTAAATCCAGAAGAAGAAAGATTCCCCTTTTGAAAACAAATTCAGGCAATATCTTGGAGAAAAATTATTGTTTAGAGTTTTAAGAACTATAAACAAGATACGCAGTGTCTCACTGTTGATGCGATGTGCAGAAGAATGACGTCAGATTCGCTTGTCCAATCAGAGCCCTCCAAAGTTACAATGGTGCTCTGCCCGAGTACAGAATGCCTATATGCGTCCCGGGTGCCACTTTCCCTTGCTTCGCCACTGTTCTAGAGCGTATTATCTGATACGTAAATTATCTGCACGAATTTCACCTTTATTTATATAGACAAAATAGTTATTATATTACTCCTGTAAGGAACCTGGGAAAATCAAATTTAGAAACCACCGCAAACAAATCCAACACAAGACACATATTTTCCTTACAGAAAGAACACAGACGTTTCTAATGCAACAGATTTTGCTACACTTGGGTTACTTCCTAAATGGCACATATATTATAAATGTAGTCGCATGAAAATAAATATCTCCAAAAGGACGACGGATTTATTGAGTACCAGCTCCAACAGAAGATCTCATTGTTGTTATCAGAAAGAAATATAATGAAGAAAATGCTGAAAGATAAAATATTTATAAGGCTTTAAATATAACAACATAAATTCATGAACAAAACAAGGAAAGGAGATACTATTAACCCTCCTTTAGTCGCAATATTTGATAAAAACACATGCAAACTACGCTCGCGCATTAAGATTTGGATTTTTCTTTCAGAATATTTGCATTCTCATTAGGACTAATAATTACAATTAGGAAGGAAAAATGATTAAAACAGGATGAAGATGTTATAGAATTGATTTTACATTTTCGAGATACATTGCGAGAATGAAGATGATTGCGACTAACGGAGGGTTAAGCAAATTCCGAACTAAAACGCTTCTTACTAATAAGCACCTTCATAAATTCAGTATTCCCGCATCTTCTAATTTGGAATGGAAGAAACTATATCACACATTCTTTTTCATTGTCCAAGATTCCACGATCCACGCAATCAACTCTTGAAGAAATTCCGGATTTGAGTCCGGTAACCCCGATGCTTCTCTACAATGCCTATTAAATTTGGATAAGAATGCCGAGAGCAAATTTTTCCTGTCCTGAAATCGCTTCTAGTTTTGATTCTCCTCCTCATCATTGTCGCTTTGCATTCATCATCATTGCATTTTTATCTTGATTTGATACTACGTCCAAAATTTTTCTCGTGTGACATATACTTGTAGAAATAGTAACGATGCCAAACCAAATTTTACAATGAGCAGTTGTGAGATATAGAAATGACTATATATATATATATATTTATATTTCATCTAAACAGATTTAACTGGTTACTGTATAAAAGAAACTTAACGGCTCAATGGCCTAGTTTGTATATATAAGCAAAAGTTAAATTAAACAAGATTCCAATCTTTTTTCACGGTTTGGGCAGTTTCTAAAATTTATTACACGTAAAATAAGTTCTAGAAAATAAAGTTTCGTATTCTGAATGCGTCAAAAGATAACTAAATGCAGAGAGATGTTCTGTTTTGATTTCAAACCAAATTTAGCAATAATTTGAAGACATTTTATAATAAATTTTAGTGTTACAGATATTTAAAAGCAATGAATTCTACTGACACGATATATTTATCACCGAGTCATCGCATTTTATTTTTCTCACAATATATTTCATAAAATAAAATTCGCTTTCGAAATATAAAGAATAAATAAATGTATTTCATCTGAAAAAGAACATTATTCCACTGAAGATTACCTGCCAATTAAACTTAAAACATAGAAAAGAGAATGGGGTATAATTTTAAATGCAGAATAGCATTAAATTAAAATAACAGAAGTAAAAAAGGCTGCTTGACATTTATTCCATTTATCCACTCTTTCTTTTGTTTAAGCAAATTTCAGAGTCGATTACTCGCAAATTGTCTAAATAGTGATTAATAGATTAGGAGCTAAAATAATTTACAAGAAGGCGGTTTATTTCGTAAATAACAAGATCAAAGAGCAAGAATTACGTTCGCTTAAAATAATCCGATAATTACAGTGAAAATGTAGTTTGGATAAAAAAAGTACCGTTTTCATTGGATGGTTTACTTTTTGTCGGGACATGATGAGACAACTCAATGGATTTTCTATCGGGCATTGTTGCAAAACAAATAAGAAGGTAGAGTTGTTATTAATTAAAAATTATCTAGTTTAAAATTGTCAGATTCGTTTAATACTGAAGCTGTTGTGAATTGGGCATAGCAAAGAAAAAGTAAAAGGGAAACCTTAAGGGATTTTGGAAACAATAATGGTTTTATGGTCTCTGTAGGCTAGAATCGGCTCAAATTGGCAGGAAACAGAGTTATAGTTATCTGTCTGCAGCGCATGATCATGTCAAGGAATAAGTTGCCAGTTTATTGATTTCAACTTAATATGCATCTTCTGGAAAGGTTATGGCAATTTTATCTATTTTTATATCTCACAGATTAAATTGCAGAAACATCTCAATAAAAAGGAATCTGCAATATTCTATCAGTCTAGCATCTTGAATTCAGTAAACTATTTTTCTTCCATAGAAAATTAGACAATTCATATCGAAATACCACGACCTGACGCTAAGACGTGCGGTGCATCTGAATTACAGTCGCTACGACAGTTCGACCGGAGTCCTAATGGCCATCACCGGCCCGACCCCTCCCGAAAGAGGCACGCACTATTACCGGTAGAGGGCAACCATTATTGCACCCTTCAGGGAAGCGAGACTGACTCCGGCGGCTTCTCATCCACGTACTCGTGGCCCCCCTAAAGGGCCTAGAAAATTAGACAAAGTTTCCTTGTTTGTAGATATGAAATTTTAATGCAATTTTTTTCTAAAAATTAAGAAATTCAAGCTTGTATAGCAGGCCTGACTGGCACCGTATCAAATTTAAGTACTCTTTTTAAAGAAACGAATAAAATTTATCGTTTCTAACGTCATCTACTTTAACCGTAAAGATATGGAGTCTTCCATGATATCTAATATTACCCGATTTAGAAACATCTTACGATATGTTGTGAAATCTTTATTTTTGCACCTGCAGGTGGACGATTCTAAAATTAAATTGCCACTGCGCATTTTGCATGTATCACACGACTATGAGTTCACCACATTATAAAAGAAAACATCTCGATTTTCATACCTTTCTTTGAAACTGACAACGCAACTTTACTAGATTTATTTTTTAATTCCTTGAGGTCACCTGTTATTATTCATTTTACGTCAATTTTTCTTTTTTTTACATAAATGTACGCTTGCGATAAAAAGCATGTTATTTTTGGATCACGACATCAGAATAAGGTTCTGATGAAAAAATGTGTTAGTGTTATCTGACCCTCAGTTAAAAAAGTTCCAGCCAAAGATTGTTTACAATAAGTGGGAATGTTTCGAAAATGAGATCAGGACTACAGAGACGAGTCATTGTCACCGGGTCAGAAATGCGAAGGGGATTCGCTATAGGGTCTCTTTGTCAGTGAATTAAGTGAAAGAAATGCAGAACACAGATGGAATGGAATACGAATTTGCAATAGCAAAGCAACCCAGTGGCATTCATAACAACATTACAAATCGCATGTGGCGTGGCAGATACGATAATGGCAAACAGGGCGCAGTACATTTGGAATACTCAAAGTGTTCAAAGGACTTGCGATACACGCTTCGCATTCGTGAAACCGGGTTGTCGTGCTGTTGTAAGTTAATTCTTCACATATTGTACCGAAATGGCACAGCAGCATGGGATATAACGCTGGTTACATACAAGATGGATTTGATCGCGACGGAGAATTTACCGTTCCAACAGAAGCGCACTGAAGTAAGTTAGAGCTTAGCGGGAAAATAAACGCTCGGACTATTTACAGTCAGCGGTTGCTATGCAACCGTCAGAGGGAGTTTACCGTCGCCGTCGAAATAGAGGCTCACTTGGACAAATGCAAGCTTACACACACGGCTGTTTTTCTACCGTTAAAAGAGTTGTTTTGCTCAGTGTGATTTTTACCTTTGTGCGTGATACAATTGTTTTAGCATCAATTTTGTTTTTTATTGTGAATATGAGTGACCTTATCGATAAGGAAATTTTAATTGTATTAATCCAAGAAAGGCCTGTTGTGTGGGATAAAACCCACAATATTTTTAAGGACAGAAACGCTTGGCGTGAAGTTTGCCTGGAAATTCGCAGCGACTTTGATGTATTGGAAGAAAAAGGAAGAAATGATTTTGTTAAGTTCATACTTTCTTACATATACGTACAAGAAAGAGTAGAGGTTGAGATTCTAGAAGTCCCCCAGTAGCACCACAATATTAAAATATTTTACCTATATAAATATTTTAATATACAATATAAATATTTTTACTATATCATTTTTATCTTATTTATACTACATAAAGAACATGCCAACATTATTCTGTTTAAGCAAAATTTCAGATACGAAGAACAACTTTTTCACAGAGAAATATACAGGGTGTCCACACTTATCGTGCACAATAGATAATTTCTAAACCGTTAGGGATAGACATAAAGTTCCAATTGAAAAAATGCTTTAAATGAAGGGAAAAATTATAATATATGCTTTGAGTGAATAAATATATTCCTGAAAAGTTACGAATTCTAACTTTTTATACGGTCCCCCGGTCCTGTCGGTCATATTTAGTAAAAGTTTTTTGACACTCTAATATTTTAAACAAAAAAAGTCCCACTCTTCTGCGACTAAAACTGACCGAGTTATGGAGCTTTGAATATTGCTGACTTAGACCACTTTACACCATTTCAATAGCCGTCTTGAAGATGATCCACCAATCAATGCACAGTACTTGTTCGACGAGGCCGCTGATTGGGTAAAAATCATGAAAATCAAAGATCCATAACTCGGTCAGTTTTAGTCGCAGAAGAGTGGGACTATTTTTGTTTAAAATATTAGAGTGTCAAAAAACTTTTACAAATAGGACTAATAGGACCGGGAGACCGTATAAAAAGTTAGAATTCGTAACTTTTTCAGGAATATATTTATTCACTCAAAACACATATATTATAATTTTTCCCTTCATTTAAATCATTTTTTCAATTGGAACTTTATGTCTATCCCTAACGGTTTAGAAATTAGATATTCTGCAGGATAAGTGTGGACACCCTGTATATAACCTTTTTCTAAATGTTGACTAAGTAATATAATAAGTAATTAAATTTGATTTGGGAAAATAAAAATATACTATTGAAACTAGGTTGAATTATATTGTGTAATATTGGACTCAATATTGAACAATATAACAAAAGTCTTATATTTTACACTGTTTCAATATTGTAAAACAATAGTATTTGTTTATACAATATTACTGTTTTTTCAAATTTTACAATATTATACATTATAGTGTGTTACTTAGGTGGCAGTGATCACACTCTGTAGTGGCACACGATCTTTATCCACATTGTAGGCATTTCTGGATTTAATTATTTATTTGTTTTTATTACTCCGACAACCATGGTTGGCTATTATTAATAAAAGTTATATTTGTAAATTTATAAATATTATTGGAAAATTTGTAACGATATCTCTCGTACGACTCCTATCATTAGTAACAACTCGTACAGTCAACAGTTGACTCGTACGACGGCGATTTTACCGCAGTGTGTAAACGCCAGATTTCTGTGAGCGGCGACGTTCAATTCTCCGCCGCGATAAAATCCGCAGTGTGTGTAACCAGCATAAGAGGACTATAGCAATTTTTGAACCTTGTTATATGGAAACCGGGTTATCAGAATAATGTGTTACATGAACTCAGCCTCAATTTTTTTACCGTATTCTATGGGAATTTCTCTATCAGGATATTGCGCTTTGTCGTTTGGAGGATTCTCGCAATTTTTTCATCGTTTCTATGTTATAAGAATATCACGATGGGGGAAGCCTGTCGCAACTTTTACAACATGTTATAACGAGATTATTTTATTAGAATACCGTGTTGCAAGAAAGTTGACGGTAGATGCAGTGTGTCTTTGTTGTTGGGACATTCATTTATGCTACGTTTAAAACTATTAATTGAAATAAGAACATCATACAATGTGAGAATAAGAAAGTTACACCAGCATTCCCAGGATTTCTCAGTTGACCTCGACAGTATGAAAGCTAATTTATCCACCACGCAAGTAATCCCTCGGCAGTTTCATATTTAAAAAGTTTAAAATCGCCTTTACAGTAAAAAAAACTATTAACTTAGAGCATAAAATAAAAGACAAGATACTCAAAATTGCAAGGATTTGAAACAAATGAGATACAGTGATCTTCGAAGGTGTCTATCTACCCTGAGTTCTGAAGAATGAGAAGAGCACCATTCAATGATTTAGATGCATAGATTATTCTCGGTTTCCGAAACCCTCCGCGCTTTTACACATGCGCCAGGCGGAGTTGATTTCACCAAAATAGGGGTGAAGTGAGAAATGGCGGGGAAGATATTTACATTTTACTTAGCGTGACCCAACAAAAAAATCCGGAAATAAACTCATCTTATTCATAGTATGTCAGCCCTTTCCGGTAAAATCATAAAAAGTGCTAGTCTTGACATTGTGAAAAGATCAGTATGCAAGAATAGACGGACGAACAGACAGTGAACCCTTTGACTGATTTAATCCAAAATTTGATGCGGCTCTACATTCCTGGTGATAAAACCATAAGCCAAGTTTCATTCATCTACCTCGCTGCGCTTTTGAATTACCGGTCAAATTGTTTTTTTATAACCAAGAGAGACGGGAAACATGGAGATTCATCAAAATCTTGAGGTGAATTTTTTTGACAATTACGAAATTTCTTTGAATACTTCGTATACGAAAAAGTGAAAAAGGAATCCAAAATAGTTTCAGTCTTTAAGGAAACCTTAACAGCATCGAATCATTTCTTGTGTTAAATATCGTAAAAAATTTTAACATTTAATATACTTTTATTTTATTATCTTTTAGTCCTTTATAGTTCCGTTTTTGTATTTGCCGTTTTATTTAATTTACACTACCTGGCCAAAAAAAAGTTGCGACGTGAATCCAAACATGCAAATTTTAAAATGTCGCGGAACACCTGCGCATCGAAAAATTTACTTATGTCGATGCGCATTAAGTAGTGCAGAAGCAGTGTGCAATGTATCATTTCAAAGCAATAATGGCAGAAAGAGTTATGCGGTCGCAGAAAGGATGAGTCAGAGTGCAAGTAGGAGCAAATTATTGGACTGTATCAAATGCAGAAATCCTGCAATGAGAGAGCTGAAATTACCAGCATTTATTTGTGTACAATCCAGCGTATTATTAAATCCTGGAAAGGTATGAATGAACCAAAATCTTCGGGGAAAATGTATGGTTGAAAAATGATCCTAAGCAATAGTGGTAGAAGATCATTGAAACGATTAGTAAAATTTAATCGCCAAAAATTTACCCTAGAACATGCAAAAAGACCTTCATCGATTGAAGATCTCGGCGAAAAATTGATGCTATTATGGCCAAAATTATTTATCCAGACATTGCATAATTTGACATAATGCATGCCAAGAAGAATGAGTGCTGTGATTCGTGCAAAAGATGGTGGGACGAAATATTAGAGTGAGCGACTTCTTTTTGGCCAGATAGTGAACTGTGATCAGATGACGAGGACGACACCTGAAGTTGCACATCATTTCCAAGATTCCGCGCCACTAGTGGGAGGACGTTTTATCCACGGAGTCATATTTAGCTTGCCCCAAGCCTCATATTAACTAACCTTACATTGACACGAATCATAAGGATTTTCCTGCCTCCTCATTGGTTAGCTCTTCCTGCTTCATTTGTGACGTAACTCACTGCTATGTGTTATTTCTTATGCAAACATTTTCGGAACATTCGAAACATTTCTGGTTTAGAAGACTAAAGACTAAATTTTTCTTTCTTTTTCACCTTACAATTAGGTGACAAAAATCTGATTTTGACTAAAGGGCATTCTGTAGTTCTGTATCAGAAACACAGACGCTGCCTTGACAAGATTTTGCATCTCATTTACTGTTTTATTATTTTTGATTCAAAGTTAATTAGAAGTTTTAAAGCAAATATTGAATTGAAATAAAATTTTGAATCAATACTTTTTCATTTTCATTAAATTAATGAAAAGGAATGAATGAGAATACAAAATAGTAGTATATTGTCATCATTAGAGTTGTAAGAAAGAAAAAAAACCCTTTGCAGTGAGTTACGTCACAAATGACATAGGAAGAGCCAACTAATGAGGAAGCTCGAAAATCTCTATGGTCCGTATCAATGTAAGGTTAGTTAATATGCCACCAGGCCCACACACACTGCGGATTTTGAGAAGAATTGGGTTTCGAACCTGGAGCCCTCCAACCCCGACGCCGAGAACTTACCACTAGGCCAGTAAGGCTAGTAAGATCGCTGCCCCTTACATTTGCTTGCGCGAGATAGAAGGTAAATTTTTGGTTTCTCATAGGGCATAGAAAGTGAGCTCTAATAAGAATAAGTGTGTTTAAATTTTAAGTATATTTCTGATTATTTTGATTCTAAAGTTCGAAATATTTCAGAATGTGTCGGCAAAGTAGTTCAAATCACCCATTTGTAGAATTTTGTATACATTTTTTTAGTCATTTTATCATGAATATTTCGATGGGACCGACATATTAATTTTATTTCCTATTTTAAACCCTCTATGTAATCTATTTTTGAAGTATTTCTTTTACATACTTAGGTGCCTCAAAAAGTTCCTAGACTAGCTGTGTAGAGTTCCAACAAATCGCAGCAAACAATTGGGTTTGCAATGATAGTGATAAGTAAAACTTGTACTTGGTATGTACACTTGATAAATCAATGTTTTAAGTGACACTGCTGTGTTAACATCGGAATCTATAATAGTAGAATTTTTGTGATCTCATGTATGCGGGAAGTCTTCAATTAAGTAAATCGGACTATTCCTGGTGTTAACACAGTAATGTTACTTGGAAAATTTCTTTATTGATATTTTCGGTCACTATCGCAGAAATCACAACGTTGTGCTAAGATTCGTTAGCGTTCTAGAGAGCTATTCTCTGAAATTTTAAATACACATTAGTGAATGATCTATAAATCTGCTAGTCTTAAAATCTGAGGTGTTAAAAAATTGTCTGCACCCGAAACTCGAAGATAAATTAAGCAAGAAGGTGGTATAATTTTTTTAGATAATTTCAACATTTAATCGTATAACTTCATTTAGTTACGAAAATTTAAATATTTCCTTCAATTTCTTTGAAGCAGTAGACATATTTACGACTCCCTTCGCATTGAATAATATAAACCAATGCCTGGAAGGAAGGGAATCCTGAGATCTGGATAGATTTAATAGGATGATTTTCAAAATTTAATCACGTACCTTCAACTAGTTAGCGTGATTCAAAAATTGAGGTCAATTAGGCTGAAATATTTACGACAGTTTTACACTAGAATAATATAAATTGCTCTCAAAGGAATCCTGGAATTTAAATAGAATTATCAAACTATTCTCTTGATTTGTAAAAGTAATTTGACGAAGACAGAACACAGAACATCACTCTATACCCCAGCATCTGGAATGAGAATGACTGATTCTTTAAGCAGTTGGATAGGTATGGAGCGTGTTTTTTCTTTTCAAAAAAGAAAAAAAAAATACATATCTGGCAAAAAAAAAGCCGGCATAAAAGATTTTATTTGCTGTAAAAAGTCAAACCAGTGTGGGCTGATGTGATATACACTTATTTATTATTTAATTCACTGAATATGATTACGATGATATTTCCTTCAAATAAGATCCGAAAATGTGACCCTACATTGTGGAGTGATTTAGTTTTACCTTTTTCAATGAATTTTGAATAATTTTATTATTTATTCGCTTGAAAATTTCACTTATAACAATTTTGATTTCCAAGAAAGAAATATTTTGGTGAAGAAACTGAAATAATGTGTCGGTGACTATTACTCGAATTTAGGTTTAATACACAAATTAATTGCTATTGCCTTCTAGGAAGTAAAGTTATCAAATTAATATTCATGTAATTTAAGGCGACACAAGTTCAGAACATAGTTTTAAATCAATGAATTTTCGATTCAAGAAATATATGCATTGCACAATCAAGATTTATACCAATACTTGTTACCTTTGACAAAACACTAAGCATAGTTAAAACCATATTAGTAAAGCTCATGTATCATTAGGCACTAAGTAAAATCTTTCGAGTAACAGTTCATCCCACAAGTTTCACTTTTATCATTTGAATCAATTTATCTTTTAGTTTGCGTTATGTATTTTTTAAAAATAAAACATCCAGGATTTAAAATACAAATTTAAATAAGCCCGATCGGGATAACTCTCTAGAAGTCAGTGTGTGAGAGGTAAATGGTGACAGAAACATTTAGATAAACATAACAATTTATTTTAAAATCTTATTTATCTGGACTATATAAATATACATATATATATATATGTGTAAATAACATTTCAAATCTTCACATTCTGATTAGGAGAGGGTCCTTCCATAAATGCATATTTTTACTGAAATTTAACATAAATGCACTGTTGTCATAGACATATTAATTTCATCTATTCATTTGCAATATTCACTAAGTCTTAGAGCTATAGATCATTAAATCAAAATTTTACTTTTATGGATTTGTTTACACAATTATTACACATCCCTCATAACATTGTAAATCAATTATTAATGCGAAATCAAATCTCAGCTGCAGTCTATTTGCCTTTAAATATTTCTAAATTCTTATTTAATTTATATCAATATTTAAATTTTACTTATCTTTACTGACGTGGCGATATCACTTGGACGAAACATTGGCTTAGCTATCATTGTCTGGGAGTCTTTGGCATAGCAGAAGGTCAGTGTCGTATTGAATTATTTTAGTATTTATTATTTATATTTATCATTAGGTTTTTGGATCTTAAAAAAGATGGGAACCTCCTTAACCCAAAGTCAAATAAATGATGATAATAATAAAAATTTTTACGCGTTAATAACCCAGTGTTCATCCAAGCCATGCCTTAAGGAAGCTCAGTCTACATGAGATCTTTTAACAAAGGAAAACAATTATTAACTGTAAGATTTTGATTATTTGAAATATGAACAAGATGAATTCAAAAGAGAAGCAATAATTTTAAACTCTTAAGGAGTCAAGCCTCCCACACTTAACATTATGGTGTAGGATCAATAATTAAATATTTCATTGAGTACTTTGTGCTATATAATTGTAGGCTCACAAATTGATTTTTTCAATAAATTATCATAGTATAAATGTCAATCATTAAGATGATTGACTCTAAATATAGAAACTCATTCCAAGATCTGCATGAGAAGCTAATTTTATTATTTTTATTTTATAAATTTAGAAATATAAAAGAAATTTATAAATCAAGAATAAACACAATATCATTTTTACCCTATACAGGTACCCCTTGCAATTTCCCGATTCAATAAACATTTTGTTACAAATTCCATTTATGCATTTAGCGATCAGAACAAGGTAACACAATTTTCACAATATCATATTGCCCTACACAAATACATTTGTAATCACCTGATTTAATAAACATATTGTTACTTCAACGAAATTCCAATAATGCATTCTGCTTTCATAACCAAGTAACTCAATTTTCATACTCATGCATTTCAGAAGCATTTCATTGCACCTTCATACAGATTAAGAAAACACATAAACACAAACAGACAATACTAAAGAAAAAAAACCTCTTGATTATTTTTAGCAAGAATTACATCTCACACAGTTGCATTAATTTCACCCACCTACAGTTCCACTGCAACAATAATCCGTACTTACGTACATAGCCTCAGCAAATATATTTATAAAACGCAAAACGAATCAATTATTGTAATTCACATACCACTATTTCCATCACCACCAGCACAATTCCCTTTTTTTATGAGCAAACATAAGGATGCACGACCTGAAAAAATCAATTGCATAGGTGAGAGCAACCCGAGAAGGTATAAATGACCACTTCGGGAATACAGGCATTTCCGGACAAAATTAAGAATTCGCAGGCCGTTTCTTTTGGCCAGTACGCCAGAGCGCATTCCACTAAAAATATCCCAACGATGCGATCAGTTCTTTGCATCGGAAGTCAGGGCATTCAGCCCCTTCCTGACAAAATCACAACTCCCTCATTTGCCAAATTTGGATTCAAGTTTTTCCCTTTTAGTACGAGTAAAAAAAACTTTTTCCTACCATGCAGTCTTCACTTCCGAAATCCGCGCTAGCCGTGAGAGGCAAACGGGCCACCCCTCACGGCCAGCAAAAGAACCTTCTATTAATTTTTACCTACGTTTTCATTTTTACTCTCTCGTTCCGACTTGTCACCAGTAGCGACTCTGTCAGCGTCCAATCTGCCTAGCAACCCATAATTTCTTTTCCGAAGCCCCCAAACTCAAAGACCATTGGTCAAAAATCACAGCCGGGACTTTACTCTTCGAGAATTTTCTCCAAGCCTCCAACGGAACCCGCAAAGGGGTCAAAGACCCCCCCCCCCCCGCAAATTCGTGGAAAAACTCAGAGTGGGAAAGATAAACTTTCTGTAAGCTTTTTTCCGGAGACAAAAAATGGCGAATGGAAGGAATATATTTTTTTTCAACACTACATCAGCAGTTCTTAATTATTTGGATAAGTTATGGCAATGTCCCTTTGAAACAGTTCACCACAAATTATCTTTGGCGTTCAGAGTGGCACATTTCTTCGCGGGTTTCATCTACGTTAGAATAGAAAATCTGCTGGTGTAGAAAACCTGGTAGTCGTGGTTGTCACTCCTGACCTGCATTCAGATATTTCTTATTGTCCAGCGGGTTCTCGGCGCGGGTAGAAGGTGTTGTAAAGTTTATTTAAATCACTAAAAGTCTATTAGAATATTTAATTGTTAAATGCTAAAAAGGAGTGAAAATTAAACTGTATTATTGTAAAGTTTAATAAAATTATGTAAAGCTTAATTGAAATATTTTTACTTATAAAATTCAAATTGACTGTTGGAATTCTAGAAGTCTGATACGCAGCCATGTTGAGCCGAATTCTGTTTGCAACCAACAAGAACAATCTGATCTTTCCATCAGCATCTTATGAATAAAGTTCCAGAAGACTAAGAGAAATGAATGATTAATTTACAAAATCCGATACAGAACTAAATTCCCAGAATTTTTGCTGACTGTGGGCCGCATAAAAATTGTGAAATGAAGAAGAAGGAATCGAATCTTCCAGCGGTCAACTTCAATTACAGATAAGTGTATACCTTAACCCTCATTTTATGTTCTGAGAAGATAAATTAAACTTAATAAGCGGATAAATGTAATGTATAAACTTTAAACATCAAATGAATTTAATTTGTAACAATTATAAGTTATAGTCTTAGACATCTAAATTATTAATTTCAAGAAAAAATGGAGATTTAGGACATCCAGAAGTGTGATAAGGATGAAAATATTAAATTTTAAATAAATTATCATGTTGGATGTTTATGATGAAATAAGAATTAAGAGGTTATAGCTAAAACTTCATATTACATGCTGTTTTAAATTTGTGGTTATATTGAATGTGTCAGCAAATCCATAGAAGTTATTTTATAATTTTCAAACATAGAATATCTAAGTTATTTACAAAATGTGCATCTTTGCTACAAATAAATCAAATGTATGTTGTTTAAAAGTAGTGGTAACATTTGTTTCCATATGAATAATTTAGTTGTTATAATGAAATGAGTTATATATGTTTAGTAAAAATATATGTAATTGGCTGAGTAAAATTTTAACATTTATAGGGAGATATTTCTATTAATTTTAAATATCCATTAGAAAATTATATTGGAGATGGCCACTCTTATAATCCTAAGAAATGATAAAATTTGATATTTTAGTAATTGAATAAGCAGCTAGGGTAAAATTTGGAATCATTAATGAACATTTAATTAAAATCTGTTTGAAAAAGGGTCGACCCTAAATACTGATTTACTTATTTTAAAAGATTGTCATGGATGTCAAGCTTTGAAAATTCTTGTATGTGTGTCGATAATATATGTGTATGTTTGTGTGCAAAAAGGTAACTTAATAAATTAATTAGGTTTAAAATTTGGCTTTGGTTTTCTTATCATATACTTAAGCACTGTGAAAGAATTGAGATTTTTGGGTTATTGCAAAAATTTTAAACTCTTCTAAAATTTAACACAACGCATTAGGTTAATCACTTTCTAATTTATATTTTTGTAATTATGAATGTTATTAAAGGATATTTGAGATTTGAGATAGAAGTTAAGTTGAAAATGCATCTTATGCCTGTTGCTAAGAATTTCATTAAGTGGGGACATTAAATGGTGGATTGTGAATTTGTTTGATATTAATTGATGTTAAGGTTATGAGATTTTAAGATTACTGATTTGTGTGATATTCATCGTGAGATTTAATAGCAGTGAATTTTGAGCTAATTAAGCAACAGGTGTAGTAACATTCTAAACTACTGAAACTTCAAATTTTCGTATGCGTAAATGATATAATTGAGATTCTTAACATTTTTAATCTAATGATTTGTTTAGTAATACTTAAATGCTCTTAAATCAATCAAAGGATCTCTAGAATTTTAATTTGGATATGCTTATGCAATTTGAGGAAGTGTGAAATACATTATTGAGATATTGTAGTGGAGTATATGATTTTTGGATATAGAGTAGATGTAAACAAACAATCTATTAATTCTTGTAAATAGAAATCAAAATCTAAAATAATCACTACAAAGGTCCGCAATAGTATTATCAGGATTAATTAGCCTGTCGTGGTGCACCTGCAAGTTGACGGCGGGCACGGTCGGTGTCATGCGTGCTATTTCGTATGAGTGTCGATAGTTCATATTAACTGCACGAAATGTCTCATCTTTAGCTGGTTGACTACATCTTCAGAAAGAATATACTTTCATCCGTGTTCCAAGGTGATAACTCCCTACCTTGAACTTTTGCCGGGGAATCCGAATTAATGTCGGTACAGTCGAGCGGATAGTGCGACAGTGGAGTCATGCTTCCAAAAGGATTGTCCCTCAAATCTACAAAAGCGTTTCCTTTTCTGCCTGAGAATGAGCCATCATCCATCTTCTTTTATAAACCCTTATTTTTTCTCAATCAGAAAAAAATAATCTCCAAGAAAAACTTTAAAATCTCTTTTTCGTCTCCACCAAAAAAGTCTTGCTTTCCATCCTCAAACACTGCCATTTTGAATCGCCCGGGGAGTCGCCAAGTCCTCGCCAACAATGCCAATTTCGAATAATGATGAAAGCTAGAGTAGAATTAAATTCTACTCGCCAAGAGAAGCCAAAATAGCCAGGCGCTCTGCAAATGGTTAGATCACACATTTAATCGCTATGCGAATGACCAACCAGAGCGAGCCAACGGATATCTGCAGCCAGTAGAAGAATTTTTATTTTAATTGGGATGAGGGACCTTAAAATTATTGCGACAGACTGTCACCGTAGAGCGGAAACAGTCAGAGGTTAGGAGATGGTCTGTCAAAGGTCAAACACCACTGGGCACCAAGAATGTAAGCATTTCCGCTCTAGAAAAGAAGCCGCTATATCTGCAAAATCTCGTGATACTCCAAAAGAAAGCAGGTATGTTTGAATTCGGATCCGACAGTGGGTTCAAAACTCAATTATCTCGCTGACCCTTTTGCATCCCTTTTGATCTCATAAGTGGGTTCGAAACAGAATCGGGTGCAGAAAGGGAGAAAGAAAAGCAGCTGCGAATTTGTTTTCGCTCTCACACTATGAGTTGCAAAATAGCAGGGATTGTTTCGAATACGCAAGCACACAGGGAATGCAAGTTTTAAGTCAAATCAAAGAAAATTATTAACATTTAGGATTTAAAATACATGTGAATTTTTAAATATAAGAAGTCGAAATTTGAATCTTAGCGAGTAAATACAAAAAGAATTTTGTCAATGTAACATTACAATAAATAACTAATGTTTTTAATTAATTAATTTTAATTAAAAACTAAGTGAGAAAGTACTTTTGCTGATTTTTTTCTCAATTACTTATATTCCTTTATATAGAAATAAACCACTTACTTCGAAAAAAATGTGTAGCGTATTTTTAGAGAACTCTCATTTTCAGTTGCTTGAAAAGTCTGGTCTGACTTAAAAGTTTATATGTTTCTTTTAATTTGTAAAAATACCATTAATAATTTGAGAAACCCATCATTATCTTACAGAAAATCCAATCAGCAGAATTTTTTTTATGGTCTGTCTTAAAAATGTCTACAAAATCACTGAGAAAAATTCACGTATTTCTGTCTAGACTTATTTCTATCAATAATGCAGCAAATGTGGGATTTTATTTCTTCCACGGATCACAAAAAAGCTTGGTATCCTTGGGAGTTCTTTAACGGAAAGTATAATGAAAATATAAAAATTAGTTTTAAATTTAGTCTTTATTTGTCGCAAATTGTACCAAATAATAGCTAATTATTGCTAATCACTTATGCGTAGTAAAAATGAAAGGAAAAATATGCATAAAAAATAAGGCATTTTTTATTACTGTATACATTTTTTGGTTTTTAAGGTAAACAAAATATTATGAAGTTGATATTTTAAGCGATGAGTTTGTTAAGCTGAAAAACCCAGCGGGAGTGTCTCGACTTTCTTGTATGATTGCACAATAAGGCACGTTTCGTGTTTAGCTTCGCAGTTTAGTGAAGAGGATCAAGTAAGCAATTTGGACCTCTTTTCATTAACCGACTGGGTTCAAAATTTGATATATATCTCCAATTTTGATGTTAAGTCCACATACCACATTTCATTTATCTTGCGTTATATTTTTAAAATTCACAGGGAAAAACGAAAAAACAACAGAGTTTACAATTTGGCGGATTAAATCCAAAATTGTATACAGATCTACAATTTTGGTTAAAGACCATATATAGCATAACTCACTCACTACCTTGTTGGATTCTGAAGTTATTGCGTTTATCTACGCACGAATAGAAGGATCGACAGATAGTCAAGCCGTAGACGGATTTTATCCAAAATTAGATAAAAATCTACAAATCTAGTAACTAACCGTGCGTCAAATCACATCCGTTTTGCTAGTTTGCTTTGAGTTATCGTGTTCACATGCATGGGCAAATAATCATACTTCCCATAAAGCATTTATCAAAAATACCAAATTTCATCCATCAAGCTTGTTGCGTTTTTGAAATATCGTGTTTACAGGAAAACGACGTTCCAAAAAATTTTTTTTTCTGACTTAGGAAGGTCTGAAACGCGGAACTTCATCGAAAACTCGAGGGCAAATTCTTTGGCTATTAGAATACTTTCTGTTTGCATACTTCGTATTCGAGAACGTTAAATGAACTGAAAAATATTAAAAAGCCGTATCATGAAATATTGTATAAAGGAGCTTTGTTTATTCTTCTAATAAATTGAGAGGGTAAAGTCTGAAATTTATGAGAGTTCCGTCAAATACAATTTAAGACGCTTTTATTATTTTTTTTATAACAACTTTTAACAGACAGCCAAAATACTTCTGTCCGTGCATGTGAATTTAAAAATTTATTTTATAATCATTTTTTTTCTTTTCAACGAAATTAGAATATTTTGATTTCTAATTCCTGTTTAATTCATTGGATATGAAAACGCAAATTCAGAACTAAAAACAAGGTCATTTCTAACTAACTTAACTCGGTTGATATTTTTAAGCTATTTTTACATGCATTAAAGTCATTCTACTAGATGCAGTTCGTACTGCACACAAATTTGTGTCAATTTTCTAATCAATATATCGTGAAAGTTTATTAAAATAAAACTCTTTTTCTAATCTAGAAAATATATTGAAGTTAATGTTCTATAAAGGGAGTGCAAATATCATGTGGATCATGTATCATACATGACTGGCCTTAAAATCAACGAAAGGCATTGTTAGTGTGAAGTGACTACTCCAAACAATTAAACGGAATTTTTGAGGATGTGTGTGGAGAGGAGGATCAGTGGGTTTTTCCTGCTATTGCTAGAGTTTTTCTTGACTTAATTTCTGGGCAGCGGATAAATCAGGCTCTGTTAAATTATACTGGAAAAACTACGTTTTCTAACTAAAGTAAAATAGTGAATATTGAAAGTTCCGTTTTAATTCTGAATCAATATGCAGCTGATAGTAAGGTTATGAATATGTGTTCCGATTGTATTTATATAATATCATAAGGAAAAGAAAGGCGAATAAATGAGATATATTTACGGTTTATTTGGAGTATTAGCATTGTAATTTAAATATTTCATATTCAACTGAAACCTAGATATATTGCAGAGCCTTGAATAAATAAAACTTTAAGAAAAAGAATAATGGCTTGTTAGTTCACAGAGAATATTCCATCACAGCAAAATTTTAAATAGAAAGTTATTTTTTCAAAATTAATTGTATTAGAGAATAAATTGTCAAGAAGCATCAAGTGAAAACAAATAAATAATTAAATTAATCATTATAAATTTAGAGAAACAAACATTTTAAACTCATTCCATGGAGTGAGAAATTAACTACTTTTCCATCCAATTAATTTGAGTTCTATGTAATTTACTTCAAGAATTTCAAAAAACATCTGCTGCCATCTAGTGTGGATTAAATGAAATATAATCGTAACGTTCGTAGAATACACTCAATACCGAGATTGAAATATCGTCTTATTTGACAAACGTTTTCAAACTGGCAGTTTTAAAAGTTCGTGTAACGAAACACACACAGAAAAAACCTGGGCATATTTTTAATCTGTAAAACCCTATAATGCGAAAATCGTTCTAGTAGATTTCGCTAAGACAGGAAAAAAGGAAAATAAAAGAGGCGGGGGGGAAATAAAAAAAGGGTACATATATTTTTATAGAAATAAATTTTTTATGGTTTAAATTTTTACTGTTTAATTACAATGACAAACAATTATGTTCAGAATGATTAAATATTAAGATATTTTAATACATTTTTAGAAATTTCTTTCACAGGTTAATCTGCAAAATCTTATGCGCAATTTTAGATAATTTTCCAATATTATATTCACATAAAGCTTCTTACACGTTTCACTTTTGACATCGTTTGAGGCACAAAATTTCTGAAAAATTTTGCTTCGCTCCCAAAATTGTAAAATAAATAAGAAAATAACGATTAAATCGGTAAAAAATAAAGAAGTTATATTTTGAACAAGTATTCTATAAATTCTACTATTTTTTTTTTATTTCAAAATGTTCTTCACTCAAAAATATTAAAGAATGAGAAAGGATCCAAGAAACTTCCCATGATTCAATTTGGAGTAGGTATCTAAAATTGAAGATCTTCCCTAATTGAAACATTTTTTTAAGCATTTTTTTTGTTTGTTTCAGACCCTTCAAAAGACTGATAAAAATATCAAATGTTTCAGTAAAGATGCACTTTTTAGAATTTTTTAAAATTCTTTATTCTCTTTATTGCGTTTCATTTACAATCATTACAAAAAAGCAAAAGGATGTTAAAAGGATACTCCGAACACTGCTGATATTTTCTACACTATATTCCTAGAAGGAACAACTTTTTTCTTTTCCAAAAATGCAGTATCTTCAACTATATTTTTAATGTTTAAATAAATGCTTACAGTCTTGTTGCGACTTTAGATTTATTGCTTTAATAAATGTTCGGAGTCTTGTTGCTCTGTAGTCTATATTTTTAAAATTTTAACAAGCAAATTCAAATTATGACAATGTCTCTTTAGGATCCCTGTGTACTCAAAGAAGCTTTTCTTTCCCTACTGTCATTATATCTGTACAGATCATTAAATTTGTCAGCGATTCACATCTTTCAACAAACACACCGAATCATCTATTCAAAAAACGAATTCAACAATCCGAACTCCCGTCATTCGAATTTCTCTCAGACCCAAAAGAATGGTCTTTGAGAGAACTTATATAATAATTCAGAGAAGGGTATCTTATAATATGGGTCGAGACCCCAAACTGAGTCCCTTGGAACAAATCTAGGGTCGCAAATGCTATCACAAGTCTTTCTTTCAGATTTTTCAACATTATAAACAAAAATAGGAAGGAAAATCAAGTTGACAAATACTTCTTTAAAATTTGTCGTATGACCATTTTAAATCAAATTTATTTTTATTCATCATTAATTAATACTTTCCCATACTTATTTTTCAATGTCGGGGCCTTAGCAGAATTTTTTTTTGAAGAAACTGAAGTGATGAAAATTATCTTCTCCGCCAAAAAAACCGTAGGTGGTAGAAATTTCAAGATTCTTCATTGAAACTGATATGCCAGTGTGATGAATATATATATATATATATATATATATATATATATATATATAATCTTCATCGAAACTCCCCCAACCTTATAAGTTTGGCGCAAAAGAAAGTAATTTGATATTTTGTAAACATCCGGACCCTACATGACGCGTTAAGTTCATTCCTTTGTCACGTCTCCCGTTGGCTGCATCTCTCAGTTTTTGGTTCGTAAAATTATTTCTAATATTTGGTATTTCATTCAAATTCTTGGTTTATCATAATGTTCGGGGTAAAGGACACTGTTTTTAGCTTTATGCCAGCACTGTTCGCAGAAAACATTATGATTTCACTAATTTTTTAGCGGTTCGTATAGATTTTACTTACCCTGATGAGCATCTATACGCTTTTACCGATTAACTACAGTCTCTCCATTTTATTTCAACATTTATTGATTTTCATGACATTGATATATATATTGAAGTGTAGAGCAAACTGCTTGAAAAAGGAGGCAGTTGTTGATACAATCAATACTTATTTCAGTTTCTATTTATCCATTTTAAAGATGATAATGTGGATTATATATATATGAACTTAATAGTTATAATAATATCTTTAAAAGTAAATTCCACTCCATGGTCATGAATGAAACTTATGCGCAAAGGCAGCGTTTTGATGGAAAGGAATCACACGGTGAGAAAGGCCGTTACAACATCGCTGCGGGTTTTTATACGGAGAAACGGGGAAATTCCCTTAAGCTGGAAGCCGGTTGAATCAGGACTTCTTCCAGTTACAGTGGCAGTTATTTTTATACTTAAGTAGAAATAATTTTATTAATTAAAAGTTAAGAAGCATTTTTAAAATTAGGAAAATGTGAAGTTATTTATATATATATATATATATCAAAAGAAACAAGAAACAAAAGACAAAAATTCAAAAACAACCAAGACACAATGACAAAAAAATTATAATAAATTGAAAAATATCATAGCGAGCCGCTCGTGAGGAAGGGAAGCTCGCCTATGATATTAATATGTGCTTTTTTTCTGCTAACGACATACGAAACCCGTTAAAATATGTCGCCATACCTTCTAAAAGCACAAGACAATTAAAAATGGAAAAATTCTGGAATAAAAGACGAATACATTGAAGATGATTTAAAAAAATCGAAAGCAAAAAATCCGAATACAAAAGACCTAGGATAAAATAATATAGTAATATTCACAAATATATATATATATATATATATATATAGAGAGAGAGAGAGAGAGAGAGAGAGTATAAATCGTAAAATGAAAGAGTATAAACCGTAAAATGAAAAATGGAAAACGCAGTTAAAGCACAATAACGTTTCTTCAGGGGATGAAGTTATTATGAATTGCTAAAATATAAAAAGTTTGACATTTTATTACAATCAGTTACGCCGTAAGGCCAAAACACTGATTTTCATCCCTAATGCCAAACCCAAAACAGAGATAGGAGGTTTGAATAATTAAAACAAATGTACGATGTAATAACATTAGAGAAAAGTAAGAATAAATATTTTACGTTCCAGAAGGACGGATGTTGACGTGGCAGTGTTTTCGAAGTGTCACGAGGAGAGGGATATATATATATATATTCAACAACAATAGTAACAGGGATGGTTTGTACAGCAAAATTAATTTAACCTGGCTAAAGCTTGTCCACAGCCAAGCTGCTATATTAATTGTTGAAAACTCCATTTACTTGGATTGCCTATTTCAATACTTTTAATATCAACAGAGTTTTTTTACTTGTTGACATATAAATGCTTAAACATGATTTTTTGTTCATGGTATCTTTAATATTTTCAATTTTTTAGATTTTATTTAAAATTGATGTATTGTTCAAATAATGACTTTTTAGTATAGGATTTGATTCTGGATATGTTTTGTTTACTTTATTTCTGTATGATTATATACAAGTTATATTTGGATTTATATTAAATATATATATCCTTCTCCTATGTGTGTGTGTGTGATTCAGATAAAACAGCAGTTCCTGAATTGACGAAAATTTTCTGATGTAACTTATGCAGCCGAATAACTTTTTCAAATATTATGACTCTGATATTAATGTTTGGGTACCGTTTGTATAAATTATTTTTCAGGGAGTTTGCTTAGTTTTAAAATTTTTCCTTCTTTACATTTCTTCCGCTCATATCTACTTATTAAGTAATTTTGTACAGCGGAGTTTTTTACATGCCAGATAAAATTTGCAAATAAGCTGTACTTCTAATGAAGTTTGTTACTTTTTGTTAAGTTGAATTTCTATAAGTATTTCCTTCTCCTTCCATCTTCTGTTTGATGTAGATGGAATTTTTCATTTTGTTGTACAGGCTTAATTGCGAAAAGGAAAACTTCTGCGTATAATAATGTTTAAAATGAAATCCTATTCTTTTCACGGTGATACATGCTTTTATTGCCGAAAAACAATATTTATAAACTTTCGAACTAAAACATCAGACGAATGATTCTTCGTAAATGCAATTTGTTATTACATGATCGTAAATTGTTCCTGTCTTTTTCTCCTTTTTTGTTCTAAATAAATATTTGAAAAGAACAACATTCATCGGTAAGAGCTTCAGTTGCAATTTTAAGTTAAGCAAGAAATACTTATTTATCTAAACTAGAGCTTCAAGGTACACTTCCTCGTTTACTTGTAACTAAAGTCTCAAGCTGCGCCCATAACGAAAAAAAATATTTATAGGTTAAAGCAAGATATAAATCTCGTCGAAAAACATTCTGGAAATAAACATAACTTAAAATCGAGACATAAATAAACAGAGCGCTTAGGTAAATATTTTAAGTATGTTATATTGTTTTTAGATCAAACCTAGTAGTTAATTTTTTAAATATTTACTTTTAAGTAGTGCGGTTTGCTACTACCATACCAGGAACAATTGAAATCCTAAAACTGTTTGCGTTGATATATTGCTCGATTAAAATTTAATCTGGATCAATAAAGGAAAACGAACTACTATGCGTGCCTATGAGCATATGTAAGAATTACCAATATCAGTATATATTTAACCGCATAAAAATTGAGAAATTTTCGTGTAAAGGAGTTTCAAAAAAATATCCTTATTATTTTAATTTTAGCTTTTTTCTTGAAATTAGGTGCTCATTTGGTGATGAGTGAAGATTTCTTTTTCTCGTTTAACTTGTTATCGATTACGGTCGATTTTCTTACAAGTAATAAAATATACATTTAGTTGCTACTTTGAAAATAAAAGTCTACATCTGGATTTCTCAATCCCCCCTTTTTTGTGAAAAAAACACTATTTTTGCATAAAAATATTTCTGCGCGTCCATTTGCTTACTTATGTAAGGAAAAATTAGACAAATGAGGAATTTTTTAGGGAGAAGCAAATATTTACAGTAGTCTTAGTTATTCCACAAACGAGGATTGGCGAGGTCGGATAATAAGTAAAGAAAAGAGAGAACGCTTTTTATGCCATATACCCTTATCCGACATATTAAACTTAATGTCTTTCATGACGTCGTATATATAAAGATAAAAAAAAGTTATGTAACAAACTAATCATCTAGGTCTGTCTTAATAAAGTATAAAACATTAAAATTAATCTATAAACACAAAGAATTAGATTGGTTTTGAAACAGTTCCCATGCAGTCGATGTTCTCTGGATGCTATGTCATACCATCTCATGAAAAGCACCATATCTGTACTTGAGTTTTATTGCTTAACGCATTTCATGTCGGCTTGAAACTAATTTACTCCCTCTTTATGAATCATTTTATCGACAGTGGTCTCGCTTGGCTGTTTTTTAAGCTTTTCCATTGAATAAACAAGTCTTTTCCTTCTCACCTGAATAAAACATAAGCGAGCACGCGATAACAGTGACACATAATCAAAACTCTGACTGATTGAAACACAAAACAGGCATGAAAAATTAACAAAGAGAGAGATTAACAAAGACAGTCACTTCAAACGGCGGCCTAATCGGCTTGGAGTCTTCCTTAACGTAAACGTAACTTTTCCTGCCTGGTATTATATGTTCTTCTGACCTAGGCATCCTACAAAAAGCGAAATAAAGGCCTTACTAAACAATACATTTTCGATTCATGATTTTTAATTAATTTGGAATCAATGTCGAATAACGAGATTCTACTGTATTTGGCGACTTTTGATACATGGTTTTAAATCTAAGTGTCTTTCTTCATTAGTTTTACTTCCAAACATTTAAAAATTAAATAAAAACATGTTCAGAATTTTTAGGCTCCAAAATTCATCCCCATTTGGGGGCCGGGATTAATAGCTAGAATACTAAGAAGACCAAGTCTAGACGTAATCTTGAAGCTGGAAAAAGTTTAGCATTTTCAAAAACACCAACAAGTAACTTTGAACTTACATAGATACCCGAAGCAAGAAGGCGGTATCACCATCATCCGCGCTGTCACAGCTTCCTAGAGGAAGTTTGAAAAGTGAGATGTCATCTTATGACCATTTAAACTTACGATGTTCTCGAATGGCTAAACATGGGATGTGATTGTAAGAAACAAATCAAACAGTAAAATTTCACACCACACGAACTCCAAAGTACTTATAAGGCCTCAACACATCTTGCCTCGAACAGCGTAGAAATCACGTGACAATATTTTATGGGCAGAGTTAAAACAAATGGTTTTAGTAATAGAAAGAACAGACGAGATCATTTCGTGCAGTCTTTCGCTTTAAAGAAAGGTTCAACTGATGACACACGTTTTCAAAAATAGATTCTGCTCTAATTTTAATCAGTATCTTTACCCGAAATAAAGAAAAAAAACCCATATAAATAATTTTAACATTACCTACTTGGATTTATTCCCCCAACCCCATGCGCAACAAAGTACACACAATAAAACAATCATAGCTAGGTAAGCAAGTAATTATCTAAAAATAAAGATTTTCAAAACACTGAATTTATAGCGGAAAAGAATCTGTTCATTTTCACTCAAAAATTCGCTTTCAATTTTGGAAATTCTGAATAACGTTGTCTGCCTGTTTAAATGTCCATGCAATAATTTCAGATGCATATTCTCAGAATAAAAACAATTGCCTGTTGAAAAATATATTTCCCCTCAGGAGCACAAAAATTACTTGTCCAGTCTGAAATTTCATAGAAGTTAAATTTTTTAAGAATAATAAATGTTTTTATTCGAATTCAGAACCATTTTTAGTTCTAAATCTACAGGATATGTTTCCTTTTTGATTTTTAACGAAATATTTTAGTCAAAGATTTGTTTTCATTCTTCATACCATGTTTTTCAAACGCAAGAGATTTTAACCATGCTGCTGCAAGACAAAATGAAGAGACTACTCGTCGCAACTGACAAACAGAATAAAATATTTCTCAAAAGTCGAGGTTAATACAAAAATGTCACTTTTCTCATATCGATCCCGACTTACATATGTAATATAATTCAGTCTTCCAGACATCCATATTTCATGTTTCAAATGAAAATGAATTCAAGTTTTTCTTGCATTGATGCACTTTTCGGAGAAAAAGCAGTCGGGAGATGCATGTATGCAAAAGAGAAAATCTGTCAAAGGAGAAGAAGTTTAGCTAAAATAACTATTAAGTATTTACAATCTTATATACACTTCAAAAAATTTTGGAAAGATACTTTATATGTTATAAAATATACTTTAAATCTTCGCTAAGCTTTCTGGAAGAAAATTACTGTATATTTCATTTAAAATATTTAAACTAAATTTGAATAATATGAAATTTTGCTTGCATTTTTCAATATTGTTATCTTAAATATAAGGAAGTCCCTTGATCATATAAGTAAATACTTATTTTATTATATTTCACATCACTACTTTACCGGAAGAAATTGTCTTCAATGGATTCTTGAGAATAAGATCGAAAGTGAAAACACTTTTAAACATTTCTAAAAACCATCTGTTAATGAAAACTCATTTCAAGCAATTTCATATTTCATCTGTTTGTTACTATCTGTTTGAAATTGATTCATTTTACTTAGATTTGTGGGGCATCAAATTATATTTATTCAATCAAAATATTATTCGTCACACTTCGATTTCATTTTATTTATTAGCATATAAATGAAATGAGAGCTTGTTCCGAATCTGGTAATTTCGAATTGATGTCAGAAGATGAAGACGAATTCTAAGCCCTTATCCCACTCTCCAAACTTTTCTCCCCACGAGCAGGAGGACAAATCAACTTCCACAAACGCCATGGGTCCTGAAGGGTATTTATCTCTACTACTAATAAAGATGAATGTCTGTCTGTCTGTGTGTCTGTTGGCGGTGTACAGAACACACCGTAGAACATAGAGCTACCAAATTTGGCACAGATATACTTTAGATGCTGAAGATGTGCACCTCGGAGCCCTTTTTTTGAAATTTTGATTCAAATTTAAATTATTTAAAAATTAAACCAAATTTCGCCATTTTTTGCCAATAACTTCTGAATGAATTGATGGACAAAACAAATTTTTATGTTATTTTAAAGAGCAAACAATTATCTTTCCAACGATATCAGTTTTACTATTGTGCAAAATTTTATGTAATTTTTATAAATTTTTAAAGTCATCAGAATCTTATAGTTATTTGGGTGCGAGAATAAGTAGGAGGGGCCAAAGAGATGTTTATCTACGTCTCATTCTCGGCGCGGAACATCAAAACAAACTTACTATCAATGAATACTTATGCCTAAACCATAGGTTATGAATGGTAAATTAGCTAAATAATAATTATTTCTTTTTTGTTAGAATCATATTATTAGTCATTTGTTTCTTAACAGTTTATAGATAATAAATTTATTAGTGTTTGTGTGTGTTTTAAAGTTGAAAGATTTTAGAACATTTGTGTGTATGTGTGTCATCGTGTTTAAAATTATAATGTAAAAACATTTTAGCCAATATTTTAATGTTATAACTGTGGCTATTGAAAGGTAATGTATGTTTTTGAAGTTTACTTTGTATGTTTTATTCAGCAGAGAGAATGATTAATCATATGTATGCATGTTTTAATACACATACATTACAATTCTAGCATGTAAACTTTGTTTCGCACTGAGAATAATAAATATTAATAAGATACATACAATTTTAGCTTAGAATTTCACATTAGCTATTAAATTTAATTTTTGTTTTTAACGTTTATAGATACTAAATAAAGATTTTACAACCTTTGTCTGTATGTGTTTCTTAGTGTTTAAAACTAATATGGGATACTGATAGATACTACCTTCAAATGTTGTTAGATAAATCTGGTGCAGTGGATTTTGATGATTTAAAAACTATTATTGGAATATTGTGCGAGACTGCACCTTCATTTGCACTAGCGAAAAACAGCATCCGAGTGAGTTTACACAGTTAATTTGAACAGAAAAATTTAAGATTTATGTGAAATAAGAATAAAAAGGGGTAAAAACCTCAAACTTGCTTCTTCGTTACAAAGTAATGTGGCAAGCGATCCCTGTGATTGAGTACCTTACTAATAAAATAGGTGATGCACCCATATAAGAGGCATACGAAAATGAATGTCTAGAAGGTGTGAAGCTTTTTAAACTATTTACATTGATATAAATATTTAAAATTAAAAGATAGGGTCAAAAATCAATATATTGGCATGGTAATTTGCAAATATCTAGAATATGCCTGTTTTCAAGTAATATCACCCTTAAAAAATGAGTGAAAGTGAAAAACAGTTTCAGAGTGAGATTGCACAGATAATTTGAACAGAAATTTTAAGATTTATGTGAAATATAAGGATAAAAAGAGGGAAAGAAGTGACGTGGCAAGAAATCCTATGTAACTAAAGTTTACTTTTCATGTTTTATTCCGCAGAGATAATGATTAATCAGATGTATGCATGTTTTATAGGTGCTTAATTTTTTTTATGCATGGGTGTATAAATTTTCTTAAACACAGATAGTAGTAATTATCCTAGCATGTATATTTTGTTTTGCAGCGAGAATGATATGGATTTTTTGAATTTTAATACTTAACAGATATGAAGTTACTTTGGGCGGAGAGAATAACTATTATCCAAACCATATACCTGTTTTAGTTCATTTTTTATCATTTGCTATTATTTGATAATTTGCATTTTTATAGTTTATACATATTTAATTTCTTAGTGTGTGTTTGTAGTTTTGTTATGCACAGAATAATTATTCAAGATTTTTCATGCATTTCAATTCAATATTTTTTTTAATATATAAATGGTTATTTTTATTGACTAGTTTCAAATGGTTATCATGAATTTATTTTTGTGTTTCAGAAAATGTATTTTATTCTTTTTTTTTTACAAATAAAAACTTCATTTAGTTATTTTGAGTTTTAATTAGTTTTAATATGTAAGTTATTTTTAGCTGAGGGACTTAATTATTGTACTTCAAATTTTTCATTACTTATTAAAATCTTTTCCACTACTTTTTTTTAAAAGAATATTTTTACTTATCATTTTTTAACACTTAAACATAAGGAATTAACTCAAAGTTCATTATATGCAAACACATCCCATACATTTTCGATTTGTGTATAAAAAATTAAAATTCGGTTTTACTAATTAACCTGTTGACTGTTTGTGTTTTCAAATTCATTTCTTTGTCCTTATTGCAATTATTGCTTTCAGCTTACAAAAATTGAAATGTTGAAAATGTCAGCCTTAATTGCCTTATTACTATTAATACAAGATTGGCGAACCAGCTGGTCGCCGTAGGCGGCTAGTTTATTATTAAAAAGGCGAATTCAAAACTTTGCCATTATGGAGGGAAAACATCGATCGGGTACCAAAGCCTCCACTTCGGGGTAAGAAGGTTGTGTGCTCGAAGCCCTATTCAATCAAAAATCCGCAGCGGGCGCTGCCCTGTTTCGTGTTAAATCCTTCAGAAAAAAGGGGCCGCGTCGGCCTCGTGGTAGAACCTCGTCTTCAGGACCGGAGGTTCGCGGGTGCGAGACTCGATCCAACATAAGAAGAGACGTGCATGCGGCCTGGTGCACGCTAAATCCATCAAGGATCAAACGCCTTTTCACTTATGTGTTGTGGAACTTTGGTGACGGGAGTGGCGACGGGCCTGGTACTTGCTACATCCGTCAAGGACCAAACGCCTTTCTATTCATGTGGGAGACGGGACTCCCCCGTCATCTTTCTACGGTTTAAATTATGATGTCCATCTCCATTTAGCCCTAGATAGCTACAAAATGGAATGTCAGATAGCTGTGCCTCTATGAATGCGTGATCTGGAACTTACGGATCTGAAGTCTTGCTTACACGAATGATTAGATGCATGGTCAGGGGTGGTGAATGTTATGTAATTGGAAAATGAAACTTCATCCCGTTGCTGAATCGAAAGAAATTCAGAGATTGGGGCTCCAGGGCAGACGATCTTCTTTCTCAGCACAGGAGTAAAATTCACCAGGTCCTCCCTAAGAGTTTTTATATAGCTTCAAACTGGGATTTTAATATTTCAAATCAATCGTTTGGATAACAAAATTTTATATCTTGTGTCTCTTTTTCCTTTTCATGCATTTTCAAATGGTTGGTATTCTGGTAGTTTGGACAGTATTTTTTGAAGTTTTGTAGCAAAAATCATTTATTAGTAATGAAAATTATTTTCATACCATGTTTTACCATTAATTTGTTTGAAAAAAAATACACCAAGTCGCATTTTCAATTGTATGTTCTATTTTACTGAATGTAAACACTGAACCTAAATGTGTAATTGTTATGATGAATTGATGTTCTAGACAACATTTCTTTTCACGGAATTTTAAATCTGTTTTACGAATATGAATCCGCAATACAAAAATTTTGTTGGCCAAAGAGAATGATCTATTATTCTGAACTCATTAAGAATTCTCATTAGAAAGTCAATATCCATGGCCCTTTCAGATTCCTAAAAATGGTTGATGTATATTTATAACAACACACTTGTTATTAAATTTTGTTTCACTTTTTTTCAATACAAAATGGTTTAAAGGATGTTGCTTCTTCTCATTTTTAAATATTCTGATAGGTCTCAACTTGAATCAACGGTCACCAAAGAATTTTTTATATTTTCATTTATTATAGATCTTCATTAATTATCAAAAAGAGAAGGATAAAGTTTAATTGCCAATTTCCTTTAAAAGTTAGTATTAAGACTAGGAATATTTTTTATTAAATTTTATAATTATTTTTACGAATTACTTTTTTTTCTTTTATTGAGATAGAATATAGATTTTAGAACTGTATATCTCTCTTTGACCTATATATATATATATATATATATATATATATATATTCTTGCATTATTCCTACAATTTTCTTGATTAATGCACCTTTCAAATCTTTTGAAGTCATCATTTATTTCGTAATTGTATAGATTTTTTTGAGTATTTCCAGTCATTTTCTCAAGAAATTGACAAGAAATTACAGCACTTCAAACTAAAATAGATTTAAAATTACACATTTTTATAAGATGCTACCGAAGTGAATTTTTAAAAATCTTAGTTCTACATTTCAAGAATTTTTATTTTTCAACGAAAGTTGAGAAAATCTGTATAAATAATTGTAAGAATTGCAAGAATATAATTAAAAATTTAATTTTGAACTTAATTTTTAATTAAAAGCACACACACACACAATAATTGCTTATTTCATTTATTCTCTAAAATACTTCTTCTACAGGTAAGAAATGCATTAAGTAAACTATTTTATTAATCAATTATTAAATTACCAAAAGTTAATTTAAAAAAAAGGAAAAAAGTAGAGAACCAAATTTAATACACTGCTCAATGAAAGGATAATGTTCTTTCAAATCGCATAGGAGGTTTCAATTCTTAATTTCAAAAGTTTATAGAATATTTACAGTGATTTTCTTAATACATGAATAATAGCTCAAATATTCATTTATTCACAGTTCTATAAATTTAAATAAGTTCAAAACAATGGGTCATCGAAGGGAATTAGCATAAAACTGCAATCGAAACGAATATCATTCTTTGTCCTTGGGTTCGCAAGATTCCTTTTTTTGGGCAGCAAGCTGAAACGAGACATTGGTGTTATTTCGATTAAATGCAGGTAAAAAAGACAAAGAACTTTAATCTAGCCTTAATAGTTCAAGGAGGATCCCAGAGATGATCTTTGCGCAAGCTCATATGATTGGTCAACCAAGTGATGCTTGAAGATGAGAAGTTTTGACATGCTAAACAAAGGGTGTCGCATTTCTCTCAGTGGCCGTTGATGGAAGGAAACCAGTAATAATACCCCAAGATAATAATATTTCGCTCGAGCGAATTATTTCCGACAAGAAAAAATGTTCAGGCAAATAGTCGCTTAATTACCACTAATACTCCTCAGTTTGCCATGCTTGATTGGAAAATGGATCGGACACAGTATTGAGGACAGTAGGAACCTCAATAAAAGGTTTAGGTTCCTCAATAAATACTACTTACCGAAACCAATTTTAAACTAATTGAATTTTTGCCTCAAAGGATGCGTCAACGTGCACGAATCATCAGAGGACTAATGTCCTCGTTCAACTGGTGGCGCGTGATTTCCATATTTCGACGTCCATGTGTGATTATCATTTGTAAGGAAACGAAAAGAATCCGCTATTACGAGGCCAGAGCAATGGTAATAACATGTTGTCGGTGAGTTCATTCGAGGAAAGAAAGACTTACAATTGCTGGCTTTAGTATCCGCAAGCTCTATTCAGTTGGTGCCACTGAGCGTAAGCCTTAGCTTGGAGGGAATCAACGCGTGTGTTTAGATTCGCTTTCTGTGGACAGTAGCTCAGCCTTTGACCTAACCCTTTCGTAAGAGGCCCTGAAGAATGTTGAAATAGAGTTTTCAGTACAGCTTTACACGAGAGAGGACGGCTGTGGGTCTAGGCCGATTACTGTGCGTTTCTTTTTTCAATTACCATTCAATGAATACACTCGTAAAAAGCAGATTGAGGTTATGCTCGTATTTTATTTTCTTCTAAATTACTCCTTGCACTGCGCACTTGATGGTCTGAGTGCACCGCTTCAACAAGAAAATAATTATAAAGTCATTAGCATTAATAACTAAAGTTCGGACGGAATAGATTTGGAAGAAAAAAAATATTGTAGTTCGTGAACTTAATTTTACCATTTCGAAAAGAGAGAGAGAGAGTTTAAATAGTCTTTGCCTGGAAAAATTGCCGGTTCAGATTTGAAATATAGCAGAATGAAAAAGATTACCTATGTCGGATGTATTTTAGATATGAGTATTTATTCACATAACAGCCCACGTATAACGACTAAAGTTATAACTAGGAATGAACAAACTGCAGTTCTAAATATAAAAGCAAATTAATGTATTGAATATTTAACTGTTTTGCTCAGTTCTTTCCTTTTCTATTTTTTAAAAAATTCTTCTCCTTTTAAAAAAAATGTGCTCTATCATTAAATCTTTTTAATCGAGAAAACAAAATCATTTTGATCACACAAATATTACTGATATACACTAAAGAAACAAGCAATAAACTATATCTCATAGTTAATTAGAGCTTCATTTGCTTATTTTTATTCCTATATGTGCATGTAAACTTGTAATGACGGATGTTTTTTTCAGGTGCAAATCAGATCGCAAATACGAGGATTGATCCAAAAAAAGGTTAAAAGGGTAATAAAAATTATTTATTAACAATAGACAGAAAATACAAAAGGGAATTAAGAGGTCTACTTGCCGATCACTTTTTCATATAATCACCAAATCTATTTAGGTATTTATCTGAACGCAGGAGCAACTTGTTTAATCAGGTTTGGTAGAAATCACGTCCCTGCCCATTGAGCCAGTTCTCGGTAACTGTTTTCATATCACTGTTTGAAGAGAACCTTGTTCCAGAAAGTGTTTGGAACCCAGATTGGGTGCCATATCTGGGCTGCATGGGGGTGGCTCCAGTTTTCCCACTTGAACTTTTGCATCAATTCTTGAGTTTTTTTAGCAGTATGGGTATTGTCATGCAGAAGGATGGCACCACTCAACATGCCAGGGCGTTTGCGTCGGATGGCTTCATGATGCCCAGTGACTCTTTCCTTTTTCCGAAATTAAATCGATTGATGTTAAAAGGGGACTTCTGACATCTAGCAGAGAACTGCTATATTGATGATAAAAGGGCCCTTCTGCGAAGAAGCCTTCTCCTAACATCACATGGAAGCTTTGATGCTTGTGAAAGGTAGAAGCCCGTTTTTACCCCAAAGATGCATTCACCTTCATCAAATTAAAAACGAAAATAAAAATATAATTTCCGCCGAGATTGCAGAAGTCCCCTTTTAACATAAATCAATTAAATTGAAGGAACACTTATCTGGAAGAAGGTTCTCTTCAGACAGTAATGTGAAAACATCTGTCTAGAACTTGCTCAATGGGCAGGGACGTGATTTCTACAAAGTCGGGGTAAACAAGTTGGTCTTGCGTTCAGATAAATGCTTAAATAGATTTGGTGATTATGTGAAAAAGGGATCGGAAAGTGAGGAATCTTAATTTCCTTTTGTATTTTCTGTCTAATGTTAATAAACAATTTTATTTACCCTTGTAAACTTTTTTTATATCCATCCTCGTATTTTTTTCGCCTAAAGAACAGCCAAGATGGAAGAAGTTTAAAAGCTCCTTTTATAATATAATCACATAGAATTTTATATGAATATTAAGATGCTACTTTAATAATCGATCGCCAACCCTCAAGAAACTGACACGAAAACCGCCACCGAATGAATTGCATTAATGTAGCTTTAACTATTATTATAAAACTAGATTTAACTATTATTATGTTGGGAAAATCCCAAAACTAAAATCGCGTCGCTTACGGACTTAGTAAATGCAGATAATGACATCTGACCAATCACTTTGTTAGAAATATTTGCTATTTCAGACAACGATTTCACTAGAAAACCCGTTTATATATATCAAAAAAACCCAGAGATAAAATTGCAAAAACTATGAAAGAAATAGAAAAAGGAGAAAAAAATTCTTCCTTAAAAATTTCATTTTGATGCGACACAAATGATTGATTAGATTAAAGTTCGTTTTGAAACTACATGCTATGTTGAGACGAACCTTGAAATTTTTATGTCTGGTCAGATAACGAAAAGGATATCAAAGCCGACAACCTTTCTCCAAATTGCCACATCTTTTGCCCCAGATGGATATGAGTGTACCAGAGTCGCGTCGAATCTTTGATGGGAACAAAACTCGAGCCTTCAACCCTCAGATCCTGAAGACGTACTGGAGTATCTACTCAAAAGTATGCAGAAATCTGAGATGACAATGATAGCTTTATTTTGTTAGATTAATGTCCCATGTTGATGCTACGCGAGGACTAATAGGAACGCATTTTTTAAGACCTAATCTGAGTTAAGTGCCTAACAGTGCTAGGTAACAAGAAAATAACAGAGTCTGAAGTTTTCGAAGTACCATTTACTTATATGAAAAATGATTCGCTTATAGTACATTTCTGAACGAGATTAAGAAAGTGTAGATTGTTTTGTAATAGTAATATAATTATATATACTAGCCGCTCTCTCCGCCCTCCGGGTGGGTCCTGCCACCTGGCTACTTCGAGGCTCTCAGCATCTACTTTTTTTCAGTTTTAAATACTGCATGAAGTTCAGTGAAGCAAACCATAAAACCATAGTGGATTTCATATTCCTTGTAGACAACAGATTCTTTTAAAATTGTAAAATCTTTCAATAAACCTCATCTAAGTTGTAAAGTTTTGTATAATTTTTTCACAAAATTTGGCATGAAAGTCTTCAGATCCATAAATATAGAATCATTTCGCCCTAAATAAACAGTTTCCATCACCTCTAATTGGTACTTTACAATACGTTTGACACGCCATCTCAAAATTAAAACAATCATTCCAAAAATAACTTTAATTTCTCATTTAACAGCACTGCATTCTAAAAAAGTCTTTAAGCAACAAGTAATTTTCCTGTTGTCAATCTAATAAAAAATAAATTTAGAAAAGAAACAAAATCGTTTGCTATTTATTTTGAATTAAATTTTAACTGAAAAAAAGATAATAATATTTACGGAAATGTCTTAACAAAATCGTCTGCTATTAAAACTAAATAAAATCGCAATGAGATGCAAAAGATTTGTATACAAATGAAAAATATTATTTTAAACTTGCGAAAATAAAACAGAGCATTCTGAATGGTTAGTTATTTTAAAGTAGTGACGTAATTTACTGACGAAATAAGTCCAGCTTTTTGAGTCTCAGGAACTCAGTACTATTTTGCAAATAACTCTTCGTTATTTCCGGTAATATATTCCGTTTATTTTACAATATCTCTAAAAATTAGGGTGCCAGGGGGAAGACGACCCCTGGCACCCTAAATGATGATATATCTAGACGTAATAATCTTGAATATGAAGTAAAAATTGTCGAAATCTGTCCGATCGTTGTGGCTTGCGAATTGTCTGAATGTTTTTTCCCCATTGGGAGAATGTATGGTGGAGAAAAGGTTTCTCGATTGCGTTCGAAAATGGAGGATGTTGGGGGATACGCGACCCTCGATAATATATCTAGAAGTCATAATATTTCAAATGAAAAAATAAATTGTCGAAATCGGTTGAGTGGTTCAGGCTGGCGGACTCGATAAAAGGTGTTTCACCAAATTATTTTAAATATATAGATAATGTCTTTTTAATACTATTACGTAAACATCTGCTTTCACGAATGGAATAGCTCATGCTCTCATGACAGCGCCTGATTTGAATTGGTGCATTTTGCAGGGAAAAAAAGGTGTCACAAAACAGCTTCAGATCATTTGGAATTAGATGTTAGATAATTAGTTACATTTATCATGCGACTGTGGCGTCTGGCGGATAGAATACATTAATTTGATTTTATTTAGTAGCAAACTTTTCGCTTACTAACAAAAATTTCTTCACAACCGTACCAGTGCGGTTTTTCCTCAATAAATTTTAAAAATATAAATTAATCCAAATGTTTTCAGTATTTTAGCTACAACGCTATGGTAGCAAAAATAAAAACGATCACGTGACAAAACTATAGTTTTTCTCTCGTTTTCAGAATAAAACTTTCTGGCGGGTATTTTGTTTTTCAAACACATTCTATATATGCTAATATCATTAAAGTTCTGTGGTATACATTTATTCAAAACAAACTGATTTAAAGAGAATTTTGAATTCCTGGGTTTGATGCAAGTTTTTATGTTTAAGATAACATGCCATTACTTTCAAATTATCGTGTCAGAATCATATTTAAAAAGCATATTAAAATAATAAATAAGATGACATAAAACTCAGGTGTATTAGATAAAATTTCTAATGAACCCTTCATGTTATAAATGATTTATGAAGGGTTCACTAATGCACCTGGCGTTTAAGATTTTAAAGCATTTTATTTGCCGGATGTGAAAGTTGTAAAATTACATATGCGAGATTCTCTTGGAAGAAACAATCTATTTATGCAGATTTTCGAGACAAGGAATGTTCTATCTTAAACTTTCGAAATTTCTTTTATTATATTTAAAATCTTCATAGGTTTTAGTTAATTTCAGTCCAAAAATATAAAATTAGAGAAGCAATATTTATTGCCGTGCAAAATCAAATTTGTGTGCTTATGAATTTCGGAGAAAGAGTTTCATAAAAGAACCTACAAAATAGCGTTGATTTTTTTTTTATTTAATTCTAGATTAGATTCATTTGCAATGGTTTTTTTTTTCATTACTGTGTCTATCCAGACTACTCTTTTACTCACCAAAGGATAATAACCTTGTGAAGTATTATGATCCAAATCACTTCTATGCTATGAGCCTGAAAATTTTTATGTCACTTAAGATTTTTCGCGCTTTTCGTTCTAATATGCCGTTAGATGAAAAATCGATTCTTCTGCATGTTTAAGAATAACAATACAACTTATTATGCAGCTTTCGGAATGCTGAGTGACATGAAGGATAACTGAAACAAAAGAAATGAAATCAGACTTCTTCATATAAAGTCACATGAAAATTTCAGCGTTATTTTAATCTATGTACCTATTAAAAGTAATTAAAAAATTACAAATAAATGTACATATAAACTTAGATAAAGTTCCAGATTGTCTTATGGTTATTGTATATAAGAGTTTCTATTAAAACGAAAAGGAATAGGGTGGCTTTTCTTGTCTAACAGGTGTCAGTGAATAATCGATATTTCATTGATTTGAATACAAGTATCAAAATATATTCACTGAAACTGTATTCATTCTCGCAAATCAAAAATTACATCACTTAAAGCGAGATGTTTCTGAATGAATGAATGTATGGAAGACGGAGTCTTTATTTTACTTTGTTACTCTCAAAAATGTCAGATGCCACTAGTGCTAAATATTCCCTACAGTACCTACTTCGGCACTAATGTTGAATATTCCATTACAATACCTACAACAGAAAGACAAATAAAATGAATATTAGTCATATACAGAGTGCAGGTGAGTTTAGGGGAATGGAACATTAAGAATGCGCTTTAAAAATTTCATTTGTCACTAGTACTAAAGGTTCCTCGACAATACCTACTTCGGAACTAGTGTTGAATATTCTGTTACTATACATAATTCAGTAATACAAATTAGCTGCATATCAATCATGTAGAGTGCAGGTAGGCATTGAAGATTGGCGGATTATGAATACGACTTCAAAATTTCAGCTACCATCAAAGCTAAATATTCCTCTACAATACCTACTTCAGCACTAGTGTTCAGTTTCTATACCTATTTCGGCACTTGCGTTAAGTATTCCGCTACTATACTTATTTCAGTAAGATAAATTAAATGCATATCAATCATGTTCGGAGTGCAGGTAAGCATTGGGGACTGGTGCATTACGAACGCGACTTAAGATGCGATTTGTATGCGTGGCGAAATTTTCTTTGTCGAGTCTGATTGCAGTGATTAGACGCGAAAGGGAAAAGAAAACTCCTCATGAATGGCAAAGAGTGTTTAGTCCGGTATCGAAGGTCGAAATGGCGCGGCGTCTCAAAGTTACGACTTCCATAAGCATTTCAACTCTTCCCTTTCGTTGAGTGCTTAATTACTCAGAGACATGCAGGGCCTTGCGGCACTCATTGCAGACTGACCTTTCTCCTCCAAAAATGTTGTTTTGCACTTCCTCTTCTCCTTTGTAATCTCCAGCTCGTGATGGTAGCATCCTCCTTCCCTCCTTGCTACGTGCTCCAGTGTTTCTTCGACTCCTCCTCTCCTTCTTCCAACTTCTGTGTTAATGTGTTTTCAATCTATTTCGCTCTTCAACTTCCTTCCGAGGACGTAAACAAAGTTTCACGTCCTGCTTCGAAATCGAGGAAAGAAGTAAAGATGGGATGTTAAAAGCATGGAGAGCACAGATTGATTGCCGGTTTCCACCGAAATTCCACTACCCCTCTCTCCCCAGTGCACAATGGATTTGCTGCTGCTGCTTATTATTATGAATGACCTGAGTTTAATTCGAAAATTCCTCGGAACAAAAACTTGGGTATTTGTTCTGTTCGATCGAGAGTTCTGATAATAGAGCAGAAATCTTTGGACGAAGGGCCGAGTCTTTTTGTCTGTGTCCCGAACAACATTTAAATTATAGGAAGTGGTATGCACAGTTTTTTGTAATCTGATTTCAAGTCCGTAAGGAGATAAGATGATATTTTGTTTACAAATTTATTTTCCATGCTTTCAGGACTGTACTAAATACCACGTTTACTGTCTGTTTTCAAGATTAAAAAAGTTAAGCAGGGAAGACACTAACTTTTAAATCTGTAAAATAAATCCGTGGATTTATTTGTCGGATGTGTATAAAAAAATCTCAAAGAAAAATTATATAGAACTAAAGAAGGAAGAGTAGATAATAGAGCTAGAGTAGTTTTTATACCATTTAAAAAAATCCTCGACAGACAAGCTGACTTTTGTATATATAACTTTGTTTTCCTTGCCTTTCAAATTAATTTTCTCTAATTTTAAATGTATTTGCTTATATAAATTTATTTTTTATTTTAAAATGTTCTTTTGTTATACAAAATTCATTTTTCTTGTATTTTAATATTTTTTAAAATTCATATCAATTTATTTTTCTTGCATTTTAATTTTTTTTTTTTGTTTATATCAACATTTTTCTTATATTTAATCGAACCTTCAAGTTAAATTGGATATCCTAACAATCGATTTAAACTGTAATTTTTAAAAATAAAAGTTGTGTAAATATATATGGTATGGAATGTAGAAAAATTAATTAAAAAATTTAAGCAGTTTTTAATTAAAATTATTTAGCTAATACACCAATTAAAATTTCTTTACTAAAAATTATCATTCTTCTAGACAAGAATGTATTAGTAAATAGTTTTAATAATCAATTATTAAATTATTCAAAAAGAAAAACACAGAAAATTTATGGTAATCACTGCGCAGTGTAGGGTTAAGGAATAAAATGTTACAGACATGACATGAATCGGCGTTAAATTTGAGGTTGAATATGTTATTTCAAAAAGCCAATATATCGATAAAAAAAAGACTTAAATCTGTGTATTGTATTTCAGTTATAAAACAAAGAATTCTAAAAAGAACTTCGAGTAGGAATGTTCTAGTACTTCTATCTCTGAAATGAAAGTCTCTTCCTTTTTTATAGGTGCATTGGTTTGACTAGTTGATTGAATGTGTGAACCATCGGGCATGAACCAGAGACATGTCTGAAGCGTGGTCGTGACGAGGTTGACATCTTAGACAGCACTTCCCTCTCCAAACTTCGACTGCACACCAACAGAAGGACGTTTCCCCACTATCGTACTGAATGCGGAATAGACAAATATGCTATGCGAATGTCTATTAGAGTTGCTACTGGAAGCCGTCTTCAAGATACCATGTAATATACCATGTGTAGACTAATGAGTTTGAACTGATTGGCATAGTGACGATGACAGCAAGGAGATATAGATGCCCTGGAGGTACAGGATGACAAAATAATTGTGTATTTCTTTCAGTTTTTAAAGTTAAATATGAGAAGTAGGGCGAAAACATCCTATAATAGACAAAATATACTTGCTACCAAGCATTTATTTGCTAAATTAGACGAGCGTTGTTTGAACACAATGGCGCACCGACTATGAGCGCAAAGAGATATAGATATTCGTGGGAAACTATGGACACAAAATATTTGTGCATTCAAATCAATTTTTAAAGTCAAATATGGGAGATTGGAAGAAAAAAAATGACACTTTGCCTCGGCAGCCATTTATCCCTGTTATGTTTCTGCTTGCACGACACACTAAACACTCACAAAATCACAGTGTAAAATTTATATCAAACTGAGAATTTCATTATAATATGGAAAAAGGGAACGATCACAAATTATTTCGAATTAATTGCACTTGAATAAACAGATAATTCAAAATTCACTCAGAGGATTTAATGTGTCCAATCCTAGTTACCCAGGGGACCAGTTTTTCAAACTAAATAAAATCAAGTATAAAAAACTTGCTGTTAACAAATCCTTCTGATGCAAATAAGTTGCAAAAATGGAATCAATTCATTTAATTCTCTTACCGTAAATAAATTTCCCGAAACTATTCTTCAGCGCAACATTTCCGAATATTTGGGAAGAAAAACCATCAAGATTGTCAACCCAGAGAAGAGTTAAATTCCGTTCGGTAATTTATTTTCTTAAGGAAAACTGTTCGTCACAAAATTGCAGGGGTTTAAAGTGTGAAGGGGAAAAAAGTCCTTCATCAGGTAGCGTTCAGAACTAATTACTGCCGCCTGTAAAGAGCAATAAATCTTTGACAGTCAGCAAAACCTTCGGCCGACAGTTTCGACAGGAGTTGGAGTTCGCCTCTCCAATTTGTTCATTCAGTCTTAATATGAATTTTCCCTCATTGATATTCGGAAACGCTAAAGAAAATGCACCCACTTTTTTACAACTCGCCCAACATATATTTGAGCCATGCAAGTTGATGTATGACTCCGCAGTAACGAACCGTTCTCGGCCGAACAGGCAGGTCAGCCAGAAATTGATGGTGTTTTCCTGGTAAACTTTCAAAAAAGCGCTTTATGGTATCTTTATAGAAGTATTATATGCGTAAGTGCCTGAGAGTGTTTCGATAGCGCCCAAATTATAAGTGTGAGTTAAAAATTAGATGTGTTTAACAATGGCGTGTTTAAAGCCTTCATTATTTAAGTTAATCAACGAGCTGAGATCGAAAGAGTAAGTTGATGAAGAGGATGGTCTTGATCAAATGGTTGCGACCCTAAATGGGGTTTCGCATATCTAGGAAAAATAACGAAAAAAAATATTCATGCAGATTTCAGGCACCTAATTATTAAAAAAATTCTACATTTCCGTTTAGTATTTCGCTCTACAATAGTTTTATTGATCACTCTGTGTCTGTTCGTTTAGATGCTGTTAATGGACTACCACAGGTAAAAGTGTATATTATGTAAAATAATGTTTGGGAATCTACAAGATTTCTCTTAAATATTCATCTGTTAAAATTATAAATTTTTCTTCAGTAATGATTTCTAGATTCTGTGAGTTGTACAATTTAAACTTCAAATATTTACTATATTTCCTGGGGTCGGGGTGACCTGGTGTCAGAGTTTCGGGTTCGTGTTCGGAAGGTCTCCGATTCCAATAAGTATCTTCCGTATATGTGGGCGTGGTGCTCAATAAATCTGACGTTGAGGGTTAAACGTCCTCTCGCTGGTGTGGTGGGACGTGGATGTTAGTTGAGGGAGCGCTGGCTCAGGTGTCGCTGTCGTTATGTGATGAAGGTACAAAATTATAACGTCTGTCCCGAAATAGCCATTGTGTTGCTTTAAAACGGTTCGAGACCCGATTTCTCCTAAGATCCCCTGCCTATATAGGCTTGTTACATGTTAAATCTGAGACCGTAGATCCAGCGCTCTCACTTGGGTTTAGCGGGGAAGTATGGAGACCAGGTTAAAAAACTAGTTTCAAAACTTACCAAGTCTGTCCTAAAAACTCCATGTTTTTCTTTTGTATATATATATATAATGAAAAAACCCGGGACATTAGTCTTATAAACGAAATAGAAATACATGAATTTCTGTAGAAGAATGTTAAAATAAGATTTTTATAAGTGGCATAGAGATGACATCGAAGAATTAACAGTTTTTGCATTATAAACATTTTAAGAGATTAAAATAACTTACAGTGAAGAGTTATGATTCTTTACAGCCAATGTGTTGATTAAAGAATCTAAAATAGGATAGAAATATAAGAGTTGCTTTCTTCTTAGAAAAAAACATTTCCTTTTTAGCAGCTGACGAATATCATAGTATGATGTTATCCAAGAAAACTGTTAAGTAATTGAAAGCCGTATATAATATGAATCAGAAAAACATACAGTAAAGAAGTGCTATATAGTTTCATATAATAAGAAAAACTATTACATTATGAGGATATTGTAAAATTAAGTGTTCAATCCTTGTGTATTTTCTTAATAAGTTTAACCATTGTGATAGATTGAGATGTAAATCATATTTAAATCTACACTGCTGCAGATATATGCATTGCTACAATTTTTTACTTCTGTTTGTTTTGTTAATTAATTTAAATCAATTAATTTGAAAATTTTAATAATTTATTGATAAAAAATTATTTACTACATTCTGACTTGAAGAAGGGCATATTTTTAGCAAAGAAATTTTCATTCAATAATTGATGTTCTTTAATTTATTAATATTATTGAAAAAACTAAGTTCAAATTGAAGCTTTTAAATTATTTTTTCTGCATTCCGAATACTTATTTATAAAACTTTATGCAACTTTTGTAGAAAAATAGAAAAAAATCATTCATTGTAGATTTAAAGATCTGATTACAAAAGATATTGCCAAGTGAAAACAAGAAGAAGCATAACTTTACCTAAAGAGTATTTGTTAAAACTAGAGAAATGTATGGTTTGCTTCTGGAGTTCAAAAGATTAACCAGGAATTAGATATGTGTCATAAGTCATTTCAAGCAAGAAGAATGATTATGCATTAAGAAAAAAATCTATACTAATATGAAAATGCTTTGACTGCAGTCATAGTTTCTGATGATACTTGATTGTCTATGAAGTTCAATACACCATTATATTCTAATTTTCTTTATCTTTGGTTTCAAAACACTCACAATTAAACAATACAGAGAAGAATTGAATAGAAATAAAACACACTTAAATAATCTTTCATTTTTTTCCTATATTATGTTTTTAAAACAGCAGAAGCAAAAAAAATATTGCCACGCACTTTATCAAAGTACTCAAGTGCATCTGTCTTCCAAAGACAACGAAACGGACTTGGTTAATAGAAATGTCGAGTTCTATTGTTTTCGAGCGAAACCAATTCACTCTAAAAGACACTTGTACGAATCATTTTCCGACACCTTCCTTCCCAGCGATTCCTTCATTGCAGAAAAATGGAGCCACCCAGCTAAATTTTATTTCCATTTTTTCCCCTCGCATGGAGTGGATCTCTCAGAATGGAATTCTCAGCTTCCGCTCTGGATCGCGGAGGAATTAATGAAGGGGGAGGGCGAGGCATACATCCAGCACAGAATCATTTAGGTGGAAAAGGATTGCAATTTCTCTAGAACAATAACAAGATTTCTTTAATACGGCAGAATTAATTAGTACTACGCATTGTTTCCGTAGGAGAAACGATACCATAGCGAGCAAAACTTTGTATTGGATTCCTGGTCGATCAGATATCAGTTACGGAATAAAGAACCACCAGTCAGTAAAGATACCTCAGGTGGTGTTTTTTGCGGAGGGAGGAGATGTCTTGAAGTTTTCTTTGCGATGGTGGTTTCTTTTTTTAATTTTCTTCTTTACCAAAAATGACGTAAAGGACAAAAATGATTAGTTCACCTCAAGAGGTAGTGGATTCAGGAATTGAAAAAGGCAGTTTTCTTGATGAAAATTAAATGCTTGGATGACTGACGGATATACACGAGGTTTAGTCTTGAAATAAACTTTTTTCGGGGGTGCTTCATTTGGGAAGAGTTGTTTGGTTTGAAATCAAGAAAATGATGAAATTAGTGAAAAAATAAATTCTCAAAAATTGATGGATATATTTTTTTTTCAGTAACGGAAAATAAATTTCCAATCTGTAATGTTTTCTTGTTTTGTGCGATTCTTTTTATACGATTTGCGGTGGTAGTTGTATCCCTTTCATGGAAAACAAACAGTGTGATGAAGATTCAAAAATGCAAAAATTAAAAGGTTTTTTATGATTAACCAAGTAATAATTAGTGATAATTATAAGTAACTTTTTTATTTTCTCGTATACGAAGTATAAAAACAGAAAGTATTTAAATCCTCGAAAAAATTCGACCTTGCGATTGTTTTAGAGCCTCCCCCTCCCCCGAGTCCGAAAAAACTATTTTTTAAATTATGGCTGGATGTGAATACTATATATCAGAATCGGAAAGAACTAGACTAATAAAATTTGATATGTTGTCTTTACACTAGATTTGTGCATTTGTATCAAATTTCAGACGAAATCCGTCAAAAAGAAGTCTGGCTGTCTGTTCGTCCGTTTGCAGCAGGTGAATGCGATAATTCACAATCGCCACGAGCTGGATGGATGAAATTTGGCATATCCTTTTATCACCAAAATTATAGATCCGTATCAAATTTTGGATCAAATCCATCGAAGGATTTACTGTTAAGTCTGTGTACTTGTGTGTATGTGCACACGATAGCTCAACAACTGAAAGATCTGGATAAATGATATTTGGTATGCGGTCTTTAAAACAAAGTTATAGATATGTGTGAAATTTTGGACTCAGTCGTTCAATGGAGAAAAATTAAATAAATAATTGAATTGTTCAAAACTTATGCACTTGATTGAGAGATTTTTGTAAGAATTAAGTATGTTAGGTAATCTGCAGTTCGTAAAGATACCTATGGGGGGGGGAATTTTTGGGATGGAGGTGGGATGACTTGGAATTTTCATTTCCTGGTTTCTAACTTTCTCATCTTTCAAAAAAGTCAAAGATGAAACGTTCGCCTTTAATATAAACTAGCTGCGTGGCCCGGCGTTGCACGGGCTATCTCGAATAATGCATCATTTTCTGGCGGAGAGAAGAAATAAGGTCATGTGACACTTTCCCAACATTCTCTCCTTAGTGGTTCGTGAGAAGATAGCCGGACATACATACAATCGGATTTTAATAGTGTAGATGGAAACATTAAGTTCAAAGATAAACGAAGAAATTATATTCTAAAGTCTTTTTGTGCAGTATTACTTGCTGAAAAAAATGATACTTTTACTGAATTTCAAAACGGTAAAAGATTTTATTACACTCCCTTCTTTTAATTAAATCTTGTTTATTCTTCTTAGTTTTTCAGTATCGAAGCAGATTTATGAATATTTCTAAAGATATCTTAATTCATGTTTTACTTGATTCTCTTGAGAAACTGTTCCCATTAAAGGAACTAATTGGAATTGTTTGATGATAAATGAATGGGACTTAGTCAACTAGGTACAATGTTTGATGCAAACAAACTCCTCTAACATTTCCAATTTAAATAAACAGAAAAAATGTTGAAAGACATAAAAACAGCGGCTCCTTTCCACATTCGGAATGACAGATAGTAGATGATTGGCGCAATAAATCAACACGCTTAATTTTGATGTTAATTACAGAAGCACAATTCTGATAAAGTAAAGCATGATTAACAAAGTATTCCTATCCGTCCGATTTCGTTTCCACTAACACGATGAAAAGACTTTTAAAAAATGATCCCCGACTTATTTCTAATGAGAGACACAACACTAAACGTACGATTACCGGGAAAAGTTCAATATTTTTAATGCTTCGACTGAGGAATTAAGGCGTGTTCTTTTTCTTCTGTGTGTCGCCTCAAGATAGTCCCTGGAGCCTCCATGTACTTGACTCGAAATTCCCATTTAAGGTTGCTTCGTTCAAGTGAAACAAAGTGAGTGCAGGGAGGGAAAAAAAGCAACACCAAAAAGAAACAAATAATCTGATGCCTTGTAGAGGGGGACGGCCCTCTGGAGTAAAACAGGACTGAACGAAGGAATTAAAAAAAGAATAAAAAAGCAGGAGAGTCTTCGGGTTATGCGTCCGCATTTTGGCTTTATTTCAAGCTTTCTAATTTGTGCAGTTGGTTGAGCGTCTTAGCTGAAGGAAAACAACGGTCTATGCTAATTACAGTTGTTCGTAGCTTTCCATTCCATTTGTACGGCTTTTCGTTTATCTCTTGGTCTTGCTTTCATTTCATGTTTATTGTGGCAATTAGTGCTAAAAGGTATGGGAGCCCCTTTCCCACCCATTCCCCCGATTAGTAGAAATTCCTCGCGCAAAACAAAATCTCTACCCCCTCCTCTTGTTTTTTCTTCCCCTTCTAGACCTTGATAATGCTTTAATGCCCGGTGTCTGTCTGATGGGCTCTAATTCTTGTTTGTTCTTCAAATTAAAAGTTTTATCTCCAAGATTGTTGTGCTTGCAGCATTTTTTCTCGCGTGTTTCTTCCAGCCCCAAGATTAAAAGCCGCCTGCTTCTAGCAGACAATTAGCGAGTGCCGGCTCGAATTTAAGAAATTTCACAAAAGAAAACCGCCTCTTCTCGTATTTAGGCATTGTTTAGAAATATGACTCGGAATGCCAGAAAACAACTCGCCTAGGCCTGGATGGCTCGTTTGGGTGTTTAGGATGTGGGGAGGTTTAGGTAACACGATATCAGTTTGAGAAATTTTCATCTATTATTCAAGGAAAACAGTTTGAATTTTTAACGAGGAATTTTGTTTTATTTGGTGTTAGCCTTAATTCTTTGAGATTTTTTTTCGGTTTAGATTCTTTGGCTGCTGTTGTGTTGGTCGAATGAAATTCTTTAGGCCAAGTGGAAGAATTCAACGAAATGTTTTAATAGGCGTGTATGTTTTCAACCTACGATTCATGCTGAGATAAATCATAGCTCAAGAAAAAAATTACTTCTAGTCGCCATTTTGTCGATTATCTTTAGTGTTAACGCTGATAACATATAATGGTAGTCTGAATCAACGAAAATAGCAGAATATAGGTTTCATAAAATGTTTGATATCTTGAATTTTCCATAAATGAAACTCCCAGATAGTCATTGAGGCAGTCAAAAAAGTGATCGAGTTTCGAGGACATTGAAACTGTTGTGCATACCAAAACATAACATACTATGGTACTTTAGAGCTAGAAAGTGACATTATATTTTAGAAATCCTGATAAATTTTCATACTCTCTAATACGTTGCAACTGTCGTGCCGTAAACGATGACGATGTATCGAGATCTGAGAATACTATAGTTTTGAAATGTATTTAAAGGAAATTTAAGGATTTAAACTTGCTTCAGCTTAATACGGTATTATAGGTAATAAAAAAAATTCGAAAGTCAAACTTCTATTTTCTGCGTGAAATATTAAATAGTACTGTATATACTAAGAAGCAGTGGCAAGGCCAGATTCCAACAACTCGGAGGAGAAAACTGCTGGCCTGGATTTGGCTGTGTTTTTACTAAAGCCATTTAGAAAATCAGTACACCGAAAGTGCATTTTAATAAAAAGTTTTGCTGTTTGAGCTGAGTGGATATGTTTCGGATTTACTTCTGAGATAAAGCAAATATGGAGAGTTACCCTTAAAGAAACGCCCACGAAATCAACCCTATAACAAATGAAATCAGACTGGTTTTGAAGTGAGCCTAATCCAATTAAACTAAAGAAAAATTGACTTCTTGTAGCAAGTATTAGAGTTCTTAGATAAAGTCCAATGTGTGTTTTCTAACAAAGGTTAGCAAAAGCAACCAAATTAAATAGTAGTATCAAACGCAACTCTTTATAAAATGGTTTAGATTTAAATTCAAATTGATTATTCTGGGGAATATTTCCTGATAACAATAAAAATATGGATAAGTAAATACCAGAAACTTTTCTTCCTTTTCAGGAATCAGAATTTTTTTTTTCTTTTTCCTATTAGCTTATCTCTCCAAAAATTTGCAATCGTTTTATTATTTTTTGATTGTAAAAAATAACCAATCCTCTGATTTCTAGAAAACATACTAATTTCATCCATGTATCATGAATCATGCATTGTAAGACTTGAAGGCATTTCTGTTTTATCAGACACCTTTGTTTTGAAAATGATTCCAGATAAGCAAGTTTATTTTTGACTCCATGTAGCAATAAAAAACGCTTCTAAACGCAGGATTAAATTATCTAAAAGAGTGTTCCGTCTCTTAACATGATTTAATGCTCTTCACAATCAAAATCTCATAGAAATTCTACGAACCTGAAGATTTAAATATTTTGAACGTAAAATAGATCTTCAGTTAATTTGTTTCCAATGAAATCTAATAGTTCACCTGTATCCTATTTCTGGAACACAATTATTTATATAGTGAAACTTCGTACTAGGATAAGCGTTGAAAAAACTGTTGCGAAAGAAACAAACTTTAAATGGTCACTACATAAAATTCTGTTTTGTAAGTAAGGACAGAACCTTTGATTCGATGAAACTTGTCTTTTTCTTAATGCTGAAAACTGCTGTCAAAAATTCATTTCATTTTTTCAAATTTCCGACATTAGTATACTTCATCAAGTTATTAAAATAATCCATTTTTTCAATCTGCATGTCTTTCGACATCGAAAGGTTTAGTCCGGCTCTTTGTCAGAAACTTTTTATACCTAGATCTCTGTCATCGCATTATAAACTGCAAAAAGCCAAATAAATAAACATAAAAATATCGGTTCATATGCATTAAAAATACGTATTTTGCTGTCACTGTTTCCAACTGCATCATTTTGCATCAGCCTATAGAGTGCAGAAATAAAATATCCAGTTTTTTGTTGGATCAGTATGCCATAAAGACGTGTACATTGCTTTAGCGGAATCCTTACTTTTCTGCTCCTTCTAAATAAGTTTAATAATTTAACGTTGCTGGGTATTAGTAAACAAAAACGCACTTTGCTCAACGCTTACAGTTGCTTATCACAACGAGAAAAATTGGTTTTAATCACACATGGGATTTTCATTAATGTAGGCATTTTTTAATCCAAATTTTAAGATTCTACTTTCAAGCAATAGGATTTAGGAATGCTGGCAATTTGAATTAATGTCGCATTAGAGATGCCAACTGATATCATGGAAAATGGCGACAGATTTCAGTTAGGTAGGGGAAACTAGGGATACATGACCCTACGTGATTTTCTCAGATTCTGAGATAATTGGTAATTTGTGTGCCATTTTTATTTGACATTTGGTCGTATGGTCTATTGGAAGGGGTTTCCATTCCAAGGTGGAAAGCCATCGTAATGGTGTGTAGGTAAATATATTTTGGGGTACAGAAGTAAATTTTCACCTTTTCCTTCCTCGGTGGATAGGATGTTTACTATTGAAGATATGATGAATTAAAATTTACTGAGTTTTACGCATTCTTCTAGCTTTAATTTGATATACGAGTTATGCAAAATCTTAATTCTAAGTGGTTTAATTTTTAGATTATTTAGAAAAAGTCAAGTTAGGGATACTTGGCCCTAAAAAGTTAGGGATACTTGACCCTATCAAAAGCTATTGCAGCTCCAATGTCGTCGCCGACCGAAGCACATTTTGTGGTTGGGATCAGTTTTCTGGTGCATGGAGTTCGTTTGCAAAATGGCAACTCAATTATAGAGAATAATTATTTTAAAAATTTTTGCTAATAATTATTTACTGAATAAAATTTCTTTCTAATTTGACCATTTCAAATAATGCAAATAATTATTTTAGTAACAATTTAAAAAAGAATTGAAATTTAATCAATTTATTTTTTCCTCGCCTGAAAGAAAGTTTTATTTATTATTTTAATAAAAATCTCTTGCTCGAACTTTTTGTCATCGTTTGGTTTCATTTAACGTTACGCCATTTCTATTGAGTTTGTCTTTCTTTCTTGATTTGAATTTTCTCTTAAAATATATTTTTATACTTTTGCTTTTATTTTCTTCAATATTAGAAGAAGCGAGTAAGTCTATTAAGCTTCTCTATTTTTAGCTTTGTACAGCATTTTTTAGATCCCTTTTTTCATTTTGATGCCATTCTTTTTTTTCTTCTAATTTTCCAAAATCGACATTTCTTTAACGTACTAACGACGCTGCTAGGTTCCCAGTTCCATTGCTGCAATTTTTATCATTTAATTAAATCAATATTCTAATCCTTTATTAAATTTGAACTAATTTAATTTAATAACTAGAGTTAATTTAATAACTAAACTAATTTAATTTATTAACTAGATTTTATTAATAGCAACCGCGTTTTATAGATTCCATATTATTTTTTTATTAGTTTCATTAATATTTTTCGATAATAAACACCTTTTGTAATTCTGTAGAATTAACCTAATATATGAATTTCGCGTACATACAAATTATCAAAAGAACTTAAATACTCTTTGCATGTCCGGTCAAGCATTCCTAACCTTAGGGATACTTGACCCTAGACGATTTCATGAAAATTTATTTTATGATTAAATGAGATATCAGTTTAGTATAAGTACATTTATCCTTCTTAAAAGCAAATCTTTATATGATGATAAAAATTCAAATATTCGGGAAATATAAGAAAAAGTAAAAGTAGCGTCAAGTATCCCTAGTTTCCCCTATGTGGTGTCGGCATGAAAACGTCATGGCGAGGTAGGATTTTACAATTCTAGTTCATTGGTTCGATTCCCAGTCGAAGTTGCTAAAACCTCAAGTTGCCAAGAATCACCCACACCCATATCGTATGATTATGTGACATGGTAAAGATGATTTCAGTATCTATTAGGCATACGATGTTTCCGGGAGAGTTAAATTCGTCAATCAGCTTCAGCATCATGAGAGCTCGGCTCTGGTGGGCAAGTCTTACTTCAAAACCAATCGAGTGAGTGCCGCCGATTGATATGCCAACTAATTAATTACTGTCAGGTGTCCTCAACGAATAGATTAGATTAGTAATATTAACGTCCAGTTTTGATGCAACACGGGCAATTTTGAGACGGACCTCGTAATTCATTTTGAACCACCTTATAAAATTCCAGATATTCGTATTGTGGCAATCTTTTTCCAAGTGAACGATACATCGCCAAACCAGATTATGATGATGGAAGGAATTAAGGATATTTTCTTGGACTTCTGAAAATCAACTAAATAAAATTCGTAAAACTGTCTCTTGACTGGTATCTAATGAAATATAAGCTTTATAAAATACTTGTGTAATATTTATGTTTCTGGACACAACTGATTGTAATTTACAATTCTCCTGTTTCCTAGTTATTTACTACCGTTGCGATTCCTCTAAAGGTTTTGCAAATCAAAACTCACTTAGGCGGGTTAAATAGCCAGCTATTAAAAATCGTCAATAATCTTGCATAATTTTATTACTTTTCATTAATCAATTGAAGAGCTGAGTGGATGAACATGTTAAGTGACAATTAAGCGAATTTGAGAAAACGAGCTATAAAGTTTATAGGTTACATTTTTTCCCGGCACTTTAGTGACGAAAAAGCATTCAAAATTGTTTATATTTATTGACATGGTTCTCTTTTACTCATATAGAAATTTAATAATCTTTCGCACTTAACAGGTTCTTCCATTCACGCACCAAAAAACATTTTTGCTTAGTCGTGGAAGAACATGTTAAGTGCATCCTCCATTCTTCATCAAAATAATAGTAGATTAAATGCATACGCATGATAATGAATTGGCAAAATTGTGTAACTATGAAACTCTATACAGGGTGTTACCGAATTCGATCGACAAATTCAGAGGGGTAATAGTAGGCATCAAAAGGATGAAAAATTACCATAGAACATAGGGTCGCAAACGACGTTTAGACGGTGAAAATCGCAAAAATACAGGGTGTCCGAGAATTGTTGGACACTGTTCAAAAATTAAAAAAAACTAATAATGTTTCAACTACGAATTTTTTTTATATTGAAAGCTCATTTTTAAACATTTTTTTCATATAGGTAACACGCCGTTTTGGTGGTCCAGGGGGTCGTAAATTACTGAAAATCAAAAATTAGTTTAGAGCCATTATCTGCAAAAATATTAAAACTGGAAGAAAAATAAAAGCGTGAAATTGTCGGGAAATTTACTCTCTTTAATTTGTTAGTTCACATGTAGCGTGAAAACTGAAGAGTTTTCGAGATATTCAAGAAAAACTAAAAAAGGCACCAGAAAACACAGATTAGCTTCTGCTGATCGGCAGCATACAGATAGCTTACAGAATATTTGAAAATATATAAAAGAAGCTTTGTATTAAAATTTGAATCAAATAATTTGAATATTACAGGAGATAAGAGTATTTGTTGTAGATAATTTTTTACTGCGCATGTGCGAAACGTAGTGAAATTTTTCTTTCATAACTTCAAAGCCAAGTATATATGGCAACTTATATAAAAATTCCAGATAAATATCGTTAATATTCAGAAAGATATCGGCATTGCAGCGAGATGAATTTCGGTACACTCTAAGAGAAGCTAAATGATGAGGGCTCTTGCACAAATTGATATTTTTTAAATTTGAATCTTCGAACAGTATTATTTAATTTTATGGAAATTGAATATGCTGAATACTCATGTATATTAATAAATTAAATACATAATTTAAATTGCATTTCGATAAAAATTATTCGAAGATTCAAGTTTAATAAATTTCAGTTTGTTGCATGGACCCTTATCATTTAGCTTTTCTTTCAGTGTACTGAAATTCACCTCGTATCAATGCTGATATCTTTCTAAATATTAACAGTATTGAAGTGGAAATTTTATATTAGCTGCCCAATACATCTGGCTTTGAAGTTATGAAAGAAAAATTTGTACGTTTCGCACATGCGCAGTAAAAAAATTATTTGCTAAAAATACTCTTATTTCGTATATTGAAATTATTTCGTAATATTGAAATTATTTGATTAAAATTTTAATATAAAGCTTCTTTTACATATTGTCAAATATTCTGTTATTTTCATACAATTTGGTTGAAAACTCTGCATGTTATAAGCAAAAAACATGAGGAAAAATTAGGAAGTTTTTAAAGAAACCTTTATATCTTCACGAATATTTTTGCTATTTTTACTAAAATGCATGTAAACATTATGTACATTAAACAAAATCATTGATTAAGTTTCAACTCATTACCAGCTTTCTGTGAAATGGGGTTGGCCAAAATAATTTTCGTCTTCATCAATTGGTGGACTGTCCCCTAAATGCCCTAGTGACCGAATCTTCACTGTAAAATGTGAGTTCCGACGATTGTATGTCCTACGATTCTCCGCAGCTGATTGCGAACCATTGTATCCCTATTAAGTCGAAATTTTTGGCATCTTAAAAATTGTCCTTGGCATTTGTCCACCTGTGTATATCTGGCTTTGAAGTTGTGAAAGAAAAATTACGCTGAGTCTCACAGGTTGGGAACCTCTAATTTAGTGGAAAACTCTGCATGTTATAAAGAAAAAACACGAGGAAAAATTTGTATTTTTTAATTATTATAGGCTTTCTGCGGAAAGGAGTGAGCCCAGATTTTTCCTTTCTTCATCAATTTCTGGTCGGTCCCCTAAATGCCCTCGTGGACGAATCTTCACTGTCAAATGTGAGTTAGAATCTATATGTGTTAATCCGAAAGTGACATTTGATCATAAAGTGTATTTGCATGACTGCAAGTCAAAGATCAGAATTTGCCCATTCAGCCATATCTTAAAAATAATAATTTGTTAGTTTAATGAGAAAATAAAATAAAAAAATTGCACGTTAAATATTACCAATGCAAAGATATATTATAAAAAAAATTACTTTTCTATACTAAGACAAGAGTGAGAAAAGTGTTTCAAATAATTTATAATCACCTAAAATAATAGCAAGGCATAGGTTTTTATAAAAGAGCAAGGATTATGACAGAAATTTTATGCAAAGCTTTTAATATACTATAAGGAAATAAAGTTAAGAGAATCACTTAATTTATATACTCGCAATTATAATAATTAATTACATAATTATAATATTAAGTTACACAGTTTTAGGTAATGCGAACATCAACACACTGTCTAGTCATTAACAAACTGAAATCTGATGACGTTCAACTAAAAACTCAAGATACCAGCCGTGAGTTACGTCATACAAAAGGAGATTAGCATATGGCTACACTCACTTATTAATTAACATCTAGATTTATCCTAATGAAAAACTTCAATCGAAAGTTATGCCATGAGAAACAACTTTTAAACATCAATAAACTTCTTCTTGGGAAGATTTATTTCCATTCATTTTCCAGCCTATGTTTGCTAATAACATTCTCTAGACATCCCACATTAGTCGGCCCGATATCCGATACTTTGTCCCTGATTTATCCCGAATTTGAACCAAGTGTACCGAATTGCTCCGTTTTTAACTTATAAGTACATATTTCATGTTGAAAAAGAATAGAATAGTGAGATTTAATTTTAAAACAGGTAGCTTCTGAAGAGTTCTCTTCCTCAACCTTCAATGTACACAAAATATGGTCTACCTAATATGACTAACCTGAATGAATCATTCTGAAAGAAAAATAATAAAAGGAATAGCAAAATTGATTATTTGTTGCTTTCTTACCTCTTCTCGATCTTTTTAATTCTTCTCGATCTTTTAAATCTCGATTTTTTTAATTATTAGCTATTTTATAGTTTTAGGATGTTTTCAATTTACATTTTGAATTTTATTTACTTAATTTTGTTCAAATTCCTATCCTTTATTAGTCCGGACCACCAGCTAGAATCTCAGAGAGAAGTTTAAAAAAAACCCGATTACACATTATATTTAACAATTAAACTGCTTTTTGACTAAGACTTATTTGTTCTAAGTCCTAATCTAGTTCAGCAATTTTTTTTTGTAAAAAACTTAAACTATATAAAAAGTTAAGTAACACAATTTCCTTTCAAAATTTTGCTTATAGCTATGAATAAAACGTTTTAAAGATATGAATTCCACACACACAACCTGCCACTAAAAACTGGAAAGAAATGTGCTTTGAGACGCTGATATTTTATGTTGAACTGCATAGCATTTGATACAAATACCATAGCCACAACAATAATGCTCTAAAGATGAAAAAATATTTGAAACTGTTTAAACGGTTCTGAAGAATTTATAGTTATTTATTTAAAATGTGACTATATAACAGACAATTTTTTTCATGAATAACACACACAGATCTCGTAATTTTTTACTTTGTTAAGTCAAATGATCAAGGTGACACCTGGGTCGGCACTCCACTCTCCAAATTCCAAGTCAACATGAAGGGGTTTGACCCATGAAAGTAGATTTAACAAGTACCAAGCTCACATATAAGGGAGATCTTGGGTGTCTCTGGTCTCGAACGCGCAATCCTCCATTTCCAACCAGCCCGAGAACTCTACAACCCTTCCAATGTAGATTCAAGAGCGCTCTTTAAGCTGAGTCCTAATAACTATATTAGCATGTAATTTATCATCCTCACTTCATATTATAAAACTGATCACTCCCACCTAACCCCTTCTTACTCGGATTTTTTTTTCGAATCTCCGACAAAATGATTTCCCGTTCAAGGCGGGAAATCTCACCGCGAAAACCCGAAGAAAGTAGGGCTATTTGCGACATTTCTTAGCAGTATTCAGAAACAAAAAATTATCGCGGAATATAACGAAACGTGTAAGTATTGACGAATTCACTGTAAACGATACAACTTTTCTCTTCGTCGCATGACATGCGACACCGACCAAGAAAGGATTAAGCAATTAAAACGAGATATTTTGATAAACTTCCATTAAATTATTTCGAATCAGTTTAAAATTCATTTCTTCGAAATTTTCCAATATTTTTTATTAATATTCAAAACATATATATACAATTTTTTCGTTTTTTTTGACAAAATGGGGTCGCAAAAGCGTTTTCCAACCAAAAAGGCATCACGAGTGGAAAAGTTTGGGAAGACAGTATTAAAACAATGATATATACAGAGAATAAAAAATTTATTGTTCAAAATACCTCACGTCCTTTAAATTGTGAGGGTTTTGTCTTTATACCATAGCTAAAACGTACATCTTTTTATAATTTTTTTGTCAATTTCTGGTTTAGTTTAGTTATATTAACGTCCCGTTTCGGAGCAACACGGGGGCTATTTTGAGACGGACCTTGACATTTTGACCCTCCAGGCTTCCGCGCCACACGGGCGGGGGAGGGTTTGGCCACTGCGCATGGTTTGCGCGTGCGGCGGGCCCCATACACGGCGGATCTGCGACGGAATCGGGTTTCGAGCCTGGAGCCTTCCGGCAACGAAAGCGAAGCCTTGCTAGTAGGCCGCTGCGACCCCAGGAAATTATCTCGATAAATCGATGATTATTTTACCGAGAAAAGTACGCCTTTGGTGGTCCCCTTTATATATTTGATCAGAAAAGAAATAGGAATGTAATGACGAATAAATTTAATAAAAACAGTTTCTAAAAACGCACTTTTATTTATGTATTAATAAGGTTTTTTTTTACACTTTTATTTAATTGACTTTATTTAATTTGACTATTTAATTTGTAAAGAAGGATCTTTGTAATCGATTCTTCACTCACTTCCTGATCTGTCACAGCTTTGCAATTTTGTACACTTATGTTTTCTCATAGACAATACACTATTTTAATATTTTCAGAATTCCGTTAATCGATTAATTTCATTAAATTTTGATTTCATGGTCCCATAATATTAATAATATCTTTTTTTATTAATAATAGCTATAAATTAAAGATTAAAAAATAATCAAAATGGAAAAAATGTCTACTTTTTGGCACACTATTAAAAGTGTGTTTTTAAAAACTTTTTTATTAATTTATTTATTATTTAAAAATTTTTAATCTTTAATATATAATTCTCTAATATAAATATTGTGCAATCTTGAAATAAACCTTTCTCGGTTTCAATACCAGGTGGCGCCACTGGTATGGAATCATATTTAAATAAAATTAATCGATAAACTGATAATTAAGTTCTAAAAATAATTTCAAAGAACTGGAATCTAAAAAATCTCTAGTACATCAGAAAGTAGGGGACAAAAATTTATTGCAAAATTTCCACTTTACAAACATCAAACAAGTCAAGTTAAATAAAAGTGTATAAAAAACATTTGTTTCATGTTTTTGCTTGTAATGTAATATCAGTATTCGTGTCTATAGCAAATTTTTTAAAAAAACCGCAGAACAGGTGCTATTAAAGCGTTACTTAACGCAATTTATACACGAATCATCAATAAAAAAATTGACTAAAAAAATCTTGGGAAGAAAAAGAAAAGTTAAGAATCACAAATTTCATTAAATTATTCAAAATGACGATTAAGCGCCAAATGTTGCAACCTTGTAAGAATCTCGCTCCCCCCGCCGTTTTTGATCATCATCCCCGCTCTCTAGTATAATCAAGGTAATATATAAAAATCATTCACAGCGGTGATTTTTTTCTCAATTTATTTGACATGACCTTAGATTTTTTTCCCTTCTCTGTGTGTGCGACTTTTTTTTCCCTTCTTAATATGAAAAGAGTGCTATCGGAAACAAACGTTTAAAAGCTCTTTTCCACCTTGGTTCATTTTCTTTTTGCTAGTGATAATGATGTTTCAATATCGTTGCACTCTTAGATTGTTTTTAATCGGGAACATGATTTCTTTTGTCCGTTGTCCCGAAACAATGTCAGGTGATATGAAAACGAATTTCTTTTTCGCCTCTCTTCTCAGAAATTAAACTTGTCGGATTGGATTGGATCACTAACCTTTTAAAATAATTTCAGTCCATGGGTTTCATTTTGCGCCTCCCAATTGTCTTTTAAAGTTCTTTGTGTAAACTATATCTGTATTGGGAAAAAGTTTTTGATTTTAACACTTTTTTTAAGTAATCCTATTCGGGGTTTTTAATTTAAATGATTTTAATTCTCGTTTTATAAAGTTTTCCAATTAATATTATCGATCGTACCTTGATATTAATTGTTGCAGATTTTTAAGTTTGTAAGATTGCATTTATTGGATATATTGTTTCGGATATTTTCTCGATTCAATTTTGAAGGGAATTGTATTATCTTTTTTTTTTTTTTTTTTTTTTGAGGGAGAAGAAAAACTCGAATTTGAATCCAAGGAAATTCAATGGGTTTTCAAAATTAATACAAGAAGGCATTGTTATATATTTTTTTTAATTAGAGGTTGCGGATACATTATAGTTTTTATGGGGCTTTGATCCCTTTTATATCCTTTAGATTTAGTTTTAGCTTAGTTATCTTAACGTTCCATTTTGAGGCAAAACGAATAGCTAGTTTAGGACAGACCTCATAATTCATAATTGTGCTCAAATGACGAGGACGACACCTGACCCGGCATTCCCTCTCCAATCTTCCACACCACATCAGCTGGAAGGGATTTCACCCTCCAGGCCATAATATAAGATGAACATTTGGTGGAGTCCGTAAGTCGAGACCTTAGTTAGATGTGTACCTCAGAGTTGAAACCTTTAAAGTTCGGATGAGTAAAAAACCTGTGTTCCATCTCTACACTACTTGCAATTAACCTTCCAGTGGGCGCGCAAATTTTACGACTTATCGTGCATCGTATTACACATATGTATCTTGTTTTTTTCACAAAAATAAATGCAGCTTTTATTTATGTTATCTGTATTTATTAGCTTAATAGTAAACAACTATTTTATAAATAAAAATTGCGCTTAAATTTATAAAAGAACGATATAAATATGTAATACGATGCACAATGCAAGTATCTCTTGCATACGTGCACCCACTGGAAGGTTAATTTAGCCGTCAGACATAAGTTACTAAATAGGATAAGGGAGTAAAATATCTTACAGGGTGATCAGAGAACGGATATATTAGTTCAGTGGAGGGAGTTAAAATCCTTAACAATGCAGCATCTGTACCGCCTTTAAAGAAAAAGGTTGAAGTGCAAGGGACAGAAATGAATGCATTAAACAGATCACAACATCAGATAGACATATTTTTCTTGTCAGAAGAAAATAAGACCAGTGGTCCCTCTCGACCGCGCATGGGGTTATATGTTCTTGTCTTTCTCCAATTCGCAATTAATTTAGTCATCATACAAAGGGTGATACTATAGGATAATGGATTGGAACCTATAGGGTGATCACAGAGCTGATATATTTGTTTTGTATTGTCGGCAAGGTTCTAAAGGTTGCCTAGTGTAGCATTTATACCACCCTCGTAAGCAGATTTAAAAAATTATACGGCTACAAAATTTATATAGTCCGTAAGGAAAAATGATAAAGTGCGTCAGGCAGAAATTTATTTATACTGAATTGTATAATACTTTTATGAAGACAGGATTTTGCATGCCTTAGAAATCTTGTAAAAGTATAAGACTATTCAATATTTAAAAAAAAAAATTGTGATAATACTGATAAAATAGCTGCTGAATAATAACTTTTAAGTACTCTTCGTTCTATGAACTGAAATTTAACAACAAAGCGTCATGATAATTCTCGGAATAACTTTAAGTTATCATTTGTCTTCAATAAATTAGAATTTCAAGCAGTTCTTGCATCTTTTAAGTATTATGGTCATTGACAACTGAAGTTGACAGTACGGAGAAAACTATAAAGTATATCAGTACTCCCAGTTAAATAGTTCTGAATATGTCATCTTGATATATGTAAAAGGTTATCAATATATTTAAACATCACTAATAAACTTTCAATGCGATGAAACTCTATATTGGAAACGAAACTAATTTAATTTCATACAGCTCTTTCCACAGACCTGACTCTAACTTAAGTTGTCAATTATTAGAATCAGTCGCATATCTAAAACATTCCAAACTCATCCAAACTGCTCATTCCATTGATGGAGCAATGCAGATGACATATTGTCGTGTCACTCTTTCAAGTTTTATTTAAAATTAATTTATTTACTTAAATAATAATAATAATTCATTTCATTCTGAGAGTTATTTAATTTATATGATGTTTAAGTTCATGTAACTTAACGTAGCGTAACTCTGCACTGCAGAATTTTACTGTAAAAAGCCGTGTGTTTACCACATTCTTTGTTCGAATCCTGGCTTTAAGAAACAGCACTTTAGTAACCGTCCCTTCAAAATTGTAGATTTTTCCGTCCCCTTTTTTTTTCATGCGAATTTTCTTGGGTAGGCATTGCACTGTTTTGAGAAAAAGAACATATGGGTTTCAAAACAATTCTTTCCCATGGGGAGTTATTACCTTGTTTATCTGTGATAAAGTCACAGCTGCAAATAAGGGTCCAGGGAAATTCTTTTCCCACAGATAAGAAATGGTCAGTGGAATAAAATGTCCAAATGTGTCCTGTTTTGACCCACTAATTGGCAATTTCGAGCCATTTGAATCCGTGAGAATTGTCGTTTTCGGGGGTTGGATTTTCCTGGGAAGCATTAAGCGTAGGGGTTCAGCTGACCTCCTGCTGCGAGGGTTTCCTCCCAGCTGAACGAGAAGGGAGTGTATGCTATTAAAATGTTGGGGTCAAGAGGCGAACTTGGATTGGTTGCTGGAGTTCTTTCGTAGAAGGGGTTTGACCCGTTTTTGACCATTTAGGGACGCGCTTTTCTGTGTGGGTGGTGCCGCTAAATTTGTTTTTGGTTTGGTGACAAAGTGAATCAATAGCTTAAAGTAAGTTTGACGAAAATTTTAAAAGGGTTTGCTGTAGAATAAGAAATTGTGGTGGGAAGCTTGGGTTCGAGTATAGTTCTTCTTGGCAACTCGGTTTCTCCAAGTTTTTGTATAAGAAGATTTTTTTGGGGATTTGAAAATGAATTGGAGTTTTGGAAATTTTTTGGAAGGAAGGAGTCGGAGAGAGTTAGCGGAGAGGTGACTTTAGGATGTAGAAGAAGCGGCATGTTTATGCAAATATAGTCGAAAGACTGGATCTCAATTCCGACTATGTGGCAACCGAAGAGAATTCGAGTGCGAAAATTGGATCTCTGGTGATGACGACGCTTGTTGGCCCTTTTTTTTTTCTTTGGCTTTTGGTGTTTGGGATATCCAGTTCTGACTGATGCATAATTTTTTTGATTCAATGCACTGACCGTGCTGTTGCATGCGTGACGGCAGGACTCGATTTGGGCCACTTTGACATTCGGGCCTAGTTTTCAGCGAATGGATGTGATGACCGGCTTGTTTGGCAGATTTCTTCCTGCAGCTGTGAACTCCTAAATGAGTAGATCTTGGTAGAATAAAACGAACAATTAGAAAACTGATGATTCTCAGTGCCTCTGCATAGTTTCATCATGACTATCCGGCTACTGTGTTCATTGTTAGAGAAGTAAAAGGGACAAGATCTTGACTAGAAAAATAGGTGCCAAAAGATCCGACAGCAAAAGACACGGTTCCATCATGATGCCGAGTTCCAAACCCCCAGCCAATAGATGGGTACATTTTTTTGTAATATTTACTTCGCTCATGTTTCAAGTATAGATTAAATTTTGGGATTCATTATCACCTTGCTAAATTTCCATAAGTTTAAATTTAAATGTTGAGTTTCAAGGTGTACATCTTTGCTAATATTTTTTTATATATAGAATTGCCTTAAAATTGTGCACTAAAAATGTTTCTTGCTTGGGACCAGGGTTCTGAGCTTAATTACCATGGTATTAAATAAATTTGAAAATTAGTAAAATTTACTTGGAAACTCTAGTAGATCAGTAATTTGAATTTTAAATGATTATCTTGAAATTCTGAAACATCTGAATTTGATCTGTAGTTGAATTTAAATGATTAATTGTAATGCTTTGATTTTCGTGTTTTAAAATGCAAAGTTTAGATTGCAGTAAATATTCAAAGAGCTAAATTATTAGATTGACTTTTTAAAGGTCATTGTTTTTTTGATGCAAGAAAATTAAATCTTTAATCTTAATGAAGTACAGCACTTGATAAAAATATTTTCGCAGCTAAAGATTTAGGGTGTCTAAGATATCTGAGATAAGATTGCTAAATGCTGGTAAATTTCTTGATTTCATGTTTTGATTGTTATTTTATGTAAAGCTATATTTTTTTTCAGATTGAGTTTGATTAATTGCATTTTACTTTACAAGTGTTGTGGTGGTGTGGTTTAGTGGGTTTAAAAGATTTTGACTTTTCGAATTAAACCAAAGATTTATCAGAACACCGCTCGAATAAAAACCTTTTAAAGTTAATGGCCAAAAGAATCATAATTGCGTTGTGTAGTGAAATTTTGCAATAACCTCCAGGTTTATCACTTAAATCAATGAATAAATTCAGATCTAGCAAAATTCCCTTGAAGTCAGTGTGCTTTGAGATACAATAAATGACAGACACATAAATAGAAATAAAATAACAAATTTATTTAAAATCTTGAATTGTATATCTTGGCTAATATATGACACTACTAAATGCAAAACATAGTCAATACATTTTTATATGGAGAGGCCCCTTCCACTTGTAAGCATTTACTTATTAAAAAACATAACACTTCAATAATAGGACATATGTTGTGATACACTCTAGTACACATTGCTTTTAGTTATTCTTTAAATTTACCATTTAATTTGTTAGCTATCCTTGCACATTTAGTAAAATTTAAATCATGTATTATTACTCAGCTGAAATCAATTCTTTTAGATTTTTACACAATTACATTAAAATTCTTGACTATCCATACACTACATTTACATGAGAATTTACTCTGGCAAAGATAAATAAGTTTACAAAGCAATCTCTTTAATAACATAAAAATTAATGGGATTCACTTCTGGATTCAACTTTTAAATTTCAAAAATTTAACTTTTACTTAACTGACAGGTGTGGCTGATTGTTGCTGGCATGGCGACTCTCTCCATGAGGAAGCAAACTGGCACGTGGTGGATACCAATTAGGTTTTGCAGGATCTCCCTTCTTGTCTCTGGCATCCTGGTCATTTTCTCATCTCCATCCTCCCGGTTTTGGTTCTAAACAATGCCAGGCTGGATGCTTCACGCATGGTGGTAGGTGATGGCACACCTGGAGAAACAACGAATTCTGGTGGTCCAGCTGGGATATTCCGCATCATGGGTGGGTCAAAGGATAACAATCGAGGCTCCTCGTCAAACGGCACTCCTGGGGCAGCAGCGAGTTCTGGTGGGCCAACTGGGTATACATATGCCGGGCATAAACTCCGAAGCATTTCTCATGGCTCCTCGTCAATACGCAGGGTCGTTGACGGCTCTCCTGGGACAACCGCGAATTCCGGTGGGCCAGCTAGATATTTATTTGTCGGGCATCAACTCCAAAGTCTCTTTAAGCCTACTCACGCTTAGCATACGCACTTTCGGTGCACGGCCAGCAATGTCCGCATCACCGCTTCGCCTTAGCAGTCACCCTCCTTCATCTCCTTAGGTCTGTCCGCCATCTCCGCAGAGAGTCTCCATGAAATTCTTCAGCTTTATTTTTGTTTCTCCCCAAAAAATTTTCTTTCCTCTTTTTCAGCTAGAATCTCTCTCTCAAAAATCTCCCTTTCCACCATGCACCAGCCATTTTGAATCACCCGGGGAGGATCGCCAAGCAACGCCAAACCGCAAATTTTTAAAACTGGCAAGGGCACGGTTAAAATTAAAACTTTTCTTGCCAAGAAAGCCAACTCGAACAAAAGTGGATAGAGCGAGCATAAACTGCCCACATCTTACCCAATCAGAACAAGGCAGCCTTATCGCTGACCAAAGAGTGAGTTTCAACTTTAATTGGGAAGAAGGGGGATTTTAAGAAATTTACTGTTCCCAGTTGTCAAAGCGGACAGGAAAAGAGGCGTATCAAATCCATCTGGTCAACATCTTGCTGGATCCGTTTCCTCTGGTCAAAGTGAAGCGACGGTCCACCAGAGTTCTGAACTCTAATAAACATGTGAAGGGGCGAAGGGGAAAAACACCAACTTCCTCTCCGAAATGACAACAGGCAAAGAAATCTGTGGATCGTTTCTCCGACAAAGGCGCGTAGGATTGTATTCCCACCGAGTTTGTCGGTTCGAAAATTTGCTTATACTTCGTATACGAGAAAGTTTCTGCTGTTACTTGCAGTGTTTTGTAGAACAAAAAGAAAAGAAGGAATGGAGGCTTTTAAATTTAACTCAGAAAATTACACAGACAATTATACGTATTTTAGAATTAATAATGAATGTGCATTAGGCATTTTAAATCAAACAAAGTGAATTATTCCCTTTAAAATGAAACTAAACATGGATTAAATATATTAAATTCACAATAGAAAAATTGATAGAATAACCAGCGGGAGTGCTCTCCCCTAAACTTTCTCGTATACTTTCTAAGTGGAGATTCGTAGTGGAGATACTTTCTCTTTGTATACTTCGTATACGAGAAAGTAAAACAAAACAAAAAAAAAAAAACCTGAAATCAAGTATCTGTTGCCACGTTTCAAAAAAATATTACTTTGAAGCAGGCGCGATAAAATAGGCAATGCAATGAATACTAAAACGAAAATTCTGCTTTGGAATTGAATTCCCAAGAAAACAATTTATACTACCACAACCGTAACAATGCAAAAGCGCGTGAATAAAAGATTTGCTGAAATAATGAGATCGGTTTGATTTTCAACAATAAAAAAATTGTTGAAAATTGATGCTTGAAAACATTATTTATTGTTGTAAATAAAATTTACCACAATAACAGATTGCTACCAATACGCATGCGCATGAGAATCGGATTAAAAGAAATTGAATATGCAATTTGAACGCCTCTTTTTGACGGATTTGGCCCAAACTTTTATACGGACCTACATTCATAACGATAAAACTGTGTACCAAATTTTATCCATTTAGCTATTCAAGTTTTTGAGTTATAGTGTTCACATGACCGCGGACATACAAATAGACAGACTTCCCGTTGACGGATTTTGTCAAAAATTTGATAGAAACCTACAAATTATGTTTAAAGACCACATACCAAATTTCATCTCCGTAGCTCTAATAGTTTTCGAGTTATCGTGTTCACAGACAGACACACACACACAGACATACACACAGACAGACATACAGACATAATTCCAAAATTGTGTTTTTCGGATTCAGGGAGGTCTGAAACGTGGAGATACGTCAAAATCTCGAGTTCGAATTTTTTGACGATTACAATACTTTCTCTTTGTATACTTCGTATACGAGAAAGTAAAAAAACATGGAAATATCAGAATTTGAATCTGTCAAGAAGAATTTGTACCTTTATAGAAATATATATATAAAAAAAATTGTTATTTCAACATGACAGTGTCAGTGTTGGGAGTATCTTATATGATGATTTGCATTGGTGATTTGATATGATATGTGTAGGTAAAAAGATGGCATGACATCCGTCTAATTAATGTTGACTTTCTCACAACTAGCCAAGATGCTGAAGTGTATTTGATGAATTTTGATATGTGTTTATTTATTGAGGTGGCGCCCCTTTTGAAGTTAAATTTTTCTAAACACAGTCTTTTGCATAGTCAAGAACTTTCATGAAGGCATTGTTAAATTTTATGTATATAAGTCAAAATGCTTAAATAAACGTTAGCCTTTCAAAATCTCAAATCTTGCGTTTGTCAAGTTATTTATGCATTGCTGATAAATCACTGTGTATTCATGAATCTGGAAGAGTTTAAAATCTTTAAGAACCTTGGGTATTTCTTCAAAAAAAAAAAAAAACAACGCATAAAGATACTGTACTAGGAAAGGTGAGGGATTGAATTGAAATTCTTTATTTGTTTATAATCAATTGCTTGAGGCAAATTTTGCTAAGATAATGTGTGGTGTATTAATGAACTGAATCTTGATTAATGATAAATCAAAATTGAATATTCAAAATTCAACAACACCACAAAATTATAAAAAGCTGCGCCTGTCTTCACCACAACAATATGAAAACTTTTTAGAACTCTTATCATTGTTTGTTTTGTCTAAATACAGCATTTAGATCCGAGTCTTACATCTTTTATTAGTGACTTTATTAAGACTTCAGATTTCGAAAACAACATTCTTAAGACTTAATAAAAAATACAAATAACAATATTAATTTTGAAAGTAGCTTAATATTTTCACGTTCGAGTATATTGCAGTTACTACAATTTTTCTGAGCCTTTGTGCAAGTAAACTGAGTTATTATGCAATGAAAGTAACTTCTGTCCCTATAAGCATTTCTACTTTCAAGTGTTTTTGCGACTTATCTTGGGGTTGGGAACCATCATTTAAAAAGCCCTGAATTATATTATTGTGGCACTGAATTAATTTATAATATTGAATGTAAACAGCAATTCGCTTCGTTGCGAAAATAATCGGATCCATTCACAAGCATTTAATTTAAATAACGATTAAAAATAGCGCGACGTTGAAGGTTAATCGAACAGATGAAAAACAGAAAAAAATCAACGAAAGTTAATTATCTTATACTTTCATTTTGAATATGCATTAATCATTCAAGAAAATATAGATAATCTCATAATTCGCAAAGTAACAATATGCAAAATAAAAAGCAAACCGCAGTAGCATTTTTAAAATGTTTAATTCCTTGCTCCAATTCATACTGATTGCTTTGCATTCACTACCTTAATAGCAACAAAACCTTTAATGAGTACTCACTCTCAATAATCTTACGATTTACTACTTACACCGTCACTTAGCAAAATCTATTGCGACGACAGAACTGATTTATCACCATTAAAACAGTTATATAAGACAGTATTCTTCAATCATGCGTCATTACTCCAATGGCGTCAGCGAGTGTGCTCAAGGTGTCTCGGCGTGAGGTGTCCCAGGGGTACAATTGACCGCTCACAGTGTGGTTAGCGGCTACAAGTAAATGAGCGTGAGAAAGCGTCTAATGAACCACCTAATTGGCTGTAGGAGTCTGTGTGGAATCGTGACTAGGCCAGGACAAGTAACTGCCAAGGTCGCGCCCCGCCTCAAAAAAGAGGCCACCTGCCATATATTTTCTATCTTACCGCATGTATTAGCCTCACAGGAGTAGAGCACGTGCTGGGATTTGACACATTTAACGCGTGGATGGTAGAAGATCGTGGTCACAGTTGTTTCACTTCATAAAGAATGTAGATTTCGCCATGGGTTTGATAAATGATCACTTGCAATCAGTGTAAAATCCTGATGAATCTGATGCTTAGGGAAGTTACTCTACACTTAAAAAGAGATGTTAGGTATTGAAAATAACTCCACATTCGTCAATAATGGAATTTTGTCCAGTAAGTATATGTGAAATAAAAAGTTGAAAAACCTTCAGAATTTCTATTTTCGGTAATTTATTATTATTTAAGCATTTTTTAGAATAATTTAATCCGATAATATATAATCAAAGCTTAAAAAGCTACACACACTCACAAACCGGAGGTCCCATCATCTATGTTTAAAGACTGGCTTGTCATATAGTCTAAACACTGTTAAGCAAATACTGGTACTTCGATCCTAAATTAGTAAACTTAACATTTTTTTTAATAAAATGAGGTCTTCATTGCTTTCAGAAACAATTTGTTTTTTAAAAACCTCATATGTTTTATGCCACCAGTGTTTACTTCGATAAAACTCTCATTCGTTTCTAAAGAACATAAACTTTTTACAACATTAGTTTATTCTGGTAATTATCTTCTCAATCCTCAAAATCCCTGATTGTTTCTCTTTTCGATTGCAATTTCTGAAGTATTCGAACTTAGGTTTTACTCTACTTTTCACGACTAATGTATAGTTTTTTAGGGTGTGCTTGTAAAGTTCAAGATCTTAATCATATCTTCGCATTCTTAAACCGCAGCAAATTCTCCGTACCCAACCGGAACTTCAAACGCAGAAATCCAACTACAGCGCTGGTGAGCAGAGCCCTGTAGCTCATTTTTTTGGCGTTTCCATGCTTATATTCTATACATATATGCAAGTTGATTCCGGATTCGTTCTGTTGGAGGGCAGCCTCTTTCTTGTATATTGATACATTCTGAGAAAGGCATTACACCCTTTGGGGTAGGCTGGGCCGGGAGGGTTGTAATAATAATAATAATATATTGATATATATTGCATGAAGTAAAAAAGTATTTCTTTTTATAGATATATTGCGGTTAACAACAATTTATATTAGAATCTTACCTTAAAGTTTTGAAAAGGTAATTTATTCAGAGTTTTTAGTGATTTAATTATGTTATTGTGAGAACTTCAACCACATAGCTTCATCAGACATTTCGAAATATATGAAAGCATTTACGGTCAATTGATTGATGACTAAATAGTACGATCTCAAAATAGGAAAAATCCAGCTCTATTTTTGTATTCATAAATAGAGCAAAAATATGTTTTATCTGAAGAGGATAAAATTCTTTAGTTTTATTTAACAATACAAGAAAGACTTTAAAATAAAATCTGCCATGAATTTACAGAAGAAGAATATGTGCACAATGTTTAATTCATGCTGAAAAGTTCCGAGATATCGAATGACGATTAAATTTTAAGAATTTCATCCCCTGAAAAAATTTGCTAAAAGTAAAGTAATAAAGGAACTGAAATATGAAAAACGTAAAATCAAATACCTTTTTTTTCAGCTTTAATTCTTAAACTGAAAATATGTATTATTTAGAGCAATATCTCTTTTATTTAATTATCTCTTGATTATTAAAACTCACTTAGAACCTAAGTTTCCCAGTAGAGATCTTAAACAATGTCGTTGAAACGATTTAACTCTAGAAATCTTGACGATAGAGCGATATAAAATAACTCATCTGAGAAGTTTAATGGACCGCAATTCAAAACCATTCATAGACCGTAAATTAAATAATAAAACGTTTCAGTGGCAATTTCTCAGCCTTTTGAGGCGATAACAGAATGTCAGTTCTGAAACATTCTTGCTTTAGTTGTTCTGTATAATCAGGAAGCTCAACTTCAAAGAATCCTCGGGTTTTAAATTTACCTTCAGGTCTAAGCCTAGTATTATTTGATAAATATTTGTCACGAACTACTAGTGGGTGAGTGTTTGAATTACAAAGTTTTCGAGGCTAATTTCGCGGTATTCAATGGAAGACGCTGTGCAAAAAGATTTATTCAATGGAATAGCCGGCTAGAGAATTTTATTGGAATTAATAGCCGACGCTTACTTGAAAAGGGGCGATAAATAGAGAAGGACAGAAAGTTAAGTGCAGAAACGATTGGTCACTTATATGTACAAAATTCAATTTTTGAGAAGAAAATTCAGCTGCCATTTTCTTTTAAATACCTTCTCTTTAATTAAACTCTGTTAATTATAATTCCATTGAATGATCCAAAAATTTCTTGAATGCTGCCTTAAATCATTGGTCATTTATTGTAATAAATATCTTCCTATGTATATATGATTTCAAATGTTTGTCAACAGGTTTTTATATATTTAGTTTTGTCGATGCAATTTATTCGTCATTTTTCTTTTGTTTACAATTATTAGCAATAATACTGTTGTGTGCATTTATACTCAAAAAGAAGGGACGAAGAATTCTATCACTTTTTACTTTCGCGTAAAGAAAATATAAATTGTGAAAGGGTTGTAATCGTCGAAAAAAATTTGTATGATTTATAATGAAAATATATGATTTCAAATATTTTTCAATAGGTTTTTTGTATGTATATTTTACTTTGTCGATACATTTATTTGCTTTTTCTTTTTGTTTACACATATTAGTATTAATATTGATATACGCATTTATACTCAAAAAGAAGGGAC